>JANCMC010043217.1:25495583-25654674 GCA_024363005.1 Charaxes varanes
CGTGTGCGGGGTCCTCTAGTTAACGGTACATCGTCAACAATACTACAGAACATAAAATAAAAGATGTGATAAGTATATAGTACAGATTAAAGTAATCCAAATAGTCATCATTTTAAAACAACCCCTTTTTAACCGAGCCTAATATGTATGAAAGCAGGTGAAAGATTATACACCCTCGAATTTCCGACAGATGTGAGAGAGATTCATTACGCTCAGGTAGGTGGTTATACATTTATGTCCAAATTTAAAAGGTTATGAATGCGAATGTGATTTTGTGTCTATCTTTTCGTGTCTTAATTGCTAAATCGATAATCATGATGTTTCGCGTATATTTTGTCACGAATACCTTATAGGACATAAGTAGGTACGTTTCGTTGACAAAACTTATTGTGCTTTTAAAAAAACGATTTCTAGACAAAGTGGTAAATTAATAAATATTGATTTTAAACTATATTTAAATAATTTTGACAATTTGTAATCCATAAAAAGCGTATCGTAATAATAAATATTTATGATTTTGATTTCATTTATACGACTAAATAACACATTTAAACAAACCTTATTATTATAATTTGTTTATATATAACAATGGGCAAACGTGCAGGTGATTCATTTGAGTGACTACCGACGCTCTCGGACCACAACCACACTAGGGGTCCGCAGATGCGTTGCCGGCCTTTGAGATATGCTCTTTTCTTGATGGTCTCCAAATCATATAGGTTCGGAAACACCGAAGCTCGTAACTGATTTCACAAAGGAATTAACATTTATTTAAGAAAATTACAATATAAGCGAATATACTCGTATAAAAAAATCTAAACAAACCTTTTTGTTGCAAATTAGTTGGTGTAATATAAGAATTACTCAATTCAATTTTGTAAGGCTAGCTGCTCAACCCGCTCCTGTTGAAATGATTTATCGTTTTCATTAAACGGCTATCATAGCATGAGCATAAAAGAAATATTTCATAAGAATTGGTCTGCAAAGTGCATTGAAACTGCGAATAAACCCTGCAGCCTCAAAGGACTGGAATAAATTAGTTGTTTGTGATTATTATGCTGGTCTGGCTGGCAGTTTGTATGTATGGGTTAGGCGAGCTGTGAATCAGATAGGCTATAATGGGTTTAAAGCTTCGCTTACACTGGTATACCAAATATTGTAGAGCCTATTAAGCTCAACGGTATAAGGAATGAATTGAAATCCGTAAGGTACCTGGTTCAAACTCCGACAGTTGTCGCGACAGCTAATACAAGGTTTTAATTTAAGCTCAGAAGGAGGGGAAAAGGGAATATTGGGCATAGCTAAAAGTACACATTTTTTTTGTAGAAATATATAAATAATTACATATAGATAATACACCCAGACTCGAGACAGGATTCGAACCCACAACCCCCGGAGCGGAAGGCAGGGGCACTGCCCACTGCACCAACGGGTGAGATAAATTAATTCAATTATGAATGAATGAATTGATTTAATTTGCATACTCAAATTATAGTTGAATGTATTGGAACTAATCTTTTTTTTTTAATTATTTGTTCCACATTCTTACGAAAAAAGAAATGATTATGATTAAAGATATTACGCACTAGTTGCATGATCCTATAAGACACCTGTTATACAGAACTTTTTTCAGCACAAAAACTTAGTTTTGCAAGTGGTAAAATTTTCCGCAAACGTATACATTTTACGTAGTTTAAAACACCACTTACTGAAAAGCTGTAAACATAATATGCTAGAAAGAAAGATTTTAATAATTTTCATAAACAGGTTTTACTTTTCGAAAATCCACGTGTATAAAACTAAAATACTTTGATTAAATCCGCGATTAAGGATATGAGAACATGTAAAAATAGAACTCAAACATTTTGCGAAACCATGATAAATACATATTAATAAAAATAGGGTCCGTTTGGTTTTTTTTTATTATTATTACCTCCTTTTAAATATACTTACGATGTTTTATGCGTTATCAATAATTATGCCTAGCGTGCACGTTACGATGCGACTTGTATAGGGATGTTCCGGTGTACTGAAGAGAATATATATTGAAAATTGATATTCGATTTTCGAAAAGTGAGATTTCTTCGCCTGCACAGATACAAATGTAGCCCACATACGCTCCGGTATACCTCCACAGTTTGGCCTCTCCGGTAGACCGTAACGTAGATGGTTATGCAAAACAAAGTCCACTAGTCTCTCATCTATCTGTATGTAAATCTTTTTTAAGCGTTCCAGCATGAAGTAGTCCAACAAAATTTGGGTAATTGAAAAAAAAAAAGCTTAAATAATCAATAATAAAAATAAAACCGTACGTTTTATTTTGTATCTCCAGAACATCCTTAAAATTCTCCCATATGTTGGAAATTATGTTGGTGTAAAAAATACTCTTCGATTACATCTGTAACCCGATCACGATGACTCGGGTTACAGAATTAATCAAAGAGTAGATATGAAAACTTTATTTCGCATTTGTCCACACAGTATACGGTAATATCCAAATGTAAACATATCCTTACCGGGTGGTATAACGCAGAGTGTCGGCCGAGCAATGAATTTTGTTCGCAGTTCTGTTGAATAATGAATTTAACTTAGCCGCCAGCTTTCTCTGCTGCGGCGATGTTGTACAACTCGCATTATCCTATTTCGGCTTCAAGTGAGAAGAATACAAATGTTGCTTAAAGTAATTAGAAAGTATGTGAAGTATTAGAGGCCTAACCTTTATCGGAACGAGAAATTTAGGGCTTAATTCCTGGAGGTTGCTAAACAAATTGCATGTATCGTCAATTTCTGAGATATATGTACGTGTAAAAAATATATTAAAATTAGAGTTATTTTAACTACAGAGATGAAGTTGTGGACTTCAGCTGCTTTGTATTATACGGCACTTGAATTAAGAAGTATACCTATCTTAACTCGGAACACTGGTCTACACGAATATTAACAATTCTAACACAGAACTTTGGGCAGCTAATAACGTTTGAGAGTTCCGGAGTTCGGAAAGTGACAAAGTTAGTTCGTTTTGTGTTCTACTACAAACAATTACTGAAGCATTGATTATAAAGCATCAGATGACAAAATATTACAGACACAAGTAAGTATAGTGCAAGCCAGACAACTCGTGTTTTTTTTAACCTTGTCACCTTGACAAATAGAGAAACATAACAATCAATTGACTCCTTAGTTCAGACCTTAATAATAAACCGGACCTTAAAAATAAATAAAATAAGTTTTCTATTACCAGTTTGTCCTTTTCTTTGTACCCGATAAAGAAAAGGGCAAACCGGAAATAGAAAACTTATTCTTGTAGTGATAAGTTACTGATGTCATAAATATAAACACATTTAAACGCTAATAATATAACTTAAACTTAAAATATCCTCGCGTAAAGCATCCATTGAAGGATAGAGTAAGCTTGCAAATCATACTTATATAAATACTACACTCATAGTAAGTCTCGAAATCAATAGTGACGCCACTCTTTCTAAGCGTTGAAAAACTCACAAATATATAATTAATATTGATAAAATTCCAAAATTAGCCATGATTGACATGACTGACGTATCAGAAACATATATAACCTCGTCGCCAATATTAAGACGACGATCGGAGAAGTGAACTAAGACACGATTAGTAACGCACTGGTTTATTCCATGAATGACAACACATGACATATATAACAGTTAGCATTTTTACAGCCAAGAAGTTTATAGAAGAATATTATTATATTGTTAAATTCAACAATGACAAGGTTGACTAAGCAAATAGTATCAGAAATTATTCGTGAATAGAGAAAATAGTACCATAACCTTACGTAGATAACATTTACGTTACGCTATAAAAAGGTGCCCTCGGTCGACATATATTTATAGCTCATCGATTCAGGTCGCTTTTATAACCTTTCTGGGGCGGAGATTAAAAACTGTCATTATCCTTATTTATGCCTATTAGAACTTCTCAGCAAACAATATATTAATAATATAAAGCAGAGTTGTTAAAATTAAAAAAAAATCCATATGGTTTAGCTACAGAATCTGAGCGCAAACTAAATCTTCTGAATCTAATGAAAGTATGTTTTCTAATATTATTTACACTATTAGGTGTATAAGTACTTGAAATCCGTAAGTTCCTCTGGAACTTAACGAACTTCTAATTGGATATAATTTATCCACCTACTTAGATAAATGCAGACATTATTTTTCATTTATTTCAATAAGTTATTTTTAATTATTTATTGATTAATTCGAAAAGTTTTATAGTTAACTTTAGCGTCGAAACGAAATATTTCGAATACAAAAACTATGCTAGTTATGAGTGAAAAATAATTTTATTTCGCGGCTAAAGGTGAACTCACTTGCGTTTGAAGTATGCCGGAATAATTAATACACGGCACAGACGCAAAGTTTCTTCGAAAGCAGAATAGTTTGCTGAAAAAATCCGTATCGTTAGTAATGAGCAAAAGGTTTTAATTAACGGCGCAAACCTTAATACCCTATGTCTGTGCTAGTTAGGAATACTGTTAGGAAACTTTAACGTGGGTATTTCTTAACTAGACTGCGCCTACGATTTCACTGGACATATACACCTACCTAAATTCTCCATATTTAAGTAGAGTTTGTTTATATTCGTGTCTGGTAGTTTTAACTCATTGATTTTGCCATTCAATATCATTATTATTTCCAATTAAGTTACCTTTTGAGTCGCGAAATCCTGTCGGAGGCCATAACTCGTTTTAGGTTTCTGAGCCGCTCCAGTAAGTAAGTATTAAAGTTACCTTGATACAATCACAATTTTTGTGACATATTTGTCTACCTATTAAGCATATATGTTGACTTAATTTCTTTTGGTTCCTGAGTGCAGAAAATTGTAACTTCTACGGTGAAGGTTTTACGAAATCAGGTGATAAGGTGGACAGGCAACGCATTCGAGGATAGAAAGATTCTGTTGGCCTAGCACGAACATTTTCATCCAAGTAAAGTCAATGGGTGCCGATAGTCACTCAGGTGAACAGCGTGCCTATTGGTCCCTTGTTATGTAATAAATAGATGTGCCTCTACCGCCGTCACATTCGCACCTTTGACAGATTTCATCTTAAATGTCTCCGCTTGCTTATGTGTTTGTGAAACGAATTAGTAGAGGCCTGGCCTATTTATAAAGAAAACTAACGGACCCGGCAGACCTTGTCCTGCCCGAAAATAAGTTATCCAAAGTCAAAGTCAAAATCGCAGACGTTGTCCTGCCCGGATATAAGTTAGTCAAAGTCAAAATCGCTTATTCCTGTAGACTTTTTTAAAGCACTTATGAACGTCATATGTAGAATATTACTAATTGTATTTTATTTTTTTATATCCTATCTTTCAAATCGGATCAAACTGCACACGATGTGCAAATTTGATTAAAATCGGTTTAGTAGTTTAGGAGTCCATCGCGGACAAACAACGTGACGCGTAATTTACATTAAGATATTACATTTTCTGTGCTACTAACTCCTTACTAGTATTATAAGTGTGGAAGTAAATCTGTCTGTTACGTTTTCACGCCTAAACCGCTATACCGGTTTTTATGAATTTCTGCATAGTCGGTAATATCTTTTACTCTAATGTATCAATTCAAAAATATTACCAAAATAGCGTATAAGTAATTCAATTGTATACTGGCCACTAATGTTTAATTTAAATATATAATAAAAATTTATTATAAACAATAATAAAAATTTTATGTATTAGCTTATGTGGATCCTTGTTGTCTAAAATAAATAAATATTTACGATTATGATCGCTTCGACCTTGGAAAAGAAATAGGTTACTTTTTGCCGAAAATTAAATTTTAATAGAAGTTGAAATTTTTCTATGAAAGTCGAAGAAAACAACGCGGACTTAGTCGCGGGGTAAAGCATGTATGGTTAATATAAAGAAGAGTCCAGTTTCCATGACAGATTTTTTTTTTAATATCCATCCATGACAGATATTTTTTTTTTTTTAGAATTGACAGGCTTTTAATTTAAGCCTTGTAGGAAGTGAAACGAAAATATTAGGTACCTAGAAAGTATACCTATTTGCTATTATAATCTATTAAATACTAGTAAAATATAAAATAATAAACATGTTAAATATAGGCACCTAAAAACATTTTCGGTACCTATACTTTACCTGTCTACAACGCTCGTATACGCAATACCGTACGCATAATGAACTCTGAACCATAGGCAATATTTTGACGGCGCTCGCTCGTTGCACAAGAATCCTGCAATGCGACAGCAAATTAAACCTACTAATTAATTGCTTTGTCGTTTTATGGCTTGTGCGTTTAATTATTATGGAATATAAATAATTTGTACATATATTTAAGTCCTTTGTATGTTAGTATATCACTGAACTTCTAAGAGAAATATGTTATTGAATTTTGCGTGTAAATACACAGCAAAGTTAAGTTCAGATACTGTAGTGTAAGTAAGTAATTCTATTTGAAGGACATTCACAAATTGATGGCTCCCACGTACATCGCCGTAACTCCATATTCCCAGCTTTACAGTAGAGTATTACACACAATATATTTATAATATAATCATCACTAATTAATATATTTTTGTATACAATAGTGTCAACTTCATTTGTATACAAAAATATATGAAATAATGACGATTTGAGTATTTTTACATGTTTGTAACGGCTCTACAGTGACGTTGGCAATTTGGAGTTACGACTATTTACATGGGAACCATCGATTTGTGAAAATCTTTAAAATATGTTTACTTGCTTACACTACAGTATCAAAACATAACTTTACTGAGCTGTTTTGTATTGTACATGTAAATGTAATTCAGTAAATTTATATCCTATATACAATGTAAATCGGATAATTTAAATAATTCTGAAAAATTAAATATTAAATAATCCTTTTTATTTTTCAGGTAATCCTTAAAAATGTACTATTGGACTATAAGAATCGAAGGTACGTGGATAAACTTATAGAAAGGAACACCAAGGTGTAAGTTGTTCGGCGAGGGATGTGATAGGCTGGAGCATGGAGCGTTATACTCAACGGCCACAAAGGAAGATCTTCAGTCCGGTCTAGTTGGAGTCACCCGGGGTTGCATCGCCAACAGTTCTTCGTCGGAGGTCTATATATAGTGATCGTATGTAGAAACTTCGCTAGCGTGAGTTAGATTTTGTATGATGCGCGTCAGCGTTTGGACCGCATTCTTCCCGCGAATAGACTACCAGATAAACCTCAGCGTAGATCTATGTTTTATTAGTCTTTATGTCTAGCAGGTTTTATTAAAATACAATACATTAAATACTAAGTTTTAAAAAAAAGGCGGATATTTAACTGCTGTGATTTTGGAGGGCTTCTGCCTGCTTAAACGGACTCCATTTTGTATTGCTGCTTGTGCCACAATTTTTCAAAAGACCGTAAATAATTTGTTTGGAAGATCTTCTTATCTCTGGTAATAGCTTTTGACGAATCCTTTGAAAAACATAAACCTTTATATTATTAGAAGAAGCTCGCCTCTCGTTAAATAGAGAAAGTGATGTGTCATACTACTATTAGTTATCTAGGGTTTAAAATCTCGGCGGAAGGAGTTAGAACTGGTCATGCCATGCAACATTCTGATGTGCTTAGTAGGAACCTCCTGCCATGCCACAGTAATGATGACAAAAACAAGCATTGTTCTTTCCTTCAAATTTTTCAAGATTATTTATTCCATAGCTGACTTCAAATCTGATCTTAAAATTTTCCACTTTCATTCTGCACGTGAAGACCCCCAGTATAAAAAGATAATCTATATTAAACAGAATTTTGTCCTGAAAAATAATATCTTTGATCGAAAGACAGAAGATGACCTTAAATGTGTTGTCCTTAAAAGCCCAAAGGCAAATATGCCAATGAAAAATCGTACATTTTTCGGTAAAATAAAAACGAAGAGATTCTTTTAGATAAGATAGATAAGAAAGACTAGATTCCTTTAGAAAAGATAGAAAGAACATTTTTCGGTAAAAAAAAGGGATTATTGGGTTTCAAAAAAAATATATAATTCATGGCTGCTTTGCGCGCTTAAAAAAGTTTACTTGTATTATATATCTACAATTGATATTCGCTTTCATACAATTTGTAAAAGTTCTCGTGGTAATCAATACTTTTAGGAATGAAGTTCCTTAACGCGGATTACGGGATAAAGAGGGAAAGGGGGAAATGAAGAACTTCGCTGACAGGGGTCCCCCGATCGCAGAATGTTTTTT
Organism: Charaxes varanes; assembly: GCA_024363005.1. Classification (NCBI taxonomy): domain Eukaryota; kingdom Metazoa; phylum Arthropoda; class Insecta; order Lepidoptera; family Nymphalidae; genus Charaxes; species Charaxes varanes. The sequence continues at coordinate 25,503,821 of JANCMC010043217.1, forward strand.
ATTTTATTTATTAAGCCATTTTCACAAGCTTTTCAAATCGTTTTAAATTTTTAGAAAATGGGTGTTTGAGGAATTTTTGTTTATTCATACCTACAAGTAAAACATAGTCTAATCCCAAGAGCAGAATTCTTAAAAAAAATATATCATAGTCTTGGAAAACCATATAGACTTATTCCTGATCCGAGGAACCTGCTTTACGTCGTTAGAATTCAAACATTTTTGTTTAGAGTTTCTAACCCGTTATGGTCTTAATGCGGTCTTTGCATCTTATGCCAATAGTCAGATGAAGAGATATTATCGAAAATAAATGGAACCAGCATCTAGGCAAAATACAGAGAAGCTTTAATTACATCCACAATTAAGACGTAGGTATATTCCCAGTTAAGCACTATTCTGTAAACAGACGTAAAGTAAGAGGGAATGTTAGGTGAACAATTGGCTGAAACAAGACAGAATGGCAAAGACGTTGAGGTGGTAAAATCAATAAACTTATTATTTTAAATGAAATCAATAGTCATATAGAGAAAGAGCAGAGTATACAAAGAGAGAGATATGATTGGCAATGAAAAGAAGCTAAAACATTCATAAGGTTATAAGGTTTTAAAGTTGTAAATAATAAGGTTGTAAAGTAGATCTTGTTAAAAATTTTAAGAACCTAACAATAGTAAAAGTAGTAAACTTCTTGCCTAGGAATATGATTTCATTTAAAATAATAAGTTTTAGGAAACGAGAAGTACGACGTTTCTAACATTCCTGGTTCGAATATTGTTAGGGAAACATTTTATAGTGGTTGGTCTGTCGACCTTAAACAGTCAGTGATACTCCAGATGGTGAAATTAGATTAATAAAAAATTACCTATTCTTACAAAAGTGTTAATTAACTATTGTTTTAATAAGAGTAATATGGCAATTTTTACTTTTTGGATATGAAGTTCAAATAATATTGTGGTCATGTTATTAAGTGTTTGAGATTAGAATATTCTACATATTTTACTTTAAAAATTTGTTATTGACTTTGTTAATGATCAATGATGATGATGATGAGAAACTCTCTTAAATGGATTTATGATAAGGCATTATTTAACGTTTCCCAACGATAATGTAGAAAAAAAATTACGGAAGTAAAAAATCCGCTAATACAAAAAACTAGGAATAGGTAGGATAATTTAACTTTTTTTTTTATATACTCCATGTTTAATAGCAAAGAGATTCACATAGTTTTAATCTCGTTGCTTTAAACCGGATAAAAACTAAGTATGATATGATATTGTACTCGGTTTATCTAAAATATCATCAGGTAAGCGTCACGCATCGTGTGTCATGATTCCCATGATGCGAAAATACGTTAACTCGGATAAATTACTATTTTAAGATGCAATTAAAATCCAAGTCATCCTTACATATACAACAGTTTCTTATATTAACTAGATTTAAATCAAAAATCTTAGATGATTTTTACTGACATATAAAAAATAAGCGAATCTGGCAAACGTTGTCCCCCAGAAAAAAAAAACCTTGACCCCAATCCTACGCCCTAATGTGACCTAAACCATTTAATCAAACATTAAAAAAATATTCCTAACTATCATACATACTACGTACGTTGCTATTATATAAAACAAAAGAAACTTAAAAATTTGCAAAAGAAAAAAAAGTTGAGCTAAAACTATTCTTAATTTAAACAAAAACGAAATTGCAATTTAAAAAAGGAGTCATAAACGGACACAGATTAAATACATTTGACGTTTTTGTTTTTTTTCTCACGTTTAAAGACACTGGCCCATACATATGAAACAATAATACTGGCACATGAGAAATTTTACTCCATTATCATCGCGAGTGAAAGAAAACAAACAATTCTCGCGTGCAACGAATAACAGCGACCGGCGCGCGCCCCCACATGTTATTTACTCACCTTCCTTTTACGCGGAATTTTTGACACTTAAAACTAAGCAAATTAAAAAAAATAAACAATACAGATAACGAATTATTAAATTAGGATCTCTAAGTGGTGACGTAGATGCACTCGCGCGGTAAGAAAGCAGTGGAATTGTAATTATTTTGGTAATGTTGCGTTCTCATCGCTGTGTGTGCGAACCACGACTGTGGCGTGGGGCCTTGGACGGCGTCGCTGATGACATCACTCATTGTTAAAGGGGAGCTCACTGTAATTGTGCAATTATTGCCAATGCTGTATGCACTTTTGATTTTTTTTTATGATATGGGGCAAAGGGGCAGGTACGGTTCAACTTATACATTCTATAAAAGACTCTCGCTCAACTGCACCTTGTATCAGAAAGTTTATAGAAGCGTTGCCGGCTAAATTTAGTACGAGATCGCTGATATTTCTACATGATTTGAGCGTGTTTCTATCATTAATAGTTCAGAAGAAAAAAACACATAAGTCCGCGAATAAATCCTGATATATATGTATATTATAATCCGTGGAATTTTTGCAGTTTACGAAAATAAATTTAAATTTGCTTGGTTATCATGGATTACCGCAAATAAACCCGTATTTCTATGAAATATTTTACGCATGTTTTCAATGGCAGACCTCTATTACTTTGTTCAGAAAGATAAAAGATAGATAAGTTTTAAACATTATGAGTGATAAATAAAAATTGGTAAAATAAAAAATAATACTGGCAACATTTTATATCGTGAGCGGGGATTATAGCGATGTTCGAATTTTAAAAATAGCTATTGTGAGAGATCCGGGGAATCCCCGTACTTGCATTGCATAGCACAAAATAATCTTGATTGAGTTACCGTTCTTATGCCGGAGCCAGACATAGCTCAAAGTGTTTGCACATTTTTGTTCATGAAGTCTACAAAGTTGTTCAAAACTTTACGCAGCTACACAAAATCCCCGGCCACACTACATGATCATTGCAATGATCATTCAAATGAAGCTATGCCTGGCTCCGGTATTAGAACACTGAATTCATAATGGTACGTTGTAATTTTATCCAATTTTTAAACGACTTTGAAATAAGGGGAGCTTCTCAATTCAATTTTGTTTTATGTTTGTTACCTCAGTACTTTCGACTGGGTGGGTGGGTGGCTGAACCGATTTTGATGATTGTTTTTATTTTAAAGTTAGTGCTTTCTGTGTGTTCCAATTTCAATTTGATAATTCTGACAATTTGAAGTCGGTGTTTTTCATAGCACGATCTCTGCAACCTCACGACTAATGTCACCGAGTGACATTAATCGGGTCCCACTGTTTTACGTGCCTTCCGAAACACGGAAAATATCACTTGGATATATGATTATAAATTATCCTAAATAATAGTATAATGCTTACTATATTTTAAAGTCGGTTAAGTATAAAAAATACACGCACGCGACATTCCAAACACGCTCGATCAATGCACGCTATTCGGACAACCGCTTTCACGTGAAATAATGAATCATCTTTTAATCGCACGTGGTTAATTAATTGCCAGTTTCAAATGCTCGCTGATAAACGACCTGATAGCATATCCGTGACTGACAAACTAAATAGCTCTTTTTTGTTCAGACATTACCTTCAAATTTGACTCTACACGAAGGACCAAAATGACAATTCTATAACGTGCGAGCCCATACTTGTCATTGCCATGTTACAAGGGGCAAACGAGTTAGTGATTCACATAAGTGACTATCGACACACATGGACATTTGCACCACCAGAAGGCTAGTAGATGCTTTGCCCATCGTAAATGACGAGATCTGGCCACCGGGAAGTCTCACAAACCGTACGCAACGCGACAACAATACCATCACTTGACGTGACAGCATTGCCGCCACTTCACGCCGTTCTTATGTGAGAAAGAAATACTGGTACCCGGATGTCCCGCCCCATTCGGCTGCAGACGAAAAAGACTGTAAGCGTGGTGCTATCTCTAATTAAAATATCGTAATTATAACACTACATAATTATCCATATGTAGTGTTTAGTTCAATGAGTGTCAATTATATCACTTAATGCCGGTCAGTTATTTTACAAGCAAGGCAAAAACCATGCCCTTAGCTTTACCTTGAAATTTTTACAAATAGGTACTATTTGCGAACGCAGTAAATTAGTACCACATAGTTGTAATAAGTAGGTACAAAGGTCGAGAAAATGAGTAAGCGATGATTGGTGAATCATCAGCGATGCTGTGCAATAAGAAGTTCTAAGAATCAATAAAGTTTCGTGTCGTTTGTGTCACCTTTAAAGTGAGTGGTGTTTTGTCTTATGGTAGGAGAGCCTGTGATATATAAAGTACCTCCCTGCCAAATTTCACGATTACACGTCCCGTGGTTTTTTAAATGTCGTGTTAAGTTACCTTTCGCTTTTATATTTTATTTTGTTTTGTATATTCCAGGGCTTTGAGGGTGATCTCCTTGACGTTTAGTGATGATGTTTTTATGATGTGTTATATATGGAAAATATAAAACAAAAAAAAATGTAAAAAAAGAAGAAAAATAATAATTATTAATCATGAAAATTAACATTAAAAATAATTAAATTTAGTTTGTAAAATATGGAATATATACATTCCATAAAAACTGTAGATACAAGGGGTAAAATGTATTTTGTTTGTAGTTAAAATTTAAATAAAGTTTAAATTATTTAATATTCTAATTAAAACTTGATACGTTTTATATTCTATTGCCCATAAAAATGTGCACAAATAAATTAAAAAAATAGACCCTCACAAAAAATCTCAGATAACGAATAGACATACCCCGTTATCTGTCATCGGTGCGATTAAAATTAACGATAATTAGACAGTTATATTATAAATAGATGATTTTAAAAATGTCCGTCTGTTACAACGATGTTCTTCTTTTGCGCCATTTCAATAAAAACCCGAGCACGTGTCACTTTTTCTATTTGTAAAAGCTTTATTGTCCGAAAAGGCTTTGTCGAAGCTTTCTTTGGCTTTTGTGTAATTTACGAAAAGTCATGTTATGTAACTATACAGTTACTTACAATTGCCGAAACCTTTTTTAGGCCTTTTTGAAAAGACCAATATCATTCAATTATTTCAATCCTTGTAAAGAATTGAAGAAATTAATTTAAAGATTTCTATATTTACACTCAAAAAAAACAATAAATTTGTTCTTCATATCAATACGAGGATATCACTAAATAATTAGAGATAGCGTCACGCTTGTAGTCCTGTTGATCTTCAGCCTAATTGGGCTGAAGAGTCCGGGTACCAGTACCTCTTTCTCACATGAGATCGGCGTGAAGTAGCGGCAATGCTGTCACGTCAAGTGATGGTATTGTTGTCGCGTACTTTACTATAATTTTTAGTTTTGCTACGCTTATTTATCGATGAGCAACTCCTAAAAGGACAATATCTCTATCTATTCCTACCGACGCCCATGGACAACTGCAACACCGGAGGACTCGCAGATGAGTTGCCGGCCTTTGAAAAATGAGTATGGTCTTTTCTTGAAGGTCCCTAAGTCGTATCGGTTCGTAAATACCGAAGCTGGCAGTTGATTCCACACGGGAATTGTGCGAGGTAAGAAGTGTCTAGAGAATCGCAAGGTTGTAGTCTTTCTTTATTTGCCTTCGGAAACGCGAAGGAGATCGGATCTCAAATATAGACCAGTGTTAAAATGGATCACCCATCTGTCACCCAGCCGCAGCAAGAACTACTTAACCTAGCAATCGACTCAAATGCCGACTGATTAGGCCAGGACCTCCTCAGTGTATCTATTTAATTAAAAATACAATCAAATTGATTTACAAATTATAGAAAAGAAAAACTAATTCAAACTTAAATAAAATTTACTCTTTATAACGAAAATATAATAATAAAAATAATTAAAACAAAACACCGCCATCATTGCTAGTCGATAATATTTCCAGAAGGCTTGCGGCATTCTCTCTTTGCCCTTCTAGCTTATCCACTCTCCTAAATACCAGCCAGCCTTTGAATCATGGGTGACATCAATGATTTTGGCCGTCATTTCTTTGTACAGAGTGACAGCTTCCGATCCCCATAAGAATGAGTAAGAATGTGTATTCATACAATTTAAGAGTTACAAATTTTTTCACCTATATCAATGATATATATCGTACATTATACACACAATAGTAATAAATTTTCTTTCAACAAAATTTAGAATTTTGGATCGTAAGTACTGGTACTCAATTATAGCAAGTTTCAAGATTTTAAAGAAAGTAAAGAAAAGAATGGACATCAAGTTAAAACGTACTACGTTATTATCGTAGAAAAAATTCTTGTTCCCTCTTTTAGTCGACCGAATGCTACCATTACTTGATATAGATTATGTGTCATTTCGTCATTTCTAGCTATTGTTCGTGATCGGATCATTCTATGTCTATCTCTTACTCGTAGATAATAGCAATAATTCCAACCATTGCGACAATTTAGCAGGAATCTTGATGCTTAGACGATACTTTATCTTTCTAATGCTGGAGCCAGACATAGCTTCATTTGAATGATCATTTCAATGATCATGTAGTATGGCCGGGGACTTTGTGTAACGTCACAAAGTTTTGTAGAACTTTGTAGAGTTCAAGGACAAAATGCGCAAACACTTTGAGCTATGTCTGGCTCCGGATAACATAGAAATTGTTATTGTTTAAATTAAAGCGACCTAACTCAAAAACGCAGATTTTTGGGAAATCGCAAAAAAATGTTTTGTCATTTATTCCGATTAAAATTCAATAAAAACGGAATTATAGTGACAAATTATGTATTTTAATAATAGTTTATAAAGTGATTAATTATATTGAAATATTATTGTAATGATATTTTATTATTTGTTTGTTTTTTTAAGTAAATACTAATTTTAGTTAAAAAGACAACAATAGTTGTATCTCAGTGATGGATGTAGACACGAAATAATTCTTAGATTAGCTGATAAAGGACGCTGTTATAGAGTTAAAGCGTAATCAGTTAGTTTATTATTAAGCATGCGATGTCCAACAGCAGACAACTTTTACTTGAAAGAACAAGGGAATTATCTTATACTAGTTGTTACCCGCGGTTTCCTCCTCGTAAAATTAGGAAAAAAAATTAGCGCCATGATATATAGGCTACAGGATTCCTCAATAAATGGGCTGTCTAACACTGAAAGAGATTAGCGCGTTCAAGCAAACAAACAAACTCTTCAGTTTTATATATAATTCAAATTAAAATGATATTTTATTCAAGTAGATTTTTACAAGCTCTTTTGAATCGTCAAGTATTTTAAAAACTACCACTGATTCGGAAGAGTCGACCACGAGAAGAAACACGTTAGCCACTCCTTTAAATATATAATAATATAAGTATAGATATTCTTCTTTCTATTCAGATTACTCTGTCAATGTATATCCCTTAAGACCTAAAGATTTTTCAAATTAATAGTGATTCTTATCGCGCGGTGCGGCTTTCGGGTTGTTTGAACTTTGAACCTACTTACATTAGTAGTCATTCGCGGATTTAAGCAAAATACAAATCACCTTTTACAATCTCTTTCTAACGTACGTTCAATGTTATCTAACACAGATTCAAATGATTAAGGCCTTCGAACAAAAAACTCCTATTGAATGAAATATAGCAAGGTCGAGTGAGACGATTCCCAAATATGTGGGACAAAAAGAGCCGCGAAGCGAAAAGCAGGGAAACGGATATTAACTACCTTTTCGCTAAATACTTCGTCGAATTTTTAAAGCTTTATAACTTAGGTTTGGATTACATCAGAAAAAGAAAGTTCTCAAAAAATGATGCTAGTAGTGAACTTATTACTCATACAGAGTGCCATAGTCTTGATAGTTTAGATTTCATTGATATCTAAAAATCCCAAATTTCGCCATGTACTAAAGGGTGATCCTAGAAATCTGAAATTTCATAAGTAAGCTAGTATAAGTACACAACCAACAAAAAAATTATAAAATTGTGAACTTTTACCTTGTATCCCCCTAAACTAGGGAATTTTTATGAGATTTGTCTGAGGCCTTCGCAAATTTTGATGCTAGAGTTTTGAAAATTGTATAAGTACTCCTTGTTATTAAATTACTCCCTTGCCTTAAAATTGGGAGCTAAACAAATCAAACGCCTGTAAATTGCACACTGCAAATACGGGGCTGCGAGTTTGCCATTTTCTGTTAATAGTAAATTTTTATTTTCCATACTAAGTTACACTCCAGAGAATTAAAAATATAGTGGGTACAGTCAGTGGTTACGGGAAAATCCTCGAGTTATCATATCACCAAATCAAAATGTTTCCGCTGCACATGAAGCGGAAAAATTATAATTATTTTAAACTATAACCAAAAAAATTAATTATTAAAATAACCATTGGCGGCGTTAGGAATTCATGCAAAATGATGTATCGTTTATTTGAAATTAATAGTTAAATTTTATTATTTATTTTTTACCAAACGATCAGTAATGTCCGCATTTCTAAATAACCTTTTTTATGGAATTATTGACTTCTATTTCCTCTGATTATGTAGTAATATACATAATGTGACATTAGTAAATAAAAGTCTTAGATGAATTTATAGTTTTCATCATTTACAGGAAAATAGGAAACTTAAAAAATAATTAGTTATTAGTTGGATTTGGTAATATTAGTTCAGTCCGATGCATTTCTAATAGACTTTCAGAAAAATAATTATCCCCAAACGTACCCCAACGTGTATGCATCGGTAAAGAAATAGAATGACGGAAAGGTGCAGCAGAAGAGATACAAAGCGTAGCAGTAGATATTGGTAGTAAAAACCCATTCTTTTTTGTGGGTAGTAGAACTAGTGTAGACCACGGGCTATCACAGGGTACATCCAGGTTATCTTGCAGCATTTCATCAAGTTCAGCCCATAAGATAAAGTGAAGTGAAGTGAGATGAAGTGACCTTTACCTTTTGTTAAACTAGCGTTTTCTTTATAAAATAATACTAAAAAATAGATTCCTCAGATCGGAATACAATTCAGTAAAATTCTCACATATTAGCATATTATCTATGATTTTCACATCATTACACGACATTGTTGGTGGAAACCAATTTGAAAACTTATATTGTACGGGCAAAGCGCCGCACAATAAAGTAGTTCATTCCATCACGCACTCAGCACTTTAAAAGTCAGCGAGTTTACCGATGTTACGTAAACTCGTCAGTTTCCCAACACTCATAAAACCATCCGCGCGTCTTTATTATACAATTTAATTATAGTAAATTAGATTTTGTTATATCTTAGTTTCACTTTTATGTCTTAGTTTCGGTAGAAACCTGAACAGGGCTATACAAAATAAGGTCAAATATGAAATAGATATTGTAATAGTCTACAAGATTTTTTATTTTATTCGGGCCTTCAATATCGATTGCAGGTGTACTAATTTAAGTTAACATTTATTTCGATTCAACTTATATAAAAAAACGATCAAAACGATTTATATTGCCTTCTCATATCCTTTTATTTTATAAGGATTCTGAAACGTATGATCTGTGAAAACTATAAGCGTTTACATGTTTTATATCCTGTAGGTACAGTAGTAACCATGTTAATGTTAGTTTGCTTGTCCAAAAACTTCACATACTAATTTTTATTACAGTGTGGGTGAGGAGAAAATAACAAAAGCGAAACGCAACCAAAATAAAAAGCAGAAACGAGGTCACTCCCCACCCAGCGACGACGAAGTAAGAAAGAAGATAACTTCTGAAGTGGAAAATACAGATACAATAAAATGATATTTTAAAAGTTTTTCAATTCTTTTTGTTTATCTTTGCCTTTATGTAATCATTGAATGACCCCGACGGAAGCCGTACTGGTCACTAATCAGCTGGTGCTCCTCGAATACGACGGAGGAGGAATGAAACGCAAAGCAAAATTATTCTATATAAGTATATATATCAGCGTTAACTTCTATTAAGATTATATTTTTTTAACTTTCTTCAACGCTTAAAAATCGAAACCTTTTTCTTTTAAGAGAGTTAAAATAATATTAATTCGGAAGCCCAAAAACAGCCGTCAATTCGGATAAAATAGGTTTACAAAAAATATAAGTTAAAGATACATTAGACTAGTTGCTAAGTATGATACTCCTCACAAGAGGTTAGTTTGGTAGCTTGAGACTTACTTATTTTCGAAAACAAAACGTAAAACTTAGCAGAGCTCGTGCATTAGAATTTTTTACTAATCTGAAATATTAGGCGACTACGATTGTCATTTCTGATATAGAGTCTAGATCACAGATTAACATTCAACATCAACTCCAATGATCAATCTTATCTGTGGATTCAATCGAGTTATGTCATTTATTTCCTTGAAGTGGGTGTACATAAAAATATTGTTACTTGATATATTTTTCTTTATGACGTACCCGTGTAAAGGGCAAAAATAAAAGTAATCAAATTAATGATAGGCGTTATCGCTTACATTTATTGTCTCTCAAAGCTGCCCCGCACATGTAGAGGTGCTTAACTGTTTATTGAGTAATTTGTTACTTGTTTATGTTATTGTGAACTCGACCTCGAAGTAATCGGAGTTCGTTTTTTTCTGAAATGATATTTCCTTCACCGATAACCAGGATGATGCAGCCGTTATTGATTATTGTTCTACTTTCTTTCGTTAATGGACAGGACAGAAAGGTAAAAATTTCTTTAAAGAAAAGTAATGCCTGTTAATGCTGTAACGCAGCATTCTAGTGATTTTCTTTGTTTTGGCTCATTGATATTAGTGTCTTACAGTTGAACATTGCCAATATGAATATTTCTAATTTTTAAATTTCTGAACTAGAATGATGCAAAGTTTTTTAAATAAATTATTTCTTTGTACGAATAAGCTAGCCACGTTTTTGGTAATGTAATATACCATATGTGATTACTACTTTGTGTTGGAAATTATTAAATTATATTAGTTTTCCTTGAAAATTTGTGTTAAACAGTATTAATTTTCCTTTCCAGATAATCTCAAACCTTAATCCAGGTTGTATTAAGTGTATGGAAGATACAACATTAATTTATGTTACCTGTGAAGGTGTATCAGACACAATTCATCAAGTATGGGACTTTACTCGCAGCATTCCCACAGTAATATTTGCTGTGACTAACTTAAACTCTACGCTTAATGTTACATGGGAAGGTTCAAGGCCACAAGATTTTAGTTTTTCTGAAAAACCTCTATATAGTTTTGCCACAGCTATAGACAAAGTAAGTATCAATTCAATTAATAAATTAAAATATAATTATTGTATCTCTGCTCAAGTAAGATCTTGTTAAAGATTATATGGTATGTTGATTTATTATGTTTTTTTAATACCTTATCAAAATAAATAGTTATGTATTATGCTTTTTTATATAATAAGGGGCAAAAGGGCAGGTTGTTCACCTAAGTAACTACCCACATAAAACCCATAGACAACACCAGAAGGCTTGCAGATATATTGAGTGTCTTTGAGGAATGAATATGCTTTTTTCTTGAAGGTCCCTAAGTTGTATCAGTCATTTAGAATTAAACACTAAAATCTAAATTTATTTTTTCGGTTTAAAACTCATAATTTTTATTATTTTGTAGCATGTATGCTACAAAAATGATTATTGAGAGTACCATCTCATTATAAAAATATGTTGTAGAGAATGTAATTCCGAGTATTTTCTTTGAGAGATTCATTATGTTCATGTTGATTGCGGCGGCTTTGTCCACATTTAATAAACTTTTATTTTTGTTTCGTTTTTTTTAAAGGACTTCAAAAAAAGGAGGTTCTAAATTCGTTTGTTTTTTTTTTAATTTTTTTTTGTATGAAAATGCGCGATTACTCCGCCTTTTATGAACCGATTTTGATGATTCTTTGTTTGTTTGGTAGACCATACTTCAGAGGTTGTCCCATATAAGTTTTATCAAAATTGGTAAAGCAATATATTAGAAATCAAGATAATCCTAGAAAATATATACACATACATCGATGGTGTTTTCGTTTATTCCAAAACCTCACCTGTCTTTAGAGTTGTGCGTTTAGTTGGCCTACTCATAATATATATAGACAAAATACATCTAATTTTCGCTAAAAATTAAAGATAAAGTATTTTTAAATAAAAAGAAAACTGCCTTTAAAACACTCTAAGGAACTAAAAAGCAAAAAATAATTAGTACTTTCTTACGGTTACTTACTAGACACCTACTCATGTATTGAAGACGGTACCATTTGCATCGATTTCGCGGGTATCCTTTTTGACTCGGTACCGACTTCAACGCATTGACACTGACAATGAAAGTACTAATTATTTTTTACTGTTTAATTCCCTGGTGTTTTTTGAAGGCGGTTTTCTTTTTATTTAAAAATACTTCGTTTACAAAATGACGCAAATACTGCACGTCATAGTTTTAGAACATAAAAGCTCTTATTGTAGCTTAGTTGGATATAGTCCGTCGCGGATGGATTTCGGAGAGATTAACATCACTAATGTATTCGTAGTACATAATTGTCTTCTATCTTCTATAGGTTTCTATAGGTTACAATAAAGGTTGTCATTTTTAACCTCCGACGCCAAAAGAGGGCTGCTATAAGTTTGACGTGTCTGTCTGTGGCATCATAGCTCCCGAAGGAATGAAGCGATTTCCATTTAGTTTTTTATTTATTAAAGGTGACTTATGTGTGAGTATTTTTAAATATTTTTGATGAAAATCGGTTGAGCCGTTTAAACGTTGTGGGGGGTGAAAGTGGGGAACTCAAATAAAGAATACGAGGCGAACATATACGATTGGGGTATCGAATGAAAAGGTTTGATTTGTGTATTACAAAATTGGGTATTTGAAGACGGAGGGGGGAGGGTATGGCGTAGGGGATAAATTTACTAAATTCAACGAATATACCTGAGTGGAATATATTTTTAAATTTCGAATTTAATGTTATTATAGCTTGTAAAAATGTTGAGGAGATCGTGGCCTAATCAGTGGTCGACATTTGAGTAGATCGCTAGGTTAAGTTACTGTTGCTACGACCGGGTGATAGATGGGTGACCCATTCCAGCACTGATTTATATCTGATATCCAACGTTAGGAAGAAGAAGAGAGATACCTTATAAAAATGTAGAAAACACCATTAAATTCCGCTGCGGAATATAAAAGGTCTACTCGTACAAGAATGGGAAGAAACTTTATTTTTTACATACTAACTGTATCTATGTACATATAAAAAGCAATCGTTGTTTGTCAGTCTCGCTAAATCTCGAAAACCGCTGAACTGTATGAAGTTATGTTTATTTTGTTTCATTCCCCTTGTTTCAGGAAAGGCTTAAAGGAAAAGAAAACCAAAAAAATATTGAAAAATACTAAAAAAAATATAATTTTGTTCAATACTTTAAATAGACGACGTTAGTACTAGACCTCTTTGACTGACGTACAATGTAAAATTGTCCATTTGGACGTTTTATGGAAAAGACATAATGGAGATTGCTTAATTGGTTAATAAGAGACAAGCCTAAATTCGGGTAAGACAACGTCTGTTGTGTCCGCCGTGTAATATATTAATAAAGATACAAATTTCTAATAAGGAAATAGCCATGTCTTATTAATTATTCGAAAAGAAACTCCCCAGCTTCGTTGGGTAGCAACAGCCGTTGCTACCCAATAAAAATCTACGAGGCAATCAAACCTGCCCACGTGCCCTTTAATTTGTTTTTAGAAAACAAAAAAGGCGAAATTAATTTTCTGAAATTAAACCGTTTTGAGGAAAAACTAATTCACTGCGAGTTTAGGCCACAGGGAAGTCTCACAAACCGAACGAAACGCGACAACAATACCATCACTTGACGTGACAGCATTGTCGCCACTGTACGCCGATCTTATGTAAAAAGAGTTAAATTTCTAATTAGAAAGACAGGAGTAAGGGAAAGGGATGGAGTAAAAGGATATAAAGGTAGATCGGGAGGAGAGAAAGAATGCGGATACTCTGTTACGGAAGATATAGGGGGAGATGGGTCCCGATTTATGTCTTTAAGTGATATTAATCGTATGATTGTAGAGATTATGGGTGTGCAGGGATGACATCAGATGACATTCGGTCATCTTAAGTCGCTCCACAGCCACTTCCTTTGCAATTTAAGCGGACCCTGATACTAGACCGGGATAACGTCTAGATAGATTGGGAAGAAGATTTGAAAGGCCACCTTACAATTCACAGCACAAAAAGTATATATTCATTAAAAATGTAAACTTTAAAGATATAGTCTTTATTGCTATGAAATCTAGATTTATTGTGGATGTATCAGATACCTATCGGACCTATAATTCACCTGCGATTGTGCCTTGTAACCACCCCTAGCAGTAAACAATAAAACCACGATTCAAGCGATTAAGTGTTCCTATACAAAACTGAACTAAAGTCAATACTCGTAAAAGGGCCAATTCCTCAATATCCAGGGAGTTGCTGGAAGGCAGTGGCGCAAAATATATAAATCTTTGTGGTACTTCATGAAAGAGGGCTGTCCAGCAATGGATGTCATCAGGCCGAAGGAAGGAATGTTAACATTAATACTTTCACTTCATCATCACATAACACGAAGTACGATTTTGATGGTACTCCTTTTCATGTTGAAGAAAGTACAATAAGAAAAAATGATTAATTTGACCATTCGAAAATAAACGTGTCTTAATTAGCCTCATGGCAACTATTGCTAAATTGTTCGTATTATCAGCGCCCGTTTGGATTTATAATTAATCATTCGAACCGACAAGTAACCAGCTATTGTTTTCTTATCAGCTGTCAGTATCTTTTGTCCACTGCCTGAGTATCCGAGCCTCTATTCCAAGGTCACAGTTGTTTAATTGCTCGGATATGAGTATTCAAAAAATCTGGCTCTTGTGTTTTTGTCGTAAAATTTTAACAGATAAGAAATGATTTTAAAGTTGTCGTATGTAAATGAGATATTGTAAGAAACTAGCGAAACGAGTTATAATGTAAAATACTACTGTATAAATGTTAAATGCTGGTGTCCGTGAGGTAAGATTTTTGTCCAAAGCCGTAAGTTAGCTATTGTTTCCCTTTCTGGTTTAAATTGAATCGAACGTTCCGCCTCTTCTAGGGACTTTATAATTCTCTCTTCTGGGGAATTTATAACTCCTTGTCTAGTTTTGATACTATTTTATACTTTTTAACTTTTAGTTTTATCTAAGTGTTCGTCTATAATATACTTTCAAACTTTCTCAACTGAATCCAGTTTCAAGAATTCAAAATCATCAACAAAAATTACGGTAAAATTACAACTATGAAATGCAACATTTCAGCAATTCTAGCATAAAATGGCGTCACTTTTCATTGATTTCTCATGGAAATGTCAGAATGATTCAAAAGCATAACTTTTGAATATAGGTCTAGAAGTCTTTACAGAAGGCGAACATACGGCATCAATGTCTAGAAATTAAGAAAAAAGAAGGCCACATAAAAATTACAAATTAAATATGTGAACAGTACACGCATAATAATATAACTTGTAATTAATAAAAAAGAGCCGCATAAGTAATAAAATATAATACGTATAATGAATATTAATGAAGTGGAATTTCATAACGCCTACGCTAAGGCATGACCTTTTTATGTATTTTTAATCAGCGTCTATTGAATATATTTTGAACTGGAATTGACTCGCCAGCACCGATTACATGATACGAAACAATTGTTATTTGACCTCTGTAACCAGTAAGGACAAGTTGAAGCAGTCAATCGCCTCGTGATGCACGTGAATCCTTACTAAGGACCGTGGCAGGGTTAAAGTTTCTAAGAAACCTTAGACGCTTTTGTAATATTTCTATGAAACCCATGCATTGATAAGGCATTATCACATCAGAAATATAATTTATTACAGATAATTTATTTTTATATGAATTTTAATTTTGCTTTTTATTATTGTTTGACTTTTTATTGTTTATACCTTGATATCATTGCCATCTCAAAACTAAAACTGTCTAATCGTGTCCGTTTAGAAATGCAATATTATTTTTCGCTTGTTGCAGGGTAATATCTGTATCAAACGAGAAGAAGCGTTTACATCACATCGACAAAGAAAACAACAACTTGAACGGGGTGAACTACTCGACCGAACTAAATATGGGCAACCTGCACAAACAGTGGATTTCACAGCGCTCTACCATTATAGAACAGTAAGAATATTTATACATATTTACATTTACCTTTCATTAAATCTATGAATGTAAATATAAGACAATGTTTTAATAAAGTTACAAACAGAAATACGGACAGTCAAAATTCAGAAAGAACTAAGAAACATTTGTGTAACGTTTTAAGCTGTGTTTTAAACAGCTTAAAAAGTTACACAAGTAATGATGAATAACAAAAATAAGAAACGGAAATTAAATTTGCCCCATAATATGTTATAAATAAAACATTCTGTTTCGTTTCAGCAACATGAACCGTCTTGGCATTGAATTGGGCGACGTCTATGTTATAATTCATGCTGTTAATCTGAGAGGTATGAAATATTTTTTGATATCAGCCTGGTTGAGACTCGCTGATTAAAGATTTTATTATTTATATTTTTTCATACATTTAATTTTTTTTACTTACTTTAATGACTGGCTGCATTCATATCTAATCGATATTTTTTTATGAAATAATATATTGATTGTCGATGCATTTCGTCGGATTACAAATTACTGTCGAATTACTTAGTAACCGTTGATTTTACTCATCAAATAAGTCAATTAGACAATACACTGTTGATAATTTTAGTAACCAATGATTTATTTTGCCAGATAAAACAAGTTATTGCAGGGTTATAAAAGATCTTGCTAGTCGCAGTAACAATAGGGTCTTAGACTCACGGAAGCGTAAACAACCCCTTAAATAAAGTGTGCTTTAGAAAAGTGAAGTAAAACTTCTTTAGCTATATGTATGCATATATGTCACAGGCGAATAGCTTAATTAGCCATTCAATTTACAACAAAACGGCGCCGTTTAACTAGGTTCCTGAATGAAATTCAGCCATTTGACAAATGACTTGGATTGATGATGTTTCATTACCTGCCTAGCCTGTATAGTTTAATAAAAAAGAGTACAATGGAAGAGTGTAGTGATAATAAAAAAAACGAACACTAGAACTCCGGGAAACTCAACGGAAGCGAAAACGAATTGACAGGTTTCGGTGACGTGACGTCAATCAAAGTCTAGACTCTAGAGTAAAGACTTAAAGCTATTTAATTGAACGGCTGATTAGGCTAGTTGGCTGCCACACACACGTACTCGCGCGCGCTCACACTTACGCACACACGCACGCACACACGCACGCACACACGCACGCACCCCCCATTTATCGATCAATATATACGAATTTATAAAATTAGCTAAAGTAAGAAATCTAAATTAGTTATGCAAAAGTAATATGCATTAGGTATACTAGCGTTATTTTAGTGTTTTAAACCGACTTCAAATAAGGAGGAGGTTCTCAATTCAACTGTATTTTTATGTTTCTTACCTCAGTACTTTCGACAGGCTGAACCGATTTTGACGATTCTTTTTCATTTGAAAGCTGTGTTTCCTGAGTGGTTCCATTTCAATTTAGTCCAATTCCAAAAAATTTGAATTCGGTTTAATTTGTTAAAACTTTTGATTTAAAAGGAAGACTTATTTAGCAGGTCACCTTTGATTCATTGCAATAAGTTGGGATAAAGTCGTCATTTTACAACTTGTGCCAACGTATGCAACTTTATAACGAGCTCATTAGGCGCTAACTCCTCTCATAGATAGTATCGGAATTGATTAAGCTTTGTGAAGATCTTACGCAACTCATAGTCTAGGAGACCACCAGTCGTAAAAGTGTTCGAACGTCTTCAATGTTATTTTGATGATGAATGACTCTGATTTGGGGTGTTTGTGTGGTGCGGCTCCCCAGAAAATGGAGCATCTTTTATCGTGTCCTTCCTGCCCTGCCACCTGTACGGGTGTTTTAGTAGGTTGTACAGGGATTTTGCTGGTATAACCCATACATATGGATAATACACCCAGACTCGGGGTAGGAATCGAACCCACGACCCCCGGAGCAGAAGGCAGGGTCACTGCCCACGGCGCCAACGGGCCAGCCGAATCCGACCTATTGTCCTTTAAGAAATGAGCACATTCTTAATTAGAGGTGGCGCCACACTTGCAGTCTCTTTTAGTATGCAGCCGAATTGGATCGGCGCGTTCAGATATCAGACAACCGGACAATACGACGGCGTTTATACGGAAACATCAATAAATTTAAGATAACCTTTACTTCCTTTTTTCCTTTATGTCCTTTTACTCCATCTTTTATTCCTTTTTAGTTCTATCTATATATCTAATTAGAGGTAGCGCCACATTTGCAGTATTTATGGTCTACAGCCGAATTAGGCTGGCGCGTCCAGGTACCAGTACTTCATTTTACATAAAATCGGCGTAAACTGGCGGCAATGCTGGCACTTTAAGCAATGGATTGTTGTCGGGTTTCGTTCGGTTATTGAGAGTTCCCGGTGACCCAAACCCTGCTTGAATACCGGCAATCTACAGGCCTTCTGGTGATGCAGATGAATAAAGAGATCGGTAGTCACTTAGGTTAATCGCAGAAGAAAACCAGCTAACACTTTCAACACTATTAGCACTGTCTTCAGCCACACAACAACTTCTGTCTGTCTTAATCTTGTCTGTCAATCTTCTTTTCTCCCCTCAAACATTGACGAGTTGTTCAAAGAAAATGCCAGTAATTCAAAACCAGTTTGAAAACTGATGAAGTAATTGTTTAATTAATTGCAAGAACATATTTACGACCAACGAATATGGGCCGCTAAGTCCATTGTTCGTGAGGCGCTCGAGCTATGCGTCCCAAGCGGCTGCAGGCATCCAGGGTCCCTTCAAACTGCTGGGCACTTTTTGCCCAAACGCGTATTTATCAGGGCAATAGCCCTGTCCCCGACTTTGCACTTTATTTACATAAGAGCATTACAAACTATTGTATAAGAATAAAAATATCTTTATTTCCAGTTGTACCAGAATAAGGAAATGAAACTATGTGAAGCGCTAATCTGCGTACTGTTTTTCTATATTAACGTAGTGACATTCTAAGAATGGAGACTTAGGATACACTGTTAAAATAATAAGAATAATTATTTCCAATAGACCATTTGTTTGCGTGGTTATACGTCGTCACAGCAATAGACTTTTATGTTTCGTATTATTCGATTTTACAGCAGTTAAACTTTTAAAAATACTCCCATGACAACCTACTACAATGTTGATAAAGAAATCATCATGCAGATAGAACGTATCCGTTTAGGACGTGAGTCGCTTGGATCGATGCCTGGAACTTGTTGGTAGAATGATCTGTCAAAATCTCCGTACTCAGACAAAAGATAATAAACCGAAATCCATAGAATTAAGGTTCCATTCCAGTTGCAACTGTTAAGACATCTAATAAATGTGTTTTTTGATTTTGTTGGATTCATATATTAGCGGACTTGGCTAAACTTTTCTTGCCCGATCGTTGACTTTCTTGCTGATTGCGAGTCCAGCAACTTCTTTTCCATATTTAAAAATCACATACTGCCAGAACAATCTCGGCAACCTGCAACTCTGACAAACACTGTCAGTGCTGTCTTTGGTAATAACTTGCTCTGTTAAAGTTCTTTTCCACCTTGTTGTGCTAGTCATTCAGATAGTAAAAACTAGGGACTAATTAGGAGTGTGAAGTGTTGACAATAGTAGATTTCGACACTTGTGAGTAAGCTAGGAGGTCGGATTTCATTAATGGTCAGCCTTTGAGTCGATCGCTAGATTGAACCATTTTAACATTGGTTTTCAAATAAATAGGTAACAAGAGAAAACAAATACACTTTCAACACTAGTAGTACTTTCTTCAGCCATTACCACAAAACATTCTTCCAGGTCAATCTTTTTTATAACTTATATAGAGATGTTAAAAGAGAAGCTTAATTTGTTTTCGGCATTTGTATCAATCGTTACGTTGAGAAGTTCTTACCGCAGGCGGATATATAGAGGACCAATGGTAACTCTGGTTTTCAAATATCCGACTTCCTCCGTGTTTCTGAAGGCATGTAAAACCGTGGACCCTGATTAAAGCCACTAAGTGATATTAGTTGTGAGAATGGAGAAATAGTAGGGGTTCCGTCAGGCGGTAGTTGGGCATCTTAACTTGCCTCACACCACATCCTTTGCAATTTAAGCGAACGCTGGTATTAAACCTGGATAACGCTAGATAGAAGAAAATAAATTTATCTTTAAAGAAGTGATAAACTTTCGCTTGATAGTGAGAAGAAGGAAGTGTCACTTTTGCCTGGCAACCCTGGATGTCTGAGCTAATTACCGTGAGTTGACGAAGTCAGAGATGGCAGCGATCGGAGCGTTATGTGTAATAGCGTGGCGGAGCACGCGGCATTGGCTGCGAAGCGTTCGGCCCTCGTTGGTATTCTATCGGCGAGCTGATCAGCCAAAAAACTCAGCGCCATATAATACATTGTCCATGAAGGTATCGCTTCCATACAATTACGCGAACAAAATGCTCCTAAGCAATGGATATTCCGGTTTTGGGGTATTCGGTGGCCGTTTTTTGACTGCCCTTCCCATCGCTGCTCCGTCAAAGTTGTCGATGGAAGTTTTATGAGGGTATAAATTTGGTATTCCACATGTTCACCAGCTTTGCAACATTCACGCAAAAACAGATTAAATGGACCATCGTAAACTGTTACGAACCTGAATATTGGCAGTCAAGTGAATTTTTTTTTGTGTTACATCTATGAACAACTGCGCTACTAAATTGCCTGTTTTGAATTGAGTATCAATGATCCTTTTAGACGGTATTTAATTAGCAAGTACCTTACAGGTCTTAGTCCCCACTTATGCCTATAGGGCTATAATAAGATCGACATGAAGTGGCTGCAGTGTTGTCTTGTCAGGTGAAGATATTGTTGTTAATGTCGTAGTCAAAAATGTTTTATTCGTGTAGACTTTACAGTAATTATGGACGTCATGTGTATAATAATATATATATTTTTTAATCATTATTATAATATTTGGTAATACATTTTACGAATTAAAAGCTAAGTTTACAAGGGTTCCGACGCGCCTAACACTGAGAAGAGCCCGCAACAAGCTCAGTGGAGTAATTGTTTTGTTATCACCATTTCACAATAATTCAGACGCGGTTAGATCAATTTACTCCTAAGCTTTTTCATCATTCAAGTAATCCTTTACATTATAATAAATTTTATAAGGGTTTTAAATTTATGTAATGACGTCTCTAGAATATCACACGGAAGTTTATTATAAAAGCAAACACCATTTCACATAAATGTTGAGTTGATTTTACGATGCCTAGTCGTATGCATTATGAGTTTGCGTTTCTTATAGGCTTATAGGCTTGTGTGAGTTGCTTGTGGCCCAAAACCCTTCTTAAAGGCTGGCAACGCATCTGCGAGACCGACCGACTCCTCGTTCGCCCCTTGTAATTGAAAAAAAAAAACGGGAAACTGCGAGTCAGACTCGCGCACTAAGGGTTCCGTAATCCGTACCAATACTTAATAATTTACCTTTATTTTATGATTTATATTTTTCATAAAATCTCTTTTTATTTAACAAAGTCACTGCATTTCTTTTATGATGGGACTATATATTTACAGTTTCCGGAATTTTTCCTATAGACAGTACTTCAAGATATAGCTTCTTGTCAAAACTCACGAGGTCAACGAGAAGTTTGGTGCCTTCTGCAAACGTTTGAGAAATGTGACATAAACGGCCATTATTATGATTGTATTTACTTGGAGGGTTAATTTTTTCACAGCTTGAAGGGACCGCAAATCTTAGTATTTGGTATTTATTTAAACTTTGTAACTCTACGCGTTCCTCAGAAAAAGGGTCTTGACAGACAGATGGCCAACGAAGTGATCCTTTTTTCTTTTGTACGGGTACGGGACCCTAAAAATAAAGGCTTTTAAGCAAAATTTGAGGTTTTATTTTAGGTGTACCACGTAAGCTGACGGACGACTCCGTGGCGAATTCCAACTCGTGACTAGTGGTACATTCCGCAGTACACCGTTAGGTTTTATGGCGCCGCACAGGAATTTTGGCGCCAAAAGTACAGTATTACGTGCTATTTTTTAATTTTTGGCAAGTCTTATAAAACTTCTTTTTATGTAGAATCAAGGGTCAGACAGCCGTCGCTTTAGCACAAACTAAAAGGTTGGACTTTTCAAGAACTTTTATAAGTCCTTGTTAACCTCTTTGACAATGACGTCATCTCGATACATAAAAGGATTAGAAAGGATTACTAAAGCCGCATAAGTGGAATAGTTGGAAATAAATTGCTCATAACGTATCATTATTCGAAATTCTAAAAATTTACAACCTTGTCTTGTTATTAAAATCCATCATTTTCTCAGAATTTGACTTTTTATGCATTTAAATATTTTTTATCACCATCTTTATGTAGCAGGCCATTTGTGATTCCGCCGTTTACATATGGCATCATCAGTTTATAAACGCTCGCAGTTATGTAAAATGCCGAAGGCAAGAAAATGTATATGTGACACTGTTACTCACACAGCGATCGCTTGTCTACTTCTAACCTATCCGTAAACTGAGTTGATATGCTAGTCGAATTTTTAGGCATAATATATAATGCCACGGCAATATACATTACGCCTCCGGCATTTTACATAACTGCGAACGATTATAAACTGACGATGACTAGCGTAAACGGCGGAATCCATAAAAAATGCCTGCAACACATATATACAGTATACATATACATTTTTAAAGAATTTTAGGAATAATTTTCAGATATCCATATCCCCTTGCAAGTAAGCTTAAACTGAAAGATTTCGTTATTAGTTTGTGTGACAATACCCTAGCAGCGTCAGAGTTTGAACCGGGTACTTTGTGTATTTCAAACCATCCATTCTACCGTTGAGCTATTGAGCCTCATATATAAATTGAACTCAAAACCATGTTATGGCGCACTTAAAAATGTCGAGAAAAAACTTAAATTTTCTGTCGTGTTACTCGTCACCTGGCATTTAACATTACAGTAAGTCTATAAGTGGCAGTAATAAGTGTATTTGTGAATGTGTATCACCTGGTGAGTGATGGGGGTAAAAAGGCATTTTGCTATTTTCATCACTTTTGGTGTTTTTGTGAAAAATACCATCGTACTGGTCTTAATTAGTATTAATAACTGGTGTAAATTACTTGCAATATTGTAAAAATGAAACTACAATTATATGAATTATATAATGTTGTATTATTCTTGAAGTTTGAACATATGTATATTATGATATATTACCGAAAATTAAACAGCTTGCCATCCCTGATTCCATATTAAATTTGTCTATAGTTAAATTTAAACACCATGTTAAAAACACGGTTATTCGTTAAGCGTATTGTACAGTTGAAGACTGTATTAAAGATAAAACTGTTTGGAATTGAGTCGCTTCAACTTTGTATTTTATAGTTAACATGCAGAAATACATTAAACTCATTTTTATAAGAACTACTTTTAAAAGATTGGCTAACGAGTTTCTTGCTGATTCTTCTCGTGGTTAGACTCTTCCGAATAAGTGGTTGCTTTTAAAATATTTGAAGATTCAAAAGAGCTTGTAAAAGTCTACTTGAATAAAATATCATTTGAATTTGAATTTGACTTGGAGTTTAGTTGCTCCAGATTTGTTCTTCATTGTTATCAGGGAAATGTATTAAACTCATTATTTATAAGAACGATTTTGTAAAGAGCTGCTAACGAGTCTCTTGCTGATTCTTCTCGTGGCTCCACTTTTCTGAATCAGCGGTAGCTTTTAAAATAATAATTGAATAAAATATCTTTTGAATTGATTGGATTTTATTTCAACTGATAGATTTTCCTTTCTCCAGATCGATGTCTTGTGAGTAATTGATATTCACAGAGATTTATCTTGCGTCACTATCATTCAGCGGCTTGATGACATTCTAGAACGACAGTGTTTCCTTATCATTATACTTCACAAAGGCCGGCAACGCATTTACAATTATTCTGGTAGTCCCTGGACGTTACACAGATAAAGCACCTTCTCCATTGTCCCTCGATTTTTGGTTTACTATACTATAATAGAGATTTTACTACGAGAACTTCCTTATTTAAAACAGCGGTAAAACCAAAAGTGTTCTAGATATCACTTCTATTTAAACATATTTTTTAAAGTCACATTTTGAAGGTGGCCGCCGTACTGAGGCCGTAGCACAAACATTTCGAATCGTTCGAATCGAAGAGTCGACTGTATTTAGAAGGAAAATGTACGAAGTTAGAAAACATAATTTGTTACTATAATGCTGTTTTTATTAAATTATAAGCAGAATAAGTCTAATAGACTCCGGCCACCGGTTGGCCGAACCAAAGAGAACTTGTTCAGGTGGGGATTCCTGGATGACTCTGATTTGGGGTGTTTGTGTGGGGTGATTTTAGCATTATTTCTTCACAACCGCGAAAATCTCAAGTCTCGACGTCGACGATTTTGAAAATGCGGGGGGGGGGGGGAAGATTACGGTTAGATAGGGACCCTAAAAATAACTAAACAAAACACTTAGACGGCAGTCGGTCTTCTTAACTCGTCCCTCAGCAACAACTTCTACAATTTAAGCGGACCCTGGTACTAAACCGGAAAAACGCTAGAAAGAAGAGGTAGATCTATCGATCAGGGTCAATTTTACCGTATTGCCAAATATAAGTTAATGTGGGTTTATTACAAAAAGTTAGGCCTATAAAGGCCAGCTACGTAGACGCTAAGATAGTGGCGATATGAGATCACGCCCGTATAATATTGTCGATAAAACGCATTTGAAGCTAGCAATATCAAACGGTAGCCGCTGTAACGTTATTTGTATGTCGTAAAGGTCGCTGTAATATTGGGAATATTGTAGTTCATTGTAATTTTACGTATTGGATTTAGTTTACCTTAGATACATGTGTGCGTTCAATAAAGGTATATGTTTGACAAAGTCTTTTTTGTACCTGAAATCTACATGATAAATTGTTATTATTGTAATTTGATATTTGCTTAGTATTTACAAACAGATAAAAAAAATTGTTTTAATGCGAGTTTTTGTTTTTGACATCGTGTATATTTATTGGTATTTAGTGTAAGAATTTAATTTCGACTTTACAAAGTGACGCTTAAATTTTATTTATGTATACTCGTAGGTGTTTGATAAATATAGAAATGTTTTAATATTTTATGCTATGCCTGCGGTACTTCAGCGTTCTATCCCCCGTGGCATCTACTGCATTTATGGAAATATTCTTAATGTATGAGGAAAAATACTAACTGATGGAGAAAATTGTATCATAAGTGTTAAGAATAGGGGCTATATTGCCTTGGGATTGTTTTCATCGTACACTTCACTTATGCAAGCAACAACATTAAATCTCCATTCGTTTTTCCCCGAATTAATTTGTTTTACTGCTTCTACAATAACGATATGAAATACATTTACGGTAGTTTTATTATGGAATACGATTTTTTTAATCAAATTCAGGCTTTATGAAGGAAGAATAAGGGCATAATATCTGTAGGCAACTTGATTTCGCTTTTAGGGTTCCGTAGTCCTACAAGGAACCCTTATAATTTCGCTCTATCCATCTGTCCGTCCGTCCATCCGTCCTTCTGCCCGTAATGTGGTCCCCCCTCTAGCATTTCCAAACGATTAGACGTAGAGACTTGAAATTTTCCATGTTGATAGAACATTCTAAAAACTCATTAGGAAAACTATTCTGAACGAAATCGGACAACAACATTTGAATTTATTTAACAAATACGTTTATAGCGTATCAAATACGGAACCCTTCTATATAAGCGTGCCATGACACACTCTTGGTCATTTTTTAAATTTTATATAACAGACGTACATATGTATAGTTATATATATATTATAGTATAGCCGTCATATTTTGATACGATATGACGGCTATACTAGGGTTGACGGTCAGTTATTTTATATCGATAGTTTCCGTAAATAAATATTATCTATAGGTCATTGATATTATATGACTATATCAAATGTGTATTGAGGTATAATATATATTATGTAATTTTTATTTTACTTTCTTGATACAAGAAAGTTTTTTTATGAAAGTTATCGATATTATACAGATATCTTGTATTAAATATCGATAAGAAAACTAACGATAGTACTAAAAGACTCGCAAACGCATTGCCGACTTTAAGAAATGATATTTTCTTTCATTGGTAGACACGAACGTATATCATAATTAGGAATGTTTATGGCTTCCATAGGCTTCTCATCTAAAACGACGATTATACGACCCATTATAGTTTGATAGGGATGGACGAAAATAATAGAGGATGAAATTAATATACTTATATTAATTTTTATAAATACATTGTACAACAGTTGACATAAGAGTGAAAAAAAAACCTACCGAATAAGGAATACTATCATCGCCGCATAGACAGTAGCGCCGGCGTGTGAGTGAGCTATTTAGGCATCTTTGACAATTTTCATTGTTTGGTTTATACTTGCTCTTTCATAGTTAGTCGGAGCGAGACGGTTTTGGCTTGGCATATTATCACCTGCTTTTGTTCTCCGAAAGAACCACAGTAAATACAACTCCACCCACTGATATAGGCCCTCCTATACATATAATAATTTTGAGTTCCTCAACGTAACGTAAATAAACGTTAAATCTCTTTTTTTAAAACTTGTATGGGTTGACGCGATGACGACACCAGAGGATAGTGGGTATGGCGCTATCTCGCTTCATATCGAGCGAGACGTTCGCGGCTTGCTAGCATATTGTCACTTGCTTTCGGGGTCACTAAAAACCACGTTAGATCAACTCTGCCCATCGGAATATTGTCTGCTTAAATAATCATTTTAAATTCCTTAACGTGATGTAGGAAATCATTAAACACCATTTTTTTGAAGCTTGTATGGGTTGACGCGTTACTGCTTAACACCGTCCACTCGGCGTAGGCGACACGAGGGGATGGTGAGTATGGCACCATCCCGCTCTATCAGCTTACGTCGGAGCGAGACGGTTGCGGCGTGGCAGCGAATTGTCGCCTTATTTCGTGGTAGCAGGTGGTAATTATTGGCGTTTAGTCGGCGGGCCGCGTTTGAACTTTTTGAAGGTCGAAAAATAAAATGAAGATTTCACAATCGCCGGTTTTGATGGACGTAAATTTGTCGTTACGTTTCACTGAGCTCAAGGTCACACATCAGTATGCGTATCGACGTAAAGCGTTGTTGCCCAAAGAATTATAGTTATACAAGCTGTAGCGCGTGACTTTGTGGGCTTTGAATTCAGTTAGATATTCAATCCTGTCTAGGAAATAATTATTTTAGTAGATGTAGTAGTGTATAACTTGTAGTGTTAAACCTTAAATTTTTTGCTAAAATAAATCTGTCGTTTGTTAAGGCTATCATTCCATATAACATAAGATATCTTGGGAAAGTTTCATGAAAATCGATTTAGCCGTTTTGGAGAAAACCCAGATAGTGCATGCATGGGCTTGGGTAACGGGCAGATAAATACAATTTTTTTTTTCACATTAGTAAAGTAAAGAGGTACCTATGTAAAATATAACAATATGCAATTTTTGTTAATAGCCTTTATTTTCTCGTTACAAACATACACATACTTTTATATATTTATATATAATGTATTATGTGAAATAAATTGGACTTCCTATTTGTATGCCGTTTTGCACTCTCGCAAATGAACATGCCTCGCATGTTAATTGCGTATCTCAAAACCAGTTCAATAACCTTAATTGTAATGTACATTAATCTGTATCATGTATGAGAATATTTTTTATTTATATTTTTTTAATTAATTTTATTACAAAAAAATAAGACTAAGACTTAATCATATCGTATATCATTTAATTTTGTGTATATATATGTTGGAATAAATAGTTTACAGCCGACGGTAACAGAACGGCGGCAGTTTTAAGAATCAACTACTTCCTTATATACTTAAGTATAAAGCATATTCTTTGTATTCCAGCTAATTCTGGCATATACAAATTATTTAAAATATATTCCTTAGTTTAATCGGTATAAATTATACATCTCAGTGTGACTGAATTGTCATACAACGTTTTCGTAAATTGTATTTTAGTAAATTGTCGTATAATATGTATTTTCTGTTAATAATAATAAATTTCTTAATTGTGAAAACCATACAATTATTATAATATTAAATAGCCCTGACTTCTGAGAGTTTTTAAAAACCGTGTGTCAGAAGTCAGTTTCTTCCTTTGCAGTTTACAAGAGGTATTACAAATAAAAAGCTTAAAACTAACATAACAGAAAATTTATATAATTATGGGTGATAGTGTGTGTGTATATGTGTTAGTGTGTGGGTGTGCTTATATGTTTGAGTTTGTGTCCGAAGTGTCCGTGCATGAGTCCTTTTAGTGTCTGTAGTACAATAATTCCTCTACTTCTTCATCATTTAATTGACTTAGCTATATGTTTTTATTTTATTTTTTAATCGGTACTTACTCATATCCTTTGTTTTATATATATGATTTATTTTTTATATAATCTAGGTGCCGGATGATTGTACTGCTGTTGGGCAGTTATAATTTAACATTGAAGACTTCCGCAATTATGCCCCTACAAGCATATATGTATTTAATTATATGCCACCATTTGGTGGTAGGAACTACAATCAGTCTGTAGGTAATTATATCAAAACGACTTGTCTTAAGGTGTCTCTATTAGGCTCCGCCCCTATCCGATACTATCCGAAAAATTTATTTCGGATTCGGTTACAGTTACAGATATTGTTTTTTTATCGGATATCCGATAGTTTCGGTTACGGTTAAGGAGCTCCCTAACATCCCTGATTTATAGTACATTTTATATAGATGATGGTGTGCGAATGGTAATATTTTTATAAAATATGCATTAGAAATACATAATATATTCAAATATTAAACTCAAACCTTACGCACACTAATGTCAAACGATTTATACGCACATGTATACATTTTATTATTGGATGGTGTCATAGTGTAGTCATGTTAACCGTGTGTTACATTAATTTACAAATAGAACAATAGATGTTCTTGTGCTAAGCATGTGAAACGCAGATCTAAAGGTTTGTGGCTGAATTTAAACGAACTGGCGATCTTTAGTAATTTTAAAGTCACCTAAAATAGTTTAATGATAATAATTATTAAAAAAACATATTTTACTTAATTCGAATATCAACACGTTGTAATAAAAACTGTTTTTATAAAAGCCTCTAAACAAATAAAGAAAAAAAAATACTCTTTTACTTATACCAAACTATTTTGTTGCTTGAATTTATTGTGGGCTCTTCCCAGTACAGTGCGCGAGAAACCCTTTAAATTTAGCTCTAAGTACAATATAACACCAATATATTAAACATTACATAAAAAAATGGACAAGAGCGCGTCAAGACACGCTTATATGGAAGGGTTCCTTATCTGATACGCTTTAAACGTATCTGTTAATTAACTTCAAAATTGGTGTCCGATTTCGTTCAGTATAATTTTACTAATGAGTTTTTAGCATGTTCTATTAACATGGGAAATTTCAAGCCTCTAAATCTAATTGTTTGGAAATTGTAGGTGGTTCCCCACCTTATGGGTAGACAGACAGACGGACAGAGCGAAATTATAATGGTTCCTTGTAGAACTACGGAACCTTAATAAAAGGAGTGTGCCTTAGACCATACAACTTTTGAATCCTCAAATATTTTAAAAGCTACCACTGATCCAGAAGAGTCGAGCCACGAGACGAATCAAAAATCAAATACTATGGTCACCGCATAACTCAGTGAAATCGATAGTAAATGGCGTGACTACTGAGCATTAGGCTCCTTTGATGTCCGGTCTATGCATTTTAACGTGAAGTTCTTTCGAATTTGTCCGTCTTAATTCCTTTTGTAGTATCTACTTTGTACTGTGGAGCGGTTAAGTCGGCTGTCATAATGGTGAGAGATGAATCATATCAAATCATCTATTTGTCCGATTTTACAGTTTTATTAGGAGTGTCATGCCACAATCCACCATACTGGCGTGCAAATATTATCAATTATACAGTTATACATTAGCAAACGTCATACACTAATAATTCGAATTCTATTCTAAATTCAAAAAGTTAAATTGTTTAGAACTACAAATTTTAAATACAAATTCAGTTTAGTTCAATATGAATATCAAACAATTATGGGAAACACCTTGAATATATGTATCCCTGGATATCTCACTATCATAACCTGTGCTGAGATATCCAGTGGAATGATAACTAATTTTATCTAAAATAATAATGCGATATTTTACAATAAATTAGTTAGCATAAAAAAGGTTATAGTGAACCAACCTTAAAAGATAGATAACATATGCTATCGCGGACATTTACACCTTTTAAAGGGGAACAATTCGATTTTGCGAAACTTTAACCGTTTACGCAGCGCACGCAGAGGAAACTCTGAAAACCAAAAGAAAACCCCCGATTTTGAAACTTAGGTGCTCCGCTCCTATTGGTCTTAGCGTGATGATATATAGCCTATATGTATATATCCTCGATAAATGGGCTATCTAACGTTGAAAGAATTTTTCAAATCAGACCAGTAGTTAGAGATTAGCGCGTTCAAGTAAACAAATTCTTCGGCTTTATGTATTAAGACTTTTAAATCTTTAAAAGAGTAGCTTACGAGTTTCTTGCAGATTCTTCTAGTGGCTTAAGTTTTTCGAATTAATGGTACACCGGAGGGCTCGCAGATGCGTTGCCAACCTTTGAGAAATGGGTATGCTCTTTTCTTGAAGGTCTGTTAAGTTCTAAATAATTTTCCTAATGAGTTTGTAGCATGCTCTATCAACATGGAAAATTTCGAAATTCTAAGTCTAATCATCCACTTTATCGTGTGGTCTATCAAATCCTGGGGAGGAGCGGGTGTACCTTTCAGGCGGACAGAAGGACGGACGAAAAGAGCGAAATAATATGGGGTACCTTGTAGGCCAACGGAACCCATTTATCAAGGACGAAAGACCTTAAAACTGGTACTAGGATATTAGCTGAATTTACCCCACATCGCGCCAGAAATTCAATTATCATTCATCTCGTGTTCAAAAATTTAGAAAATCAGCAAAAGGCACATTTGTAATATATATATTTCTTAAAAAGAATATTAGGATTACTTTTTAGGTATATACAATATTCCCTTTTTCCCCTCCTTCTAAGCTTAAATTAAAAGGTTGTATTAGGAGTGGGTGAGACAATACCCCAACGACGGTGGGGTTTGAACCGGGTACCTTGCGGATTTCAGTCCACACCTTATACCGTTTAGCTATTGAGGTTCTAAAGTTCAGTCTTCAGTTTAAGATAGCACACTTATCGAGGAAGACTATAGGCTATATATCATCACGCTAAAAATTTTCACCTAATTTTACGCGGACGAAGTAACAACTATTATTTATAGACTCCCGTGGGAATACACTGAGTTCTCCTCGATATGTCTGCTTCATGTAGATCGTAAGCTAAGCTCCATCTCCTGTATCCTAGAGGATTTGAATAGGTAATGAATTGACATCTATTCCTTATTCTAAGAAAGAGATACATTTTAATGCTAACTTGAGAGCTGTATACATTTGTTATATTTCTTTCAACACACTTGCTTATAAATTGGCTCTAATTTCACCGCAATAAGGCACATAATGACACCTTTAATCAAACTGTGGCTTTTTCATTGCTATTATTCACAAGAGAGTTGTAGATTTTTTTTTTTCATTTTATTGGTTGAGTTGCTTTGTTCTTAAAAAAGTTTCGATACAAAAAAGGTCGTGTTCAAAAGTAGAAAATAAATTAATATATCTATTTCGTCTTTTACATGCAACTTCGTATTGAAATACGTTTGTTTCAGATTTTTGATACCTATAGCAAGTTAAAACATTTTTGTCTGTCTGTTTGTTCCAGGTAATCTCAGAAACCGCTGCACCGATTTGGGTGGGACTTTCACTGGCAGAGAGGTAATGTTACAAGGATTAATATAGGCTCCTTCAGTTTTATAAATACAATAAAGGTTCCGCACAAAAAAAGAATACATCTAATAAATAAATATATAGGTATACGGTTCTCGCATCCGTAAATACATACTATATGCATATAGCTAGGCCGTTAAAGTTTTAGGCTCGTTTATATTGAATATGGAAATAAATTCAATATAGATACACATATTTATATTGAATCTATCTCCAGCAAATATCTTCTACTTTGAATCCATTTTCGCTTTATTTAAATTCATATTAGGTGCTAAATCTACACACTCTAATCTGAAAAATACTTGCTATCTATACTAATAAATAAAGCTGAAGAGTTTGTTTGTTGGCTTGTTCGTGCTAATCTCAGGAACTACAAATCCGATTTGAAAAATTCTTTCAGTGTTAAATAGCCCATTTATCTAGGAAGGCAATACATCATCACGCTAAAATTAAATCCATTTTTTTATCTAATTTTGCGGGATGAAGTCGCGGGCACAGCTAGTTTATACTAAGATTATAGAAAAAAAATTGATTGTTCATTTCCTCTGAAACTACTAGAGGAGGTCGCGGTAGTCCACGACCTCCTCTCCATCAGTGATCGGAAATTGAGTCGATCGCTAGGTTAAGTTGTTCTTGCTGCGACCGAGTGACAGATGGGTGACCCATTCTAGCACTGGTTTATATTTCATATCTGATCTCCTCCGTGTTTCGAAAGGCACTTAAAACAGTGGGACCCGATTGATGTCACTTTGTGATATTAGTCGTAAGGTCGTAGAAATCGTGGGGGTGCCGAGGATGATGTCAGATGACAATCGGTTAGCTTAACTTGTCCACAGCGAACCTTTTCCCAGACCAGGAGCGGCGGCGACCTGCAAAGGGATGATGATAAAAGGTATTCACTATTGTCAAATAATTTAATATTTCAGCAGAAATTGACGTTTTTATAGAAAAATAAAAAAAAACATATTCAAGGATCGAAATTCACTCCAAAACACTCGAAGTTTGCATGACGTCACTTTATGTTAACAGTGCGTTCCAATAAGCGTTACCTCGACGTTTTCCCGGCACCCGTAACGATCGCAGTCGTCAAATGTCGAATATCTGAATGAGCACTCTAAAACGTTGTGATCGCTTATTGCGACGCATTTATAATATACGGCGTCCTACGCTCTGCTGGTGTTTTAGCTATTATGGCAGGTTGTTGTATTTTTAATTTCCTTTTACGTTAATCCCTATGAATCTCGCTGTCAATATAAAAATAAATACGTTTATTAAGCTCTATGTATCTTATTTTATCAGATAAGTACTTGCTTAAATGATTCCTGTGTTCCTAGCACGAACGTTCTCGATAGTTTTTCTCATTTTTACGTTCGAAACGAAACTTCAAAAAGGAATGTTCGTGCTTCCGTTTCGACACGTGCGAGTACTGATTTCATACGTGCTAGCGATATTTAGCAACTAATTTGTACGAAATGGTAAGCATTAATGTTCCATTTGAGGTTCGGTTTCGAACGTAAAAGTATCTAAAACTATCGAGAATGTTCGTGCTAGGCCCTAAGAATACTGTCGTCATGTCTATTGTAACAAAATTAGGCACTAGCCTCACCAATATTAGAAATATGAAAGTAACTGTCGCGGTTTTAAGTTAGTAATAAATATATCACATGCTTAATCGTAAACTGTCCTAACTCAAAAATGCTGATATTCGGGAAATCGCTAATAACCTTTTGTCATTTACGACTTATTCCGTTAATAATTCAATAAAAACGACATTACAGTAAAAAATATATATATTTTAATTATAGTTAATGAAGTGATGATGAATGATATTAAAATGTTATTTTATTAATTGTTTGTCTTTTTAACCAAAATAAGGTTTTTTGTTAAAAAGACAAAAATAGTTGTATCTCAGTATTGGATGGAGATATTGAATTAATTCTTTGATTGGCTGATAGAGGACGTTGAAACGAAGCTGTAATCCTGTATCATTAACTCACTTTAGGCCTAAAACGTAATCGGTCAGTTTACCATTAAGCGTGCGATATATGAAAAATCTTTGTTGCTATGGTGGCTTTAATTTTTTACACGTAATACAAATCAGTTTTCTTGATAAGTATGCAATCATATCGCGAACTATGTAAAATTA
Source organism: Charaxes varanes (assembly GCA_024363005.1). Lineage (NCBI taxonomy): Eukaryota > Metazoa > Arthropoda > Insecta > Lepidoptera > Nymphalidae > Charaxes > Charaxes varanes. Next base: position 25,537,954 of record JANCMC010043217.1, read on the forward strand.
CTAGTTGCGAGAATGGATTTATTTATTTGTTCTATGTGAACTCGTCACTTTGTACGTACGTATAGTGTGTTCAGTCTATAAATGCACGCGACTGGTAATCGGGCAAACAAATCGCGCGATTTGTTGACCTTACAGTGTATGGTTGAGTTTGAGTTTATAATAAAATGCTACACACACAAAGGCAAGCGTTGCGAATAATATTTACTTTCACACTTTCAAATAACGGATTTAAGGGGACGGGCGTGCATTTTTAGACTGGACGCACGTCATTAAGCGTATGCAAAGCGGCTGGGTCAATTCCGATCCGATTTGTGATGCTTTTTAATATATAACAAGGACAAACGGTTAGTTCAGCTAACTGGCTCGCCGTTCCGTTGCCGGCCTTTAAAGGTTTGGGCCACTGGGAACTCTCATAAACAGAACGAAACGCGACAAAAATACCGTCACGTGACGTGACAGCATTGCCGTCACATCACGCCGATCTTATGTGAGAAAGAGGTAGTGGTACCCGGACTCGCCAAACCAATTCGGCTACAAGCCTGGCGCTACCTTTAATTAGAAACCTGAGAATAACATAAAAAATACTAACCTTATGAAAGCATTTATTCAGTGACAGATTATGCCGGACGCTGTTCTTCCATCCCTGTGGGGCGTGCTTGAAGTACGGGAAATGGCGTATGATCCAAGCGTATATCTCCTTCACTGGCAGTGCCCCATTGAGCAATGAACAAGAAAGAGTTTAAAGTGTGGAATGTTCAATCTTAGAGCAGAGATTCCAAACTGCATCTCACAAACCGAACGAAACGCGACAACAATATCATCACTTGACGTGACAGCATTGCCGCCACTTCACGCCGATCTCCATGGGCGCCGGTAGGAACTTCGGTGCCTGCTGCCTGCTCGTCTGCCCCCTTGTAACATTAAAAAAAATGTTTATTTTAAAAAGATTTAAAATAAAAATGTGATGATTATTTGCGAAAACTCAATAAGGATATTGGGTACTTGACGCTGACTGCCTCCAATTGAATATTATAAGCAAATTGAATCCGCCACACTCGACAGCCAACCATTCATTTCTAATACCCGAATTTTGGCCCTCGTCGAAACCAACATCGACTTCTTATCAACCTACTTTTATTATTGGCGGAGATTTTAAATTTATATCATTGTGTGTTTCTAAGATTTTGCCGAAAAGAAAAGGCAAGGTTATGATTAAGTGTACAAACATGTGTGTTACGTAGAGCCCTCTTTTCTTAAGAATACTAGGACATTTAAGATATTCCTAATAAAACCTGTACCCGCGACTTCTTCGATATTTATTTAAAAAACATAAATTCCATTTTAGCGTGATGATATATAGCATGAAATAATTTTTCAAATCGGTCCAGTAGTGCCAGATATTAGCGCGTTCAAGAAAACAAACTAACAAACTCTTCTGTATTAATATAGATAATAGTTATTTGTGCAACAAGTGAGCAAAATTGTTTTTTCCTGCGAGTGCAGATTGCGAGACCCGAGCAAGCGAGGTATTTTAAGATTGAATCACGAGCTTAGCGAATAATTCAAACATAGAAACCTGCGCTTGGTGGGGAACTCAAACGCACTAGGTCCAATAGTTGTTTGTGCAACTAGTGAGCAAAATTGTTTTTTGCTGCGAGTGCAGATTTCCAGACCCGAGCAAGCGAGGTATTCTAAGATGAGCTTGGTGAGGGATTCAAATGTATGAGGTGGTTTCGAAACTAGACCTTCTTAGACGAGGGTTTATTATTCGCTCTTTTTTAAGAGCGGGAAAGAGATAGAGTGTATTGTAGTTTGCACTCTATATTAAAAAAAAAGCTACTTTGTCTCACGCAGTGGGCACAATTGCATTTTGCCCACTGTTTTTACGCAACAAAACTTACATCTTTGAGCTGCTGAAGGGAAAAGGCTATTTACAGTTTATTATTATTTTAATATAACGGAAGGATCATAAAAGTCAGTTCCGAAAGTATCATAATAGTCTTTGTGTCGGGCAAGGAGTTGAGAAAACTAATTTAATGAAACAAAACCTGCCCTCCATTATCGGTGGAGCAGTCACCTTACACTTTAATTAAAACAGGTCGTGGAGTTCAAAAGCAGTTTTGACGTTACAAAAGCTTATAGGAAATTAATTTACTTAGCTGGTGTTCACTTCATTAAAGCCAAAATGGAATTTTGAACTAGTCGAGGATTGGCAAAGTTGTTGCGTAATTATTAAGGGACCCAGGAATCGTGGTCGGAGTTTGGGGCCGAAGTCATTCAAATTTGTCAACTGCAATATAATGACGTCACCGTTCTACTTATTTATTTATTTTAAGATCTGTAAAGCAACGCACGCTTGAATTGGGGAGTAAGCTGGTGAATGCGTAACGCGAACGGTGATTTCTTGATTGTTTCGCAATTGCCTTTCGTTCTTGAACGATTTTATAAATTGATTTTTAGTTTAATGCATTAAATATTTAAACGTTTAAAGTTAATAAAATTGTAGATTAATTTTACAGTTTATTTATATTGACATATTAGAAGTTTTACTTCAGTCACACGACTGAAGTGAAACTTGTAAAACGTATGGCACTCTCTATAGCACACTCGTTTTTTTTTTATAAATTTAAACTTGTTGTAATAGTAAATTTCCAACCCTTCACCAGTACATCACTATGGTTTATTTCCTTATAATATTTATTTATAACTTTATTAAAATACGTGTAGATTTCGTTATTTAATTACATACATAAATTTGCACACTTGTAATTTTTTTTAAGTCCTTTTAGGCAGACTGGCAGATAATGTGTTTGCTCTAAACCGTACTTTTCTGTGTTATATATTAGTTGTTATTGGTTGTGCAATAAAAAAGGAAAAATATCCCAGTGCCTGGGATCGTAGGTTCGATTCCCACCTCGAGTCTGGGTGTATTATGTATATGTATGTATTTATATATTTCTAAAAAATAAATTCTTGTATAATAGGCGTCTGTTACCTATAACACAGGCATTACGTGGTTTACCTTAGGAACAGACGTCTGTGTGTCATAATATAGTCCTGTATATATTCACATTACGTCAATACACGCATCAAACATTTCCATCCCGAATTGGTTTTAGTCGTGTATAAAATCGCATTTTTGAACGATACTCTGCTAATTAACCAATACATATCGATGCTTACATCAGTTTAACGCGTTATCGGCAGTCTAATTAACGATAATCAGAGATTAACCAGCGATTCCTTAATTTTTCCATGATTTTTCGCGATTTCTTTATGAAGATCGATCACGTGTGGTACTCTACATTACTACATTATTGATTAACTAGCTGTAAACCGCGATTTCGTCCGCGTTAAATTAGGTGAAACTTTAGCCTATAGTCTTTCTCGATAAATGGACTATCTAACACTGAAGGAATTTTTCAAATCGGATCAGTAATTATTGAGATTAGCGCATTCCAACAAACTCTTCACCTTTTATATACAAGTATAAGATTATTGGGTATTTTTTTTATCCAATTGGACCTTCACTTACGAGGCAATCCCAAGCACCGATGTAACCAAAGCAAAAAAACTCGCGTAAGCTTGATAAGTTATCGAGGGCCTAGGAGGAATATTCTCGATAGTTTTACTTACTTTTCCGTTCGAAACTTAATGTCAAATGAAACATTAATGCTACAGGTTTGTACAACTTAGTTGCTAAGTATTGCTAGCACGAATGAAATCAGAACTCGCAAGTATCGAATCCTCGACGTTACGTCCATTTAATTCGTGTATAATGAAAGTAAGAACCTTCATTTGACGTTTCGTTTCGAAAGTTAAGGTAAGTAAAACTATCGAGAATGTTCGTGCTAGGCCCTCAGATTTACGTGACGGACTCCCTAACAAAAACATCTGAGTCTTAAGTTTTATAAGTGCTTATTCATACGGAACCTCGCGTCTGGGCGATGGCGCCAGCTATAATAATGTACTCCATGACACGCTGCTTTGTTTTATATCTATAAAGGCTCATTCACACCGCCGTAAACGATGTGATCTTATACAATAAGTGCATTACAGTGTGATTGACTAGGTATTTATTGTCTCGCATAACATCTTTGTGGAATCTGCTGCCAGCTTGGGTGTTTCAGAAAATGAAAGACTATACTTATTTGATCAAAGGACTAAAGCATCCGAGGGCCTTCTGCTAGTGCTGTAGTCCATAGACATTAGTGTCAAAAAGTAACTGTTGATTAAAATACATGTAATAGCAATACACATATATAATATATGAAGATCTCGTCATGTAGAATAACATCTTATTTTCCCTACACTCAACTATAATTATGAATTTTTCAACACTTGGTTGTAGAAATCGTGGTGGTTCCGAGGATGACGTCAGATGGCAATCGGTTATCTTAACTCGCCCCACAGCCACATTTTCTATAATCTAAGCGGATCCTGGTACTTGACCGGGATAATGCTAGGAAGAAGAGAAGAATTTAATTAAATTTATTAATTTGAGCTTTTGACTATTGCGTTATTTATTGTCTTCCAAGTAGTTCATTTAGTTTATTCCAAGTAGTTTAAATTATATTAAACTTCTGTTCTTTTTAATGCATCCTGATCAGCGTTAGTGTCATAATCAGAACCTTTTATACCACTACAGTTGTACTTACAAAGGCACTTTTGAAATAGTACCAGTGGTGGATACTTCGTTTGTACAAACCCTTACAACTTGATTAATAGCCTGTGCAGGAGATAAAATTCTCATTTGTTGCGGAAGTCACTGCAACTGCAGTTTTTTTTCTTTCTTATATATATGTACGTACGAAATACCGATACATCCCACGTAAATTGGTCTAACCCCAAATTTCCAACTTACTAACATGTAAATTGAAATAAAATCGTCATTATGTAACACACTAGCTGTATCCCACGACTTAGTCCGCGAGTGCCATTCTTAACGGTTAGAGGTTTAAAAATAGTTTTTGCATAAGGATTAATATTATCGATAAAATTCAATTCGGATAGCATTAATTTTATAAGTTTCCTATTACACACGACCCCTTACTTTTGAGTATTATCGCGTCGTGTAATTGAAGGCTTCTTATCTTTAAAATTGAAGGTACTCGCACATTTGTGGGAACCATAAAAAAATAAGTAGTTTGCATAAAATTTATTATTTACTTGCGTATTTAAACATAGTTATTTGATTGGTTTTAAATTAATGATGAGATTACTCCATAATATAATCGCCATAGCTATCGGCAAAGGTGTGCTTGACTGATAAAACAGTGAGTTAATACCATAAGATAAACAAAATATTAAATATACGTGTAATTTATCATGTTTAGATAGATTAGAAAAATTGGTTCCATGTATTCAATATTGGATTGTTTCATGAACTTATTGTATACAGTAATGTGAATATTTCTAGCGTACTTATTATTTATTATTACTTATTATTATATTCTATATGTTATTACTAGCGTACTCGACAGACGCTGTCTTCTCCGCTGTTAGCCCTTTAACCGCCTTTTCCACAAAACGTGACAGTGCTCATATGCTTTATGAAATAATATTTTTACATGGCACGTCAGTCAAAAGTTCTAATACGAACGTCATCTATTTGACGTATTCTGAAATAGGAACTAAATCTGTATTATATAGTATTTTTAAATAACCTTTCGACTTTTCTTTTCTTTCTTTTCTTGTAAACCTTCCCTGAAATATGGGAAATGAAATAAAACAAACAGAATTTACAACAGTCCAGTGGTTTTCGAGTTGTAGCGAGATCAACGAACAACAATAGATTTTTGTGTATCACCTTAAGTAATTTTGATATTATTTAAGGTTTTTATTATTTAAGATTACTCCATCTTATGAGGTACTGGCAGAAGTCTAGTCCTAGGAGAGTAGAGAAGGTTAAACATCAGTCGATGAGTATAGACCACATTTGAAAAATCTGAATGCATTTTTTTGCGGTCAATGTCATTTTTGTCATGCGAGATTATTTTGTGAGCATTGTATGCATTTGAAAAGTGTTAAGTGCTTTTAGTTGATGAATCATTTTATCATCATTATTTCATGACCATTAGAATTTAATCTATACATATTATATAAACAGACGTTTTTAGGGTTCCGTAGTCCAACAGTCCTACTAGGAACGAACCCCTATAGTTTCGCTCAGTCCGTCCGTCTGTCCGCCCGTAAGGTGGTCTCCTCTCCCCTTATTATTTCCTAACTATTAGACGTAGAGACTTGAAAATTTCCATGTTAATAGAACATGCTAAAACCTCATTAGGAAAATTATTTTAAATGAAATCGGACAACAACTTCTACGGTTAGTTCTAAAAACTTTATCGCGTATTAGGTACGGAACCCTTCTATATAAGCGCTTTATTTTATATTATAAGAGGAAAACAGGGATTCGTCAAATTTCAACTTACTACTGTCGATAGACAATTGCTCAAATAATTCACATATGCGTGGCTAGACTTCGAGCAAGGAAATATTAAAACTACTAAAGGTTTCACATAAATGTTATGTGGGCGTAGAGCTTAAGGTTGTGCGGGTGTGAATTTTACTTTAAATATCCCAAATTAAACCTTTTAGCGAGATAAAGAAAAGCTATAATAACGACGTTGTCAGATATTCGACTTTAAAATCTTTACAATCTATAAAAAGAGAGACAGAGTGGCCTAATCAGTGGTCGGCATTTGAGTCGCTCGCCATGTTAAGTAGCTCTTGCTGCGATTGGGAGATAGATGGTAGCCCATTCTAACACTGTTTTATATTTGATATCTGACCTTCTTCGTGTTTCGGAAGGCACGTAAAACAGTGGGGCCCGATTAATGTCACTGAGGGATATTAGTGGTGAGATTGTAGAGAACGTGGGGGTTCCGAGGTGACGTCCCACAGCCACATCCTCTGTAATCTAAGCTGACCCTGGTACTAGACAGTGTTAGTGCTAGGAAGTAGAAGACCATATCTAAAAAATATACATTTATAAAATAAATATGTACAGGACTATATGACACACGGACGTCTGTTCCTAAGGTAGACAACTTAGTGCCTGTGTTATAGGTAAAAGCCGCCTGTTATACACAAATCCTTCACACCGATCTCATGTGAGAAAGAGGTACTGGTATCTGGACACGCAGGTCCAATTCGGCTACATGCATGGCGCTACCTCTAATTGGAAAGGCAGGAGTAAGGGAAAGGGGTGGAGTCAAAGGATATAAAGGAAGATGGAGAGGAGAGAAAGGATGCGGATACTACTTTCACGGACGGTATAGGGGGAGTGACAATAGCAGCTAGAGTGCTCCGGAGTCGCGTATCCGTAGTGGAACTGATCAGTTATCGGCCAGACAAAGGAAGATCCACCCCCTGGGAGTGTAGCAAATACCGTAATGATAGGTCACGAAACAATTTCAACCACGGAGTGGAAGGCACCCGGGTATAGCATAAGATTCAAAACCTTCCAGCTTACTTCAGCTCAATACTTCTTAGAATTGATGACGTTTATAACAATAGAGATTATAAAACAGTTAAACAAATAAAGTAGCGTGTCTTATTGTGTGATTGTAACCATGAAGGTTGCATATAACGTTTAAATAAATTAGATATCTGCAGTTAATTGCAAGACGGTATGAATCTTGCTTATTAACGTGTGGGTGTATGGAGGAATCTTTAATATGAAAATTATTTATTATAATATCCTTGATTGTGCCTTATTTGACCTTGCTAAGATGTAACAATCCGTTTAATATCGCGTATATATAAAATTAATGATATTTTGCGTTTGAGGTACTGTTAAAATATGTGCAGTCTCTTCCCTGGAAAAACTTCGTTGTAAATCCCTCATGATTTAATAGCTGTAACCCGGGACTTTGTCCACGTAATTTAAGGTGAAATAATAGATTAAATTTTAGCGTGATGCTATATAACCTTCCTCGATAAATGGGCTATCTAACACTGCAAGAATTTCTTAAATCGGACCAGTAGTTCCTGTGATTAGCGCGTTCAAGCAAAGAAACAAACAAATTCTTCAGCCTTTATATTAAAAGTATAAATTCCATAGACAATTATATATTCCTTAGATGTCGAATATACCTTTGTCTATGAAGTATGAAGTAACATAAGTGACGTAAGTCTAATTTTATAAAATTTTTGAAAATTTAAAACCGTTTTACTAAAAGGAACCAAACTGTATAATTACTTTATTTTTTTAACTAACTGCTTACGACTATACACATGCAGCAAATAATTTATTTATTCATTTGCATGATGCGAACATATAATAAACACACATGCACCCACTTCTGGGCGTATATTTAAAAAAAAAATTGTCTGTCTGTTTGTTCCGAGTAACCTCCGAAACGGTTCGACCGATTTCGACGGTACTCTCACTGGCGTGTAGCTGATGTTATAAACAGCAACATATGCTACTTAACTTTTCGAAAGATAATTAGGGTTCCGCGCAAAAAAATGTAAAATCCTTAAAAATTTACAGAATCATTGTATTCATGCGGACTTGCGCAACTATTAGGTATGTGACTAATGTCTTCAGAATTTCAAACATTTACAAAGACTTATTACCCCTTAGATGTTAAACAAAGTAGCAATAAGAGATAAGGCGATTTACTAACGAGCAAAGAACAAAGAATAATTTATCTTTACGCGGTAGAAAAATAGTTGTTTAATTCCCGAGTCTACAATGTACTAGAGACAAAGAGAAGAGCTTATTTGTATGCGTCACCTGAAATGTAACCACACCTAGCCTTTGCCCGCGACTTCGCCCGCGTTAAATAAACATGCGAAATCCCTTAAGTCTTAAGCCTCAATTTGGCGCTATAGGAAAATTCGTTCGCAGCGGATGTCTACTATAACTATAAACTATCTCCCTTCCAAATTTCATCTTTGTACGTCCCACGGCTTTCGACATTTCGTGATAAGCATCCTTTCGTTTATATATATATATTTAAAAGAGGAATTTAATCTGTATGATATAGGCATTAAATCACCAGATATATAAAAATTATAAGCGTTGAAATACATAAATGTATAATCAGCTGTAATGTCCGTACATCCCATTTTCAGTGCGAGATGGCACCTTTTGAAGAAGGAGAATATTAGACCAAAAAATTAAATTTTTGCCTTCTAGCATTTTAGCGTCATGGAATTTTGACACTCAATAAAGAAGGAGAATATTATCTGCCGGGTCCGCTATTATATTATAAATACATACAAATAGATAATACACCCATAATGGATGCTGGAATCGAACCATCAATCCCCAGAGTGGAAGGCATTGTCACTGCCAACAGGCCAATCAAGATAATGACAACACTAGAATGACAACAAATGAAAGTGCTGAGAATCCGGCGTTTATATAAATTTGGCCAGAACTCTAGGCGGGGCTAATTTCATTAGACGCAGTCGAGTTCCCAAATTGCATGCAGCGAGTGCGATGTGCAGAGAGTGGGAATGCTAAAGTTGTATAACACGAATGAAAAATTAAAGCTTCATAATATTAAAAGCGCTTAATTGCTACAATGTGTTCCGTGAAAATTTTGCTTGTTGCAAAAATATAATTTACTAGCTGTGCCCCCGACTTCGTAATTAGATTTAGAAAAATAGATTCAATTTTAGCGTAATGATATATAAAGCCTATAGCCCTTCTCGATTAATGGACTATCTAAAACTGAAAGAATTTTTCAAATCGGACCAGTAGTTCCTGAGATTAGCGCGTTCAAGCAAACAAAATCTTCAGCTCTATATATTAGCATATAATATAGATAGGTGATCGTTACGTCAACCTGTCTAATTTTTGGGAGTTTTGGAATTTCGATAATCTATTTAGCAGAATTTCTTTTCCGTTCCTCGAAAGTTGAGGAAGGCGGACAAAATACTCTTTTCCGTCTAGCTCCAATGGACTAAGGAATTTAATTTCCAAAGATATTCCCAATTTAAAAAAAAATAAACATTGTATCTTTATCAGATCAGCGCGTTCAAGCAAGCAAACAGACTTCAGCTTCATATATTAGTATAGATAATTCTGTAGACGTATATAATTTATTTTTCCTAGTATTATCTCGGTCTAATACCAGGGTCCGATGAAATTGCAGAGCATGTGGCTGTGGGGCGATGACCTGAGATGACGTGCCGCTTGATGTCATCCCCGGAACCCCCACAATCTCTACAATCTCACTACTAATATCAGTGAAACATGGAGGAGATTGTATATTTTTTTTTTTGCTTTTATTTAGGGACTTTTAACAAATCGTATATGACAGTCCTATAGTAACATAATACAAATTCTACACATCAAATCATCTAATACAAACTACTTAAGAATTAAACTATAAAGACAAGCTCGAATAACGCTCTAGCTGAATCAGAGATTAGTTCAGCCAGAATGCTAATAAGAAAGCCAACATCCAATCTATTTACGTAACATAGTTCTTATTGGTCGGATATGTGAAAACCAGAGTTAGAATGGGTCACCAATCTACTACTAAGAACTGCTTAACCTAGCCACGAATTATGCCACGACCTTCTCGCGTAATATTGTGTATATATCTATAATTCACATATGCGCTAATGTACCCACTGTTGTGCAGAAACGGATGTAAGTAATTTCAGCAAACATTTATTATTCATTGACTTTGATCCAAACGTGTCGTTGTTTATAGTGACTTGTTACCTACACATCTATATATCTAATCAATGTTTATATCTTTATATGTACAGTCAAAGTCAAAATACTTTTAACAAGTACTTGTGAACGTCATATTATTATGTATATGAATAAAAATTAACTCCATATTCATGTGTAAACAGAACGCGGATTTATAATAAACTCCCCTACGGTATTCGGAATATGTCTTTATATAAATTTGATCCGTTTATAAAAACTAAACTCATACAAAAATTCTTATTATAGTGTAAATGATTATTTGAATGATGATAATGCTTGGAAATAAATTGCTGTAACCAAATCTGAATTATTGCGAAAATAGTGATCATATAAAAAGATACCCGACCGGGTTTGTTACTGCGGGCTCTTCTAAGTGCAAGGCGCGAGCGCGCGAACTCTTGTAAACTTAGCATTTAAGTCGTAAATTTTGTCACCAAATTATTATAAGGATAAAAAAAATAACAAGAATATTATACATGTGACGTTCTTAAGTACTTACAAAAAGTCTATATGAATAAATGAATAAAAATTTTGATTTAGACAATATTTTGCTGATAAAGTTTACGGTTTAAAACAAAGTTTAGGAGGGTTCCTCGTGCTCTGCATTGAGCCACACCGGACAGTGTTTTCTAAGTTGCCATTGCAGTGTTTCAAATTTGTGCTTTTATAGGATTTCTTTTGAGCTTCTAACGAATCGATCGGTGAGTTTTTGAATCTAACAGCGCTTTATCGGGAGGTTCCTGAATGCGATATTTTTTGTGTTCATTGGATCCTAGCGCCATAGACTTTTAGTTAGACCAGTGTTAAGCGAATTAACCGGGTTCAAAATATGTTTTATTGATACAGGACGCCGGCAGGGTTGACAATAAATAACGAGGATGATAAATGCACTAAACAGGATAAACGCTAAAACGAATTCGTCCTTCTCTTCTTAAGTAGTTTATGAGTATTATGTTAAAACGTTCCACTACTGAACGACCATAAAATCGTTTGTTACATTGCAAACATGTGAAAATAATATGCTGTTCAAATAATTCGGCAATTAGACGGACACGTACATTAAAACAAGTACAGCGTAATAGCCAACTTCGACGGTGCGCATATCTTAAACGATACACGAAAGTTTTTACAATTAAACGTGTTTTAACACAAATATCTTTTATAGTAAAAAACGACTATTGAATTGTCAAATATTTCAAAAGCTACCACTGATTCGGAAAATTCGAGCTACGAGAAGAATCATCAAGAAACTCGTAAGCGAATATTTTAAAAATAGTTCTAACAGAAATGAGTATAAGTTTTACATTTGTATGTGTAGAGCGACTTAATCCCAAGTAGTTTTATCTTTAATACAGTCTTCAAGTGTATAATACGCCTTACAAATTGGTGTGTTTTTCGTTCAAATTTAACAATAGCTGCATCGGGAATGTTATTAATGAAACGCACATTTGCGCCCTCAAACGATTTTTGTACCCTAACCAGACGCAGGAACGGAGTCATAAGTTTGTTCCTGCTTCTAATTTACCTATCACAATATTTTTTTAAAAAATGAATATTTTTTCTAACAAACATAATATTCGCGGCAAATATATACTGTGAAGCAACTGTAAGTATACCTGTATCTTTAAATTTTATGCGGAAGGTATCACGTGGCCTTAGGATATAAATTGACCGTATAGCTCTCTTCTGTAATACAATTTTTTTTTATGTCAACTGCTTTTCTCTAAAGAGGAAGTCCTATGACATTAAGCTATGAAAATATGAAAAATATACAATTTTAGCTGTTTCGGCATCTGTTGCTTGTCTCATTTTTCTAGCGGCAAAAACGACTGTACTAGGATTACGTGCAAGAATACATGTATGACCGGTCCGCTGCAACTTAAAATAAAGCGTCAACCCCAAAAATACACAAATATCCTCAATTTTCAGTGTCTGACCATTGATACTATCCCGTACTAATGTTATGTCTAGCATCCGCGTTACGGTGTGCCTAACGGATTTTTCTGCAGAGTTTACCTGTCCGGTGCAGTCTGACGGTACACCGGTAACGTGTATGGAGGCGTTCAAGTGAACCACAGAAAATTGCAAATTGATATTCGATTTTGCGCCGGTCCAAATGACTGCTCGACACATGCTCCGGTCCACCTCCACCGATATACCTGTACGGGTTGGCCTCTCCGGTAACCGCAACGTGGACACCAGGCATTAGTGGGAATTGAAGGCCGCTAAGTGCAGCAGCAGCAAAATTTAAAATAAAACTACGTTTTACGTAATGTTCATTTCCTGGTATACGTTTAGCAATAATCTCTAAGTGCCAGGCTTCCTGCTCCTTGTCTCACTGTGGTCAAACATATCTAAAGATAAACAGTTTTAGCATTCACCTTGATTTGATAACGGTCATGTGACATTGCCCGAGGTATCTGGCTACTCTTTTATTTATTTGTGTATGATAAGAATGTTTGCAATCGGTAATCGAGTCAGTGGGACGTAAACAAATAGTTGCCGAGCGATAGTACTAGTGCGATATTGGTTTTGTAGATTCTATTCTATCTTTTATACCTTTATGCAAGGAAACATTTTATATTATCTATTGAGGAGAAAAATAGTAGAGTTCTTAGAGAGTTCTAAATAGAGGTTTTAAAAATTGCACAAGATTCTTCTGGTAGAGTGTTCTAGAAGATTCCGAAAATTCGGGACTTCCGATTGATTCTACACAATCGGTTCTGATTTCGCTTTCGATAAATTTTAATCGGAAGTTATATTGAGGTCGATGATGTGGATGCTGGCTGGTCGTAGTTACCCTTTAAGAAATATATTGGACAGAGAATAATCTGTAATGCTGCTGTTTATTAAATATAAATTGCCTCTTTTGGAGTCACTCCATTTGATTCAATTTACTTGACTCATATTATAAGGGTCTAGGTATGATTATTTTTATTTTTAATACCCAGGTAAACACCAAACGCCAGTGCAAACGACAGCTCGTTCTTAGCTATTCTTAGCGTTCGCAACAAAATATCAAAGAGAAAAAAAACTAAAATAAGAATTAGATCCAAAGACTATAATCCTACAATAGATATTTAGATGAGCCAAACGAATGTTTATTGCTCATTCATGATAATTCTGAGGTTGGTAGTGCTTTTAAAAGATATAATTTAACTTAGTTTTGTTTTAAAATTTTCTCGTACAAGTTTTTATTATTTATTATCAGTAACTCTTTATCTTCACAATTTACCAACTGGACTGTGTTTTCTCCACGTTACTTGATACTAGCAGAATACTTTGTGCCTAGTCAGTCAATTGAGCCAAAACGTAAAAGAATAATATTAATAAATTCTATTGGATGGAGTCAAGGCGTAGTCATGACGACCGTATAGATATGATATTGTAAAACATTTATTTGTAAAGATTGATATTTACTAATATGATGTTAGTTTGTTTTTTCTTAAATGACAACCTTAATAAAGACAAAGAAATGTATATCATTAAAGACCGATTAAGATGCAAAAACAATACAAAAAGGCAATTAATATCACAAAAAGAATCATCAAACATGATGGTAACAATTCTCACATGAGTTCTCAAAGTGACAGTAACGACAGTCACACGTACTTGCTAGATATATCTGTCATAGTAAATTGTGGCACATTTATCAATTACCGATATAATAGCTTCTGTACTTAGAGGAACTCGTGACACTCATTATAAAAGATTTATTTTATCTAACCGCGTTTAATAATTAAAGTTCGATGACCACGTGTTCAGAATAGCAAAAACCAACGCGTATTAGTAGCAAGAGGGAATTAATAACTCTATAAACAATTTCATACACAAAATGGAATTTCGTTGATAGGGAATTTGCAACAACTGAATATTCTTTAGGCACATCTTCAGAAATATAGACTATACAGAATATACAAAGCGGTGGGTTCGGTCACCAATGAATTATATTGGTCTGATAGAGAAGCCAGGTTAGTCTACAGCTAAACAAGGCGCTGGTAATGGCACCAGAAACGACCTGCTAAAGTTTCAAATTAAGGTAACAACCATCACTCTAACAAGAGACAATAAATGAAAATAATATTCAGTAGTCCAAAGCCAAGCCCTTTGCTGAGCTAAGCCCTACTGGAGTACAGTGTCCTGTACGTGCGAAGGAGGCATTTGCACTGTAAGATAGTCGCGATTTGAGTACATCTAATGTAAAAGTTATCATCAACATCATTGCGTACGGCATCCTGCATGGATCACAATTTCAAGTCCCTCCCTCGACCAAGCCACTGCTGCTGGGGTAAAAGAGTGCCACTCAGATATGCCGACAGGGTGAAGATGGAGTGAGCACTCGTTCACCATATGTAACAGGGTTTGATCTGGTGCTCCGAAGTCATATTGTGGTGAATCTATTAATGCCCATTTGTAAAGGTAAAGATTCGATTTTCCGTGGAGGTTCCAGAATCGGTTTAAGGCTGCCCACACCTTCTTTTCGGCATTAAAACCGCGCATCTCCTTTACAAAAATTATAAGTATCAATTACTCGTTTGTAAATAAACGTGGAACGTTCAGCGATCAATCGAACGTGTTAATTGATAGTTAGCATCATTTCACGGAATTACGCTGTAATTAAGGCACTAATAACAAACAGTCAGTCATGTGAGAGAACCAAAAATGGTTAGTCTATTCTTATGGATTTTTATTAATAATTAATTGATTATTCTGTAAATACTTTGTACCATTTTTTAATTTTTATCAGGGATTACCGGAAAAGTTATTACTTTGTGATAAGACCGCCTATTGTAGACTTTATGAAAATATTAATTCATAGACATTAACGAAATATTATACTTAAGTGATTTGTGCAAAGGAAATCATAATTCATTTTATATATTAACAATTGTTGAAAGCATTAAAGGTTAACAGTCTTGTATCTATACTATATTATGTTAGTAGTAGGAGAATAGTGAATAAGAGAAAAAATGGAATACATAAGCTTTGTTAGCTTAAATCTAAAATTTCTTCAGTTCTTTAGCCTAGTAAAAGAGAAAACAAAAAGAAGTACTTAAAATGAAAGTTTTGAGACTTTTTAGAGGAACGATAGTTTCCTATTGTTCCTCTAAAATGATAGGAAATTGTGCTTTTTCTATATAAATTTGTAAGAAACATGATTTTCATAATCACTCAAATCATACATCAAATATAAATTGTATTGTTGTATATAGAATATATAAAAATAGTAATAAAAGAAAAAGGCTTGGATCAATTTAATTACTCACTAGAGTCCCCAAATAGCTGTGACCGATCTCTTCCTCGGATGTTTCCCCGGATACAAGGGTTTGCCTCTTCCATTTCATTTTTAATTGATACCACTTTCACAAACTTTTTAAAAAGTATTTTTCGACTGTTCCTATTCAAATTAGAACTTTACTTCTCCATCAAGTTCATCGATTTCGATTTTTTATTCAGTTTATTATCCTTATTTATGTCATTTACTATATAATAAGTGAATAAAATTTCATTCATTTCATTATGGTTATTTAGTCAAAGCCGGACATTATTTTACTAAACTTTAAAAAAGAAGTAATAAATTGTTTGTGGTATTCGAAAAAAAAAAATAAGCTTCTAGCTAAAATATTTTTTGTATTTTGTCATATATACTAGTTGTTTCGAACGTTTTATTTTTCAAAGAAACATTTAATATGATATGGTCCGGTGTCTGTAAATAGTAATTTATACTAACAAATTATTTTTGCTAGTACTCACTCAGTTACGAACTAATTATGCAAATTATATATTTAAATTAATTATAAAATACATAAAAAAAACTAATAGCCGCTTATTTTTAAATAAACAAAAGTTCTTGCAAGAAGTATACTCGTAATTAACTGCAAATTTATATGACCTCCATAAAAAATGTGTAATTAATTTATGCATTAAGGTTATAAATATTTGTAGGTATCATTTTAGTGAATATTTAGTGTAGAAGCATTATTAGTGTTTCGGATATTAAGTCACACCACTAATCACTTGCAGATACAAAATTTAAAACTACAAAGATGAAAAACAATCTCGATATTAAGGGACACTAAAAGATTTTTTCGTATTTTTTTTTTTGAATTATCGCACACCTCGAGCCTACGAGCGCGCGGTGTCGGTTCAGGTAGACTGACCTAATCATAAGCGCGCACTCCCGCACTGAAAATTCTGAAACTTAAGACGCGATTACACGAGAACATTACACTTACGCACTTGATACTTAGAGGATGTACGTATTAAAACTCATGAGACTAAAACGGCCGTTACTTGAGTATGCATTACAAACAAGGCCTAAGAATTAACTGCTACTTGACGTAAATACTGCATAATTCACAAATTATGTCACTCGCAGTTTTAAAAGATCTTTTTTTATATATAAGTAACGTACAGGCTTTTCTAAGTAAAAAAATATGTCATCAAAACGTAAAATCATAGAATAAAATTAGTCTATCAAAAAGTAATATGAGCTGTAGATAAGTATGACGAAATTTCACGGCGAAAGAGTAAAAAAATGTACCTCAAATTGACTCTCAGTTTCCATTAACAATATTTATTGACAAGCAAGTAGTTTTTATTGTATTTAGGCATACAGCATAGAAAGTATTATGTACAAAGCCTTACAGTCGTTGCGGCCTCATCATATAAGTTTGTGTTCCTTTTTAGAGCATCCTTCGAAATCGATAACTGCTGTTAATCGACATTCGCTGCTCTAATTGACCGATAATTGAGCATCCCCGAAATTTTGCACGTGATGAAAGGTGCACGAAATTATGTGAAAATTATAATTAAATTTAGTTAGTTAATAAAAAAATATATACGTGTCAATTTTACGATACCGCAAAATTCTTAATTTGTTTCCACGGGTAAAGTGGACACTTTCTAAGAGGTTTGCTAGTATGTACCTACACTAAACCGTCTTTTATTTATATCTCTATAAATTAGTAGATAACAGTGCTTGCACAGATATAAAGGTTTCCATATCAACCATTACTGCCACGTATAGATATAATTGGTATTTTTATTGATAAACTGTACACGTTCTTTTCCTGAAAACTCACTTCTGAGGAATATCCCATGAGAAATATTTCTAAGAAACATAAGTTGCACATTTAGTGTAATAAAACCACAAGAAAGTGACTTAAATTTTTCAGAACTGGACCCAATTTAAATGTGACCTGGGGAGGGAACACTGGGAGCGAAGGTGAGTGTTAGTGATCACTATAAAGAGCGCGATGTTAAACCTACATCTGGGTCACAAGACCCGGGCACTGCTATGGTTCCTTCCTCTTCAACGCATTGGAACCGGCATCCGCACGTTGAATCCATGTAATGCTAAGAAATTCGTCTCTCAATCTTATAATACAGGATTTATGAATGAAATGAGCTAATAAGAGAGACGCAACTTCCTCTGCAACGTCTCTCTTATTTCTTGATCCACCTTCCTCTTTCCTGGGCCAATCTCATCCATAACTTCCCCGCAAAGGTATCCAACTCGTCGCGCCACCTCTTCCTCGGCCTGCGGGGTCGTCGGCGGCCTTTGGAGGGCATCCAGGAAGTCGCAATATTGCCTTTGCGGGTCCATTCGAGCCACATGCACAGTTCATTCTTATTTCAGCTTTGCTGATAAAAGTTTTTATTATTTGTTTTTTGATTACCATGACAAATTACCACGTATTGAAAAATTGACGTTGCAATATTAAAGCATTAATTCGTAAACAGCGGTGAGGCATTGCGTTTCATCATTCGGGCGTGCTATTATTTTATATTTTCCTCTCGTGATTTTCCAAAATGAGCCGCGCAGTTTCGCGGATTAATCAACTTTTTCATCTCCCGAACGCTTGTAACGCGATGGGAACATCGAAAATTTTAAATTGCAAGTCTCCTTTGTATCTCAGCTGCGGTACGAAAATTAGATTCATCATTTCAACGGACTAATCCTCTTTGTCCTTAAACGTTTTTTGTTCTTCATTTGTTATTCTTGTTAGTTTTTCTATTTTTGCAGGTAATAATATAATGGCAGGTGAAGAGATCGTGGCCTCATCAGTGATCGGCATTTGGGTCGATCGCTAAGTTAAGTAGCTCTTGCTGCGACCGGGTGATCCATTCCAGCACTGGTTTATATTTGATATCCGACCTCCTCCATGTTTCGGGAGGCAGGTAAAGAAGTGGGACGCCATTAATGTCACCTTGTGATATTAGTTGTAAGGTTGAAGAGATCGTAGGGATTCCGAGGATGACATCAGATGGCAATCGGTCATCTTATTTCGCTTCACAGCCACATCCTCTGCAATCTAAGCGGACTCTAGTATTTAACCGGGATAACGCTAGGAAGAAGAAGAATAATATAATGGCATGTAATAATATAATGGTAGGTAATAATATGAGGGCCATTAATAATATAATATAATATAATGTTCGGTTCAGATATCTATTGTGGTACCTCCTTAGCATATCCTAAAAGCTTAATTAATAGGAGCCTAATTGATTCCGTGATTCCGTGATCTATGAATAATATTATATTTTTTAGCTATTAATTACAAAAAATACAAGACTAGCTGTGTCCGCCATTTTGTACGCGTAAAATTAGTAAAAAATAGATTCAATTTTAGCGTTATGATATATTTATTATATAGCCTATAGTCTTCCTCGACAAATGGGCTATCTAACATTGAAAGAATTTTCCAATCGGATCAGTAATTCCTGAGACTAGTGCGTTCAAGCAAGCAAACAAACAAACTCTTCAGCTTAACATATTAGTATAAACTAGGTGTTTGCCGCGACTCCGTCCGTATAAAATTAAATTTGCAAGAGCCCTTAGACCTCCTCAGTCTGGTTCTATTTAAGAATTCGTTTCTACTAACTTTTTATTGTTTTCAAAATTTAAAAGTAAATTAAACATATTGTACAAAGTTACGGGTCCCACTGGATATCTCAGCACAGGTTATCTTAGTGAGATATCTAGGGATACATAAATTCAAGGTGTTTCCCATAATTGTTTGTAATTCATATTAAACTAAACTAAATTTGTATTTGTAAATAAATAAACTTTTGAATTTGAATTTAAACTGACTGTAAATTACCTCCCTGGCAAAATTCATCTTTCTACGTTCCGCACTTTTCGACAGTGTTGAAATTATTTAACAAATACTTTTATCGCGTATTAGATACGTTACAAGGGCCAAACGAACAGGCGGCTCACATACATATAGTGAAGTGTGAAGGCCGATGTTCATGTAATGTCCAATATAAATGTAAATATCATTCATCTACGCCTGCTCACTGCCTCTCTGCCAAAATTCAAGTTTGTAGCCAAAAAATGAAAAATTTTTAGACAAAGTTGCGAGACCGCTTAGACTTCCTTAATCTAGCCATGTCGCGGAATTCATCCTTAACTTACACCTAAAGAGTAGCTCTGTGCTAACTTTTAAGTTTATAGCAAAGAAAAAGAAAGGAATTTGAAACAATCCTTAATCTGATTCCGTGGCAAAATCCGTTCTTAGCGGACGCCTACTAAATAAAAATACCTCCCTGTCGAATTTCATCTTAGTATATTCCGCATTTTTCGAGATTTCGTTACAGGTGACATTCCGGTTTTATATATACTGGAGACCGCTGGCTGATCGCAATTTGCCCACTAACCTTTTTGCGTAAAACAACGTATATTGTTCTATTCACAGAAAAGTAAAATTTATTGTTGTTGTTGCGGTTGTCACAATTACGCTTCGACATCATCCAATACATGTGTGTGTAAATGGTGCAAGTCTGGCGTCGGTGTGCGTGTGGTTTAATTTAAATAATTAAATATATTATTATTGCTTATTATAAAAAAATATTAGCATTCAAACACCTTTCTCTATATGAACTATTGTGCCATATTTCGTACTCCTTCGTCCGCGCAATTTTCGTAAGATGGTACGTAAAGTTTTCGCTTCACGAATTAATATATAAGATAAATTAGGCGTATTCTCTCTAAATTACTTTTTGCATGGGATTCTCCATGATTTTTACGATAACGCCATATTAAATTAATGGAGAATACGTTTTCTAATAAAGCGAAAGCGGTCTCGTGCACGTATTAATACGGCACGCTGTGTTCAAGGCCCGAATCTAACGTAGGACCCTTCCTATCGCCTAGTCAAGGTGAACGTACTTTATTGTATTTTATACGTCTGGAGGAAAGTGATTACTGCGAAGGTTTTTGCCGGACTTTCGGCAGCTCAAATTCAAAAGCCGTTCAATATATTAGCGGAGTCAAAAGGTAAGTAAGGTGGGTATCTACATATTTTTTTCTTATGCCGGTGCCAGACATAGCTTCATTTCAATGATCGTGTAGTGTGGCGCAGGCCATGCATTGCCGACCGCGGCTTTATACCTTTGTGCTATTAAGACTCTATAGCAACGCATATTTATTAACAAATAGAACTCTAGAAGCCAAACATTTGTCCATGATAGATAGAGGCAAACAAGGTAATACCCTGTGTAACGTAAAAATAATAACGTGAACATAATGTGTTATTTTTTCAATTCCACTGTCCTCGATACGTGATCCTAATTTCCTCGCACAAGTCTATTTAATTCCCGTGACCTTTACAATAATGCGACAGTAAAACGGCGGTTTCATATCGCTTTCCGCGTATAAACAGCAATAATACAACATGATCAGTTGGAGTACTGCTTACGATACTAGGAACTTTGTAGCAAACAGGCACCGGATATTACGCTGACGCGTAATAAGTTTTTGGAACGTTAATAAAATTTTCTTTCAAACTTATATGTTGCGGAATATAATGTCAGATTTTTTTTGAAATACAAGGGCTAAACGAGACGGCGGATTATTACCTTAGTGACTACCGAAACCTATGAACGTTTGCACCACGAGAAGGCTCGCAGATGCTTTGCCGGCCTTGAAAAAGGGGTTTAGGCCACCGGGAACTCTCATAAGCCGTATGAAACGCGACGACATTACCATCACTAGACGTGACATAATATCCGCCACTTCACGCCGTTCTGATGTAAGAAAGAGATACTGGTTCCCGGACGAGCCCAATTCGGCTGCAGACCAAAATAACTGCAAGCATGGCGCTACCTGTAATTAGGTAAATAAATATGTCCTATGTTTTAATATGAATTGTTTGGACACAACCGGCAACGTCGCGTCCCCATGACATCTAGGTGAGTTTGGGCTCTAAGGCTTTTACCTTACCGAGATGCCATGGCGACGTCGCCGGGTTTTCATTTTTAAAAGCTTTCATAGAAGTTGCCCAGAATATATGTTCCGGTGGAATTTTACAACTCAATTATAGAGCAATTTTTCTTCTTTTTCTATCTATACGATCTAGTACCAGGGTCCGCTTAAATTGGAGAGGATGAGGCTGTGGGGCGAGTCAAACGACCAACCATGCCTTTTGACGTCATCCGCGTTACCCGCCCATCAGAACAATATCACTCCTAATAATCTCTCAGTGACATTAATCGGGAACCACTGGTTTACTTGCCTTCGGAAACACGGAGGAAGTCGGATGTTTGGAAACCAGTGTTAGAATGAGTCAACTATAAACCGGCCGCGGTAAGAAGTGCTAACATAGCGAACGACTCAAATGCCGGCCTGTGATTAAGCTATGACCTCCGCTGAACCACATTAATTGTACTCGTTTTATAATCTAAACTAATTGTATTTCAGGAATGCAGCACTCAGGATTCCGTCAACTATAACATCAACTACTTGAGGCCTATTCTACCACCTGAACTGCTAAATACCGTGCTCGGAGCGCCGAGATATTGTCACAAAATCGTTATGCGTTAGTATTATTTAATACTAGTACAGTTTATAATGCCGGAGCCAGACATAGCTCAAAGTGTTTATTTTGTCTTTGAAGAAAACACTACAAAACTTCGCAGCTACACTAAGTCTCCGGGCACACGACATGATCATTGAAATACTCATTCTAATTAAGCTATCTTTGGCCGCGGCATAATAGTATTAAAATCTTTTATGACTCTTACATAGTCTAATTACACTATCATAACATAAATGAAGTAAAATACAAGTATATTAAATGGTCCGGTAAGGGGAGAGGGCTATAACCTCAGCATTAAAAAATACAACAGCGCTAGTTTTCCGGTGCAACCCTATTAAGAGAGGAACTCACTGTAAAATTAGCAAGACGGTCAATTAATGTTTAATCAAGTGAGCCTTTAATTATTATCGACTAGGCAATCTCTAGTTTTGTATGTATGATAAAGAAAGTCAAAGCCAACAAAACAATATGCCTCCCTTAAATCCAACAGAAGAATAGGCATTGGGTCTAATTTTACTGTTTATTCTGTCGGACTGGCAGAATAAGAGTTAATATAATGCATGATAATCATAAATTAAAAATGCAATGTCTCATTCCGATTTTTTTTGTCGCAGATTAAAGCATTAGCATTGACCTCTTCATAGCTTAAGGCACATTGAGTCCGTGTAAAAGGCTAAGAGTTAGGGACCAGGTCGAACACTTTGGTCTTGAGAAAATTACTACGTTATTCTCATCGTCCCTGTCTAATACCAGAGTTCTTTTCGATTGCAGAAGATGTGGCTGTGAGGGGAGTTAAGACGACCGATTGCCGTCTTACTTCAACCCCGGAATCACCACGATGTCTACAATCTTACAAATAATATCATTCAGTGACATTACTTAGGGCCAACTGTTTTACGTGCCTTCCGAAACACGGAAGAGGTGGGATATTTAAACCAGTGCTAGACTGGGTCTATAACCCGGCCGCAGTAAGAGCTAATTAACCTAACGAACGACTCAAATGGCGGCCACTGATATTGATCAATTAGCTACAACCTCTTTAAAATGACTGCATAGTTGTAATTACTAATTTTGATTTCAGAGAGCGGAACCACCGTCCGTACCTGCTTAGACGTCAATCCGAACAGCCAGACGACCACATGCGACTTACTGAAGAAAACCCAAGACCCAGCCAAGCAAATCAAATATTGCGGTGTGTGTGAAAAGGATCTGTGCAACGGAGCCGGTTCTATCACCATGTCTCTCCCACTTGCTCTCGCTGCTGTTGTTGCTGCGATCCTTTACAGCAAGCAATAATACCTTACTGATAAGTGATAAGCAATGCACTACGGTCAGCTTGAAACCACACATTTTATTGCTATTTTTATATAAGGCCTTTACAACCTCATACATTGCTAGGACAAATACATAGAATAAAATAATTGCGTTCACTTGGAGAAATTAATGTTTATATGTAATATGTAAGACGATTCCATTATGGAAAGGCTTATTGAATAGTTTTTACTGTAAATTTATATACGAAATTAGTCCTGAAATGCTACCAAATTGTTTAAATCGAGGCGAATGTTTATGCCATTAAACAGAGGATCCGAGCAACAAATAACGTATTGATAGATTTCCTCAATAAATGGGCTATCTAACACTGAAAGAATTTTTCAATTCGGACCAGTAGTTCCTGAGATTAGCGGTGTTCTCTGGTCTTGTGGGGTTTCCGGATGGCCTGGTGCTGTTCCTCTTGTTCGTGGTTCGGAAGATTCTTTCAACGTAGTCGAGGAAGATGGGTCTAGACTTACTCCCACAGTAGTATTCAATAGCGCTACTTTCAATTTGTTAGCACCTGAATCGAAGAAAGTAAGAAAGGGCTTCCATTTTCTTAGCAGAACCTTAAAACCAGCCGTTCAATTGCGAAGCCCTAAAAATGTACAAAACATATATCTTAAAATGATATTGTGCGAAGTTCCCGCCATTTTTACCTGGGCAACCCATTTATTTCTGAAATGCCAAATGGAATTTTTAATTAAAAATTTTCACGTCGCTTTGCGTGTTCATTTGACGCAGTACGCCCAAGGTGTTTTACACAACATTTTCAAAGGTGAAAGAGTCTCCTCAAAGCGGGGCATTCTGTGAAAATAAATGAACACATCTATAGCTCAAAGTTACATTATTAATATTATTTACTGCTGATGGGCGGTTACACTTAGAATAAGCTGGATCTTTTGTGCTCGCCCCTTCCCTTACCTTCAAAAATCCAGAAGAGGATCGCCTGCAACCTGAAGAAACAGTATTCTTCCGACCTTGAAGAGTATAGTTCTCATTCTGGCCAGCCCATCGCATTTGCTCAATATGTGCCCCATCGTTTCTGCTTTTGAAAAAATGAAACGAGCACGCGGTTCACCTCAGTGACTACCCACGCTCATGGACAACTGCAACACCAAAGCCTTAGAGGAATGAATATGCTCTTTTCTTGGAAGTCCGTGAGTCGTATCCGTTCGGAAATACTGAAGCTGGCAATTGATTCCACAGAGACTTTGTGCTAGGCAAAAAGTTTCTAGAAAAGCGAACCGTTGTGGACTATAGGACATCGAGGTGCTGAGGGTGGTATTTCAATTTTGTTGGGATGTCCTGTGGTGAAAATATGTGGAAAATGAGATATAAACAGTTATATCTTTGAAGATGTACACTTAGAGACCCATTTTTTACATCATCAAGGGACCGCATACAATCAGTATTTTTTATTAATTTCAACTTTCTACGTCTATATCTGATAAAAAAGGTCTTGACCGACGAACGGCCAACGAATTTATTCTATAAATATTTCTTTTTTACTTTAATGTATTTTAAGCACGGAACCCTAAAAACAAATATTTGTATTCATAGCATTAGCTTGATTTAAATTCTTAATTCTTCTTTGATCCAGCTCAAATAATATAATAAAGCTCAAATAATAAAAATTCACTTAAGAATTCCACCACAGAAACATTTTCTTCAGACTCCTATTACAGCAACAAGCCACGCGTTAAATTAGCCAGTAAGCGCATTGGCCTGTCTTCATTTTACTCTTCATAATAATTTTCAAGTAAAAATCTGTCATATAATAAAAAATATGAAATGAAATATTACACAATACTTGATAATCTAATTTGATAATATGATATTACACGTTTAGATTTCGTTCCAGTCGGTGGGTCTCTTTGTATCTAATGACATTTTTAATAAAACGATTTGGCACCGCATCCCTAACCTTTAACCGTTTTGCTTGACAAAACAAATTTTAAATACCTTTTTGCTCTTTTAGCCGTGATGTAACGAGGGGACCTATTTTTAAGAGTAATATATAATTATTTCCTTTAAGGTTTATATTATTCTTAGATACTCGCGGACTGCTTCGAAATAAAAATATATATATTTACACGTAATATATTATACATGCAGAAAAATTTGTTCTATCCGAACATTATTCTTTCGTAAATGCCATATATTTTCCTTTCACTGTTCCGTTGGCTCAGTTGGCACTGACCCTGCCTTCCGTTCCGTGGGTCGTGGGTTCGATTCGCACCTCGAGTCTGGGTGTATTTTCTATATGTATGTATTTAAATATTTCTAACAAAAATATATGTGTATAACAGGCGTCTATTGCCTATAGCACAGGCATTAAGTTGTCTACCTTAGGAACAGACGTCCGTGTGTCATATAGTCCTGTATATATTTATTTACGTTCGGTTTGTGAGACTCCCCGGTGGCCTAAACTCGTTATTAAAGGCCGGCAACGCATCTGCTAGCCTTCTGGTTGCCATCTTTCACCCGGACGCAGCCAGAGCAACTTAACTTAGCGATCAACTCAAATGCCGACCACTGATTAGGCCACGGCCTCCTCCTCGATATCCATAACGACTACATCTCATAAAAAGCACACCCAAGCTTTTTAGAATCAATATTGATTGACATATAATATAGACGCCTGCAATAACATTTAAATCAAGTTTCATATCTAAGCGATTTCATCTGAATTTAAATTAACTTAATATTTCGTATATTAAGTTAAGGGTGTGATGGGACTCACATTATCGTCATGGATATAAAAGTCGAACAATAAAAATATCTTATGCGCCACCTATAAAATACTTAAATAACCATAATAACTTCTTTATTTAAAAGAGAGATTCAATTTCGTTGGGTCACCCAATAAATTTTTACGATCTTCCGACATCATACTCGTACGAAATTCTCCGATAAGTAAAAACTAAGAGCAAAGGCTTTCAGTGAGCTTAAAATGACGTCAAGAATTACTATTTATATCTTACTTGTCAACGAGATATAAATAAAAAAATAGAGAGATTCTCTCTATTTTTACATCACGCTTTTTCCTCTTTCTCCGACATCCCTCTCACTCTCTATTCTTCTTCTACCTATTATGTATTATATCGGATCGTTTAGCAACACTTGCTAATCCAGATCCTGAAAGCGACTGTAAGGTATCAGCTAGTTGACATTGTTTTTGCCAGTTATAGTCTTACTTATCGCACCCCGCGACTTTGTCCGCGTAAAATTGAGTGAAAAAATAGATTCAACTTTAGCGTGATGATACACAGCTTATAATTTTTTCCCAATAAATGGGTTATCTAACACTAAAATAATTTTTCAAATCGGACCAGTAGTTCCTGAGATTAGAGCGTTCAAGCGAACAAACAAATAAACTTTTTAGCTTTATATATTACTAGCTGTGTTCGCGACGTCGTCCGCATAACATTAGGTGAAAAAATAAATTCAAATTTGGCGTGATGATATATAGCTTATATCCTTCTTCAATACATGGGCTATCTAACACTGAAAGAATTTTTCAAATCAGACCAGTAGTTCCTGAGATTAGCGCGTCTAAATAAACAAACAAACTCTTCAGCTTTATATATTAGAAAAGTATAGATTTTAGGCATAAAATCAGAAAATCACTTGAACCGAACCGATCGAATAAAATGAACAAATATTTTTCTGTCATCGTTGTAGTACCTAATCGCTCAGTGGTACATAAACAAAAGGGACAGAGCTAATCGATGTTTCCACAAATCCCCACGCCGCGAGGGTTCGTGTACCCGCCGTGAAATAGGTGCCACTTTACCGGATAACCACAGTGTACTGTGATGTCTGACCACTTCTCAACTCAATATTTAAATCCACTTTATAATATTCCGCTGCCATTCTGAGAAAGATCCTCCCATAAAGGATATCAACACCTATATATACCTGATAAAATTACTCTCTTATATGTGATAACTATTGCTAGAGCTCTTTAGGTATACTAGATGTCCCCGGCTGGTCGAAATTCGGCCGTAAATCCTTAGATTTGCGTAAACAAGCATATACTGTTTACAGCTATTTACGGCGTCATGACTACGCTTTGATCTACGCTTGAATCTTATAGTAAATTATACACATGGGTGTGTAAATCATTTGGTTTTGTTGTGCGTGTGGTTTTTTAAAACAATTTATGTATTAATGCATATTTTAATAAAATATTAGGGATGGCATACTATCCTCCAAATAAGCGGTACTTGTGGCAAATTTCAAACTCCTTCGTCGGCGCAATTTTCATAAAATATTGCCTAAAGTATATTCTTCACCTATTAATATACAGATTAGGTAAAATTGAATACCTTATGCCCTAAAACCGGAGCCAGACATAGCTCAAAGTGTTTGTACATTTTTGTCCTTGAAGTCTACAAAGTACTACAAAACTTTGCGCAGCTACACGTAGTCCCCGGCCACACTACATGATTATCACAATTAATCTGTCTGGCTTCGGCGTAATAGAAATATTGGAAGAACCCCCACGATCTCTACAACCTTAAGACTAATATCACAAAGTGACATTAATCGGGTCCCACTGTTTTACGTGCCTTCCGAAATACGGAGGAGCTTGAATATTAAATTTTTATCTAGCGCTAGAATGGGTCACCCATCTATCACCCGGTCGCAGCCAGAGCAACTTAACCTAGCGATCAACTCAAAATGCCGATTACTGTTTAGGCCACGACGTCCTCCTCCGCTCGTAGTATCCACTGATACTACGTAAATATTATTCAATATTTACTGTAATGATAACTCACCAAATTGGTGTCTACACGCGTCGTATTCACACTGCTCACAATGTACTTAGATATTTGTTATCAAGTCAATGGTCGTGACACAACTGCCTCGCTTACCCGATTGTGTCCGTATTTATACTCTTATAAACAACTACCCTCCTTTATACACTACACTTCTCGACATTGTGGTCGCTATAGGAATAGGAGTTATTTTTTTTTAATATTACAACGGCAAACAGGTAGGCGGATTACCTAGCACTCTGCACCAACAGGAAGCGTTGCCGGCTTTATAGAGAGGTTTAGGCCACCGGAAAGTCTAATGAAATGCGACAACAATACCATCACTTGACGTGAAAGCATTGCCGCCACTTCAAGCCGATCTTGTGCGAGATATGACGTATAAATATGCCAATTGCCAACAATGGTACATAGCTATAATAATTTTATAAGAATATTTTTGCCTTTAACTTAAAAAAATGACATACTTAACAACAAAACAATGAACGTCTCTACATAATAGTATATAAGCACACATTACCGTACAAGCTCTTTTATATTGGAGCCGTTTCAATTATATTAAATGAATTTCAAAACGTTGCTCTCAACTCAACGCTCGTTCCGCATTCGATCACTTAACTGCGCTTTATTACAATAGTTATTTGTGCAACAAGTGTTTCAAAATTCTTTTTTTGTTGAGAGTGTGGACTTTCCGGGCGAGCGAGGGATTCTAAGGTTGAATCACGAGCGTAGCGAATGCTTCAAATGTAGGATTCTGAGCGTGGTGAAGGATTCAAATGCACGAGATGCAAATAATTTAGCTCTACTTAGACTATATGAAGTAGCGACAAAATCTGCATTTTTTTGTATTTTTAAATTAACTTTCGACTTTTCCTTCATTTCTTTTCTTTTAAACCTTCTCTAGAATACGGTGAATGAAACGAAACAATCAGAATTCATATCGGTCTAGCCGTTTTCGAAGTTTAGCGAGACTAACGAACAACGATTGATTGAAATCTCGTGTCACTGTGTTTGTTGACTCCACTCCGAAACGGCTTGACCGATTCTTAAAAAAAATTTGTATTTGGTAAATCTGAGAATCGGTCGTGAACTGTTTTATAGACCTCTAATTGTTAAAAGTGACCCAAGCGACGACGACACGACGTAATCGCAGGGCACACTAGTATGTACACATATACAGCTAATATTAACGTACTGATTTAAATATAAAATAATAATTTTCATTTCATTCATTTATCCATTCATTCATTCATTTATTCAATTCTCTAATGTGGGATCCTGTACAGTGCTGTAAGAGGTTCAATTAGACTGTACAAATGCTGACCACTGACTGTGTTATATGTACTGAATCCAATTACTTGAGCACGTCTTTGTACAAGAATAGCCGAGTGCGAAGGTTTAGATTTTATGCAGGAAAACTAAATTACTTTGCTTAAATCCGCAAATAAAGCTATAGTTCGACTGGGCTGGGCATGTTTGCCGCATGTCAGAGATTCTTTGGGCATAAATCTCGTCTTTATATATTTCGTCTTTATAGATTTACTCCCAGGGAGTGGATCTTCCTTTATCTGTCCGAATACTGATTCGATTCACTACGGGTACGCGACCCCGAAGTGCCCTAGCTGCTATTGTCACATCCCCTATACCGTCCGTGACAGTAGTATCCGCATCCTTTCTCTCTTCCCCATCTACCTTAATATCCTTTTTCTCCATCCCCTTTTCCCTACTCCTGTCTTTCTAATTAGAGGTAGCGCCACGCTTGTAGCCGAATTGGGCCGGTGCGTCCGGGTACCAGTACCCCTTTCTCACATGGGATCGGCGTTCTTATATTATTACTTTTATACATAGAAGAAGTATTTTTCCAGTAGATTCATATGAAAATAATAAAAATTTACTTTGAAGTATAAAAGTCAAGTATTTACTTCTTAGATATATGTGCACTTCCACTTATCATGTTTGCTGGTCAATGGTTGCTTAGCAAAAATCATAGTAAACAATAAATACCTATTGTACGTCAGAATCGTTTCCTGTAAGATAAAGAAATACATCAACCTTCAGTACACAATATGTAATATTCTTTTATTAAAAAAAATAGATATATACTAAATATTTAAACTTTAATTCCTGTAAAAATAATAAATATATAAATAAACAGGAGAAGACAGGAAGAAACAATTTTCTTCAGCAATCTTTGACTTTATCTTGTATTAGAATAATAATCATATGTAATATCAGGTATCAACGTGTTCTCGCATGTGGTCCTAACCCCTCCCTTTGTGGCCTGGGACAGTTTTGAGAATGGAATTCTATTTCTTATAAATAAAAAATAATAATATTACACAAGTGTCAATTTCAGTACAGCACCACAAACTGCTGTACTAAAATTTAAATAAAATAAGACAATATGTACTAAAATTTGCATACTTAATATTGTTTTCAAAGTCTACCTATAGAAATATTTTTTATATTTCATATTCATTGGCTCGCTAGTGTTTATTATTTACAAAATAACATGGACTCAAATAACACTTATAAAATAATTTAGTGTGTACGCACAAACATTTTAAAGCGAACACATCATGCAATAAATTAAATTAATTCTTGCAAATTCAACATAAACAATAAAACATTTAAAAATAAAATGAAATCATTAAAATAATCTTATAAATTAGAATAATACATTTAAAATACAATTTTTTTAACACTTAGTTCTTTACTTCCAGGTGATACATGTTTCACAGATGAGTACTGTGATGGTGCAAGTCTCAACAAACCAAATCGCCTTCTCACCTTCCTTCTAACGACAGCTGGATCTGTGTTATTATTTACACTGGGTTACTACTATATTGAGAGTAAGAGACAAGATGGCAGACTCATTGGTAGTATTAATAATCTTCAGAGGGAATTACTGTTTTCAACTAAGGTAATAATGTGTATAATGTACTTAAATATGCCTAGCCTTATACCTAGCATTTTACCAGTGTACTACCAGGGTCAGCTTAAATTGCAGAGGATGTGGCTGTTGGGCGAGTTAGGATGACCGATTGCCATTTGAAATCCCTGGAATCCCCACAATCTCATGACTAATATCACTCAGTGAAATTGTTTAGGACCTTTTACGTACCTACCGATACACAGAGGATATCAGATATTTGAAAATCAGTGTTAGAATTGGTCACCCATCTTTCATCCGGCCGTGGTTAGACCTACTAAACCTAGCGATCGACTCAAATGCTGGCCACTGATTAGGCCACAACCTCCTTTTATATAATATCCACATTAATATTTAAAACCTATTACAGGAGTGTGAGATCCTCAAAGAGGAGCTTGCTACTACTAAGAGTAAACTAGCTGGCATCGAAGACAGTTCATTTGGCATGGACGATATGGTGCAATCGTTGAAAGCAGAAATCAATGAGCTTAAGGAAAACAACGAAAGACTACGAAATTCCTTGGATGATAACGAAAAATTGCTAAGGGTATCTGAGAACACAGCAGGTGAATTGCAACATACTCTAAGTGAAGTAGAAAATACACTTAGTGAACTATTAGCAGAGAGGGCCAACTCTGAGGAGCAAATTGCCGAATTAAACGGTAAGCTTTTTCCAATTGTAAATTAATTGGGACCTTTATGCTTTTTGACATTTATATTGTTGACAAATTTATTTCAGAAAGAAATATCAAATATTAAATATATTGCTATCAACGACGTCATTCGGCGGGCCCTTATCACCGTCAACGTGCCGGCTGTATTAGAACCGAACGGTATTGCACGTGACGATGGTAAGAGGCCCGATGAGATGACGCTCGCACCGTGGAAATGGGAGGTCGTTGGTGTGGGACGCTTCTTGCGTTGATACGCTAGCACCGTCTCACATCAACTCGACTGCGATTTCTGCGGGTGCGGCGGCCTTAACTGCTGAGTCATCTCAAACTAAAAGTATCGAGTCACGTTAGTTGGTGTACTTGAAAGCAGTATGCTAATAAGGTTATTAATATAAGTTATTATTGTTAAAATATAAAAATACTAAAGACGCTTTTAGAACTTTGGAGTGGTACATAGTCTAATATGTAAAAGCAAAAGGTCACCTATGACGAAATCTGGAAAACTGCAGGACGTACAAAGAATAAATTTGGCAAGGAAGCAGTTTATAGTTAGTTAGAGATCCGCTATGAACGGATTATTCGATAGGGCCAGAATAAGTTTGAGACTCTGGCAGGTTTAATTTTACGTGGACGGAATTGCGGGAAACGGCTAGTATAGTATATTTATAGTAGGGATATAGTCTTATAAACATATTTAGTATCTGACCGACTTCTTAACAAAATAATAATAATGCAACATTTATTTGGTAAATAACCTTAACACAAAAATGCAATCTAAAAACTAACAGCTAAATTAATAATCGCTATTTGTATACAGTTTTATTCAAACTTGACCAATACAGTAGCCCGAAAGAAATTTTGAAAAGGATGTTGTTGAAGGAACGAAACGTAATTATTAATATTAAATTGTACTATGATTCTTTTTAATTTTGTGCTCTTAAGATTTTGTCAAAGAAGCTTGTAAAAGTGTTCTTGAATAAAATATCATTTGAATTTGAAATTGTCTTTAAACACATAAAAAACCCGAGCGTGCCAGTTCATTTACGTACCTACAGCAGAAACACACCTTAAGATCATTTTACATTTAATAAAAAAATATGTCTCTCACGACATACGAGGCGTTGATTAAAAATCCCACCACACATTAATGTACAGTATCACATGACGGTGGCTTATTAAATAATGTCTCTGAATCTCCACACATCCGCTTCCAGATGCCCTTTCATTTTTTCTCCTTGTAATCTGAACGTAATAAGGCAGACGTGATGAAAGACGCCGTAGATGAGGCACCCGGTGTAGGATTTCAAACTGCCAGCCAATGCGTTAGGGGAAACAGCTATTTGTTTGTATTAACGCTATTATAAATATTAGCCTCAATATAAGACAAGGCCGTCAAGTATAATACGGGCGGTGATACGGTCGTATAATCGGAATTCGATGAAAAAAATCTTAACGTAATTATAAGATTTAATATCTGTGGTCTTTTAAAGAGTTGTTTTTTTACATAAGCAGAAACTACACTATATTTTTGAAGTTTTGGCTTGTTTTTCTATATTTTATTGGTCATTGAAATGACTTAACCGATTTTAACATTTTGACTTCCGTTTTTTCATAAATATCAATATAAAGGTGCCTTCTCATTTATTATTTAACGCTTTGTAATTTTATTCAAGCATATGTAATATATAATGTAATGTAATTTAACAAGGTATTAGGTTAGAATATTTTCGAGTTTTTTTTCATTAAACGTTAGTTTACTGATAAGTCTTATGAGTGTGTGAATAGCCTAGAGTAAGAATTGGACCATTCGTGGTTCTGTGTATGCCTTTTTAGGGTTTCGCAGTCCTGTAAGGATTCCACATAGTCTCGCACTGTTTGTCCGTACGTCTGTCCATCCGCAAGGTGGTGCACCCTAGGATTTCCAAGCTATCAGTCTTGAAAATATCTATATAGATATAACATGCTAAAACCTCACACTTATTTTGTGCGAAATCGAACATCAACTTTGAAATTATTTAAGACACCTTTATCGCATACCAGATACGGAACCGTTATATAAAAGGGTGTTCACAAACGTTCTTAACCACCTTTATGACTACTAACCCACCTGGGATTTAGAATATAGCATTGACTTCCACAAACACAATAATAAACTATATTCAGTGAGACTAGACAAGTTTTCGTGATACCTTATTTGCGTATTGGGATCATTAGATACAAATATTCTTTATTTCCTTAACTTAAATATAATTTACATTATATTGATGTGAGGTCCTCTTTTAAGTACGTACGTGCCTGTGTTAGAGGGTCTCGCTCTTCCATGGTAAGTACACGATCAGATCACCCCACTTTGAAATGCATAATCCTTTGAATAATAAAAATTCTGATCAATTTTATTTCTATTTTAAATCGCTAGTGCAAGGTAGGATTAAATCCATACGGAACGCGACGCGAATAGATACCAAACCGGGGCTGCTTTAGCGCCCACTACTAGCAACAGCTTTACATCTACTTAATGGGGAAAGTATATAATCAAACGAAAATATGTTATATGATAATAAGTTAGTTAATAGATAAAGTAAGAGTGTTACTGTTACTGAGTGCTGCCTTAGGTTAGGAACGTCCAGCAGTTGTTCATCTAACAGCAAGATGGGTCGGCGACTTGACGACGATGGGATTGACTCCAGACCCAGAAAATTGGCGCAAACGTGGAGAAGCTTATGCCCACCAGTGAAATAACAAGTATACAATTTTATCAAAAAAATAAACGACTTCAAATTGTCCGAACTGAACCAAATTTGAAATGAGAACACACGGGAAGCACCAGCTTTCAAATAAAATAAGAATCCTTAAAATCGGTACATTCAGTCCACAGTTTTGAGGTAACAAAACAAAAACAAATGCGAGTGTATTGAGAGCCTTCTCCTTTTATGAAGTCGGTTGAAAAGGGCCATGTATGCTGAAGTTAAAGAAATATTTGTGTGTTTTTGTTTAAATATTTCTTCCTTATTGTTAAATCTTTTCGCAGTATGTAGTGCTTGTCAACTATTAAACGTAGTCAGTTAAATAACGATACTAAGAACTAGCAAGTATTCGTCGTTGCGAAGACGCCATTTGGCGTCATCGACTAAAATAAAATACTGTAATGGGTGTCCAACTGACAATATATTAGCGATGTGTACGTCATTGGGTTGCCGTGCGGTGGGAGCCTGGAAAACCTTGTAGTTACAATGAAGTAGATATTTCTTAAGTCATCGATATAGAAGCGTTGGTGGCCCAATATTTACTATGTCTGGATAAGATAGGTTTCTAGAATATATTACAAAAATGTATACACTAATACTTAACCAAACAACTTATGGTATTAAATTATAAACCGAATAATCCAAAGGTATATTATATTTAATTTATTTTTTCACTAGCTGTGCCCGCACTTTCATCTGCGTAAAATTAGGAAAAATGTTAGCGTGATGATATATAGCGTATAGCCTTCCTTGATAAATGAGCTATCTAACACTGAAATTCCTGAGATTAGAGCGTTCAAGCAAACAAACAAACTCTTTAGCTTTATATATTAGTATAGATTTCATATCGCTTCTGAACTGCTTCTGTCGTATTCAGGTACATATAAGTGTATATAGTCCCAGATCTATATACCAAAGCAAAAGGTCACCTGACAAATTCGAATTTTCGAAAACTGCGGGACATACAAGAATGAAATTTGCCAAGGAGTAGTTTATAATTACTAGACATCCGCTAAGAACGGATTTTTCGATAAGGCCATAGGGGGTCTACTAAGGATTCTCGCAAGTTTTATTATAAGCGGACGAAATCGTTGGAAACACTTAGTATTCATTAAAAACGATTAAAAATAGTTGTTCAATAAAACAATGTGTTCCGCAAGTTTTTCATTATACAAATATGTAGGTGTTTATAAATCTTATATACATTAAGGCTCCGTATTGTTGAGTAACTTAGCGCTTTAAGTTATTTATTGCATCACTAATATCACAAGATAAGTTCACGTAGCTGTTGTGTTTTAACAGCTTATTAACAAATTTGAACTTAATTCGCTGCACAAACAAGGTTCGAAAGAACGTTGCAACAGTCGCTTCACGTATTTGTACGAACTGGGGGCCCTGTGAAGTCTACAAATTTACCGTTATTCCCGGTCTTATCTTGAGTGTTTTAGCTTGGAAGTTATCAACAATGCGTTTATTTAACAAACATCTGAGGACCTAGCGCGAAGTTTTCGAATCTAAGTAAGTCGACGAGTCGATTTTACGTAAGATGGTAATCAACAAAGCGTTTATTTAGCAAAACATCTCAGGGCTTAGCATGAGATTTTGTAACCGCAGTAACTCGACGAGGCGACTTTATTTAGAATGAAAATGTTCCTGCTAGGCTCACAGAAGGCAAGTCTTAATCGTGTGCTTTTAAATCAGTCCTAATGCAACCGGCGTCGACTCTAAGAAGGGTCCCTTGTGGGCCTAGCTCGAACATATTCATCCTAAGTAAAGGACCATCTCAAAACATGTCCAACGTGCCTAAAGAAGTTTTCACTTCAAAAATTGTAAGGCATAATATTATGAGAAATAACAATACCTACCGCTGTGTAGCGTTAGTACCGCGTGGGTTTTTGTTGGTAACCAACGGAGCGTGAACTCAGCGCGCATTGTGACAACCCTCAGCCACGCCCGACGTGAGAAACATCGCGAATTACTTATACGCACGTTTTGTTTGAGAACACAATTATTTTAGGTGATTCCTTATTACTTACATCATAACTAGCCACCGCGCTTCGCACGAATGTAATTCAAACATATATTTACAAAATAGAAGTACCCTAGAGCAATCTTAAAAATACGTTTTTTTAAATCATTTACGCATGATATTTTGGAACCTACGCCTGGGTCATAAGTCCCGGGCATTGATATGGTTCTTTCCTCTGCAACGCGATGGACCTGGCACCCGCACGGTGAATCCATGGAATGGTAAGAAATTCGTCTTACTAAATGTTGATTTCCTCATAATGATAATATATATTTTTTTATATATTACAACTGGCAGACGAGCAGGTGATTCACGACGACTACCGACGCTCATGGGCATCTGCACCACCAGGAAGTTAGCAGATGCATTGCCGGAGTATAATGACGAGATTAGGCCACTGGGAAATCTCACAAACGGAACAAAACGCGACAACAATACCATCACTTGACAGTATCTCCACCACTTGACACCAATCGTATGTGGGAAAGAGCTACTGGTAACCGGAGCATCGGCCCAATTTGGCTACAGACCAAAAGGACTGAAGGCGTGGCGGTACCTCTAATTAGATAGACAGGAGTAAAAGACATAAAGTTAGGTGGAGAGTAGAGAATGGATGCGAATACTATTGTCACGGATGGTGTTAAGGGAGTGGCAATAGCAACTAGGGTAGTCTGGGGTCACGTGGTGGATAAGAATAATAAAAACGTTTATTCTAAGATCTAACCAGTTATCGGACGGATAAGAAGGAAGATTCATCCTCTGGATGGAATGTATAGAATTTCACCAAAAGTACCTTAAATTCTCGCACTAATCCCAACTCGCATCTCATCACATCTCGTGACACAACGCGGCTTTGCATCCGGGCGGAACAAAGATACCCGCGACAAGGTCTGCGGAAACAATGGCGCGTGCGACAATGTGGGCAGCGAGTGGAAACTGCTCTTATGTGCTGATGAAAGTGCACCAACTATCGGAATGGATGCTTTCAGCGACCGTGCGCTACGGATTCGAGATACCGACGACACCTATGTACTTATGTTAAAAGATTAAAATCTGTATCAAAGCGCAACATATACTGTCAAAGTATTCTAAGCGGAGCTTGACCGTCAATCAGTAGTGTTCCTAGGATTAGAAGAAAGTAGAATAAATGAGTAAGTTTTTTTTTTCGTTTTAGTCTACTAACTACTTAACTCACGATTCTGTCACTAACTATTTAACTCTAACTAAGCGTGGTGTCTCTAGTAGTGGGAGTGTGCTGTCAAAAAAGCGAAGATTGATCCTCAATCAGTAGTGTTTCTAGGATTGGATGACAGTAGAATAAAGAAGTAAGTCATTTCAGGCATTAGTCTAATCAGTAACTAACTCACAAATCATTGACTAATTATCTAACTCTAAGCGTAGATTCTCTTGTAGTGGGAGTATGCTGTCAAAGTATTCAAAGAAATCCTTGACCTTCAACTACTAGTGTTCCTAGGATTAGATGACAATAGAATAAATAGGTAAGTTTTTTTTTAGATTTTAGTCTACTAAGTAACTAACTCACGCATCTGTAACTAACTGTCTAACTCTGTCTAAGCTTAAAGCTTCTCTAGTAGAGGGAGCGATGGTAATCTAGCAGCATCTAAAATCCCATCGAACACAAACAATCCATTGAGATATTAGAGTTTCTTTCGAAGTTTTACAAGGATTTAACAATATAGTGTTTATAAAACAATATTTACATAGTATAGTCAACCAAGAAATTGGTTTGCCACACTAAGGTCGAATGTCGTTTGTACGTCAATTAGTTAAAACGCTCATTTTTGCTTGTCATGCATTACGTTAATTTCTAACAATAAACCTTAGCAAAGTTTTTCTTTAAGAGATTTTGTCAATAAATTTAAGTGTAGACGTTTAGGCGAGAACTTAATCTCATTTTGACTTATTTTCTAGCTCAGGAATTTACGGGCTAAGGATAAGTCAAATGTCGCCCATAATTTAATCTCCCCAGACTTATTTCATCATAAAAAGTTTCATAACTGTATTAAAAATAGTAACTTCTTAGTTTTTTTTAAAATATTTTTTATTAAAATACAGCAAAGAATATTATAATATGATACTAGCGGACTCGAGTTATGTTGCCCGATTTATGGTCTTCATTTATTAGTGTTTTTTTAAATATTCCTTTTAGTTTACTTTTGTTTCTTTACTTTTAATCTTTTCCCTAAAATAATGCGAATAAAATAAAACAAACAGAAATCAAATCGGAGCGGCCGTTTTTGAGCTATAGCAGGAAACGTATCAAATATGAGGTATATCGCGACCTGGATTATAAGTCCAGGGATTATGCACACAAAATATTATCAAAATGGGTTCATCCGTATAGGAGGAATAGGGCGACAAAGGCTTTATATTCAATTTCTATATATAAAGATTTAAATTCTAAAAACTTTTTAATAAGCTCTTATGAAGACAACGTGAATAAGGCAATTATGACTTTGAACATATTATAAGTGATTGCAAAAACTTATCTCATTATTATATCATATGTCAATAGATTTGCAAATTTCCGAAATAAATAGAGTGTGTAGTTTATAGACAACTTATAAGTCTCGCCGATGCGATGTCGATCTTTGAGGAAATACTAGGTACAGTTTTGCCAACTTAACTTAATTGTTTCCTGCTTATGTTATTTCTTTACTGCAAGTTAGTTACAGGTGTATACGGAATCCCAAAAAAAGAAATCACAAGAACATTATTAAGAAATCGGGGGTGGTTACAGAAAAATTGTCCTCAGGTCAAATATATATCCGGTCAGGCAACAAAAACAAGGACCGCCGCCTCAGGGCTTCGGTGAAAATGATGGAAAAATGACTAAGTAAATATTCCTATTGCGTTATAGCTCCGGGTCTACAAACACGAATCTTGTTAAAATAACGGGACCCCGCGATAGTGACTTACGCGTTTGTTTTTGTACTAACTGACGCAAAAGACGCAGCTCTTAGCTTATCATAATAGGTTAGGTAAGGTTTTGCCTTTTCAAGGATTCTTGTAGTAAAATGTCAAAATCGAGTATTGACTCGAGTTTGAAATATTATACAGTATTGACTCTCTATTGTAGTGTATAGAAGATATACACCTGTATCTACCCATTTCTATTTATCTGACATATATAGATGTGTCAGATAAATAGAAATGGGTAGATTATTTTTTATAAATGAAGATACAACCTGATCTATCTATCTACCTAGCATTGTCCCGGTCTAGTACCAAGGTCCGCTTAAAATTTTTTTTCGCTTTAATTGATTACGGTTTTTGACTATATATCTTGTCAATCCCTACAATGCACTGGACACTCTGTGATTAGCTGGGTAACTGTTTCTGGAACTTCAGGGCTCTCTTTGCACTTAAAGCGATTCAGGTACTCCGAGAACCTGCCATGCCCAGTGAGTAGTTGAGTGAGTTGCATGTTTGTAGTTACCGATTTTATGAATTTGTGGGCTATATAGATGTCGGGCAGAAATATTTTTGTGCCAGATGCCGTGGCTCTTTCCGTGTGCCTCCGGTTCCATTCATGAAGAGTGTCATCTCCGATTTGTCTCATCATGAATGAAACCAGGCACTGGTCGTAGTCTGGTTTTGTCTTTAAGTGTAGCGTTGCGTTTTTTGCAAGCTCGTGCGACCTCTCGTTTCCCACTATCTCCAAATGAGCCTTCACCCAGTACAGCGAAACGGGTTTTCCTTTTAGTGTTGCCTGACGTATGTTATATAGCGTATATTGTGTTTGCACTGCTAAAGGGTGCCTTGTCTCACTATTGCATTTATTCTCTAGACTCTAGACTCCAGAGAGGCCCTAGAATCACTGAATATTCCAAATGAATATCCAGGTCTTTCCATGGCCGCCGTCGTAATATTGCCGAGGGCCAAAAGCTCGGCATGGTAAACTGTGCAATGGGACGATAGCTTAAACTTTTTGGTTTCGGAGTCGCTGCCGTCCGTCTATATTTTAGATTCCAAGTTCACCAAGGTATTAATCTGCTCCTGGCTCTCCAGGTGTTTGTACTCTAGATGTAGTTTACGCGCAGGATGTGTGGATTTGGTGTACAAAACTTCCTTCTTGACCTCCCTATCTCCGTATGAATGCTCCTTTTTCCTTTTCTTATCTCAAAGATTGCGGCAGCCTCTTTAATACGTAGGTATTCGAGAGGTAGTATTCCTGTCAGTGCGAGTGCGGAATTAAGCGAAACCATTCAGAAAGCTTGGCATAGTTTCTGGGCGAAGCCTCTTTGTAGCGAATTTCGCCCAGGCTCCAGCCG
Organism: Charaxes varanes; assembly: GCA_024363005.1. NCBI lineage: Eukaryota > Metazoa > Arthropoda > Insecta > Lepidoptera > Nymphalidae > Charaxes > Charaxes varanes. Next base: position 25,579,235 of record JANCMC010043217.1, read on the forward strand.
CATACGTAACCACCTTGCGCTGTCAAAGGTCCCCTCTATGTCTGATGAAACCGTGGTTATAATTAGTTTTAGTTTCAGCTTATCGCGTACGTGTTCCATCAGATCATAGAGGGAGTAGTCTGTACTTTTCTGCCGTATGAAGCCCTACTGTCTCGAGCTCAGTCTGGGGACCAGATGTCTCTTGAGACGGCCGACAATCATCCTCTCGGGGAGTTTCCCTATCACCGAGAGGAGGCTAATGAGTCTATTGGACTTTGATTTGGTATAGGTTTCCTAGTTTCTTCGGTTCGTTTAGATTTTCTGCGATTCTCCTGGATTCTCTTCGGTTCTCTTTGACTCTCTGTGACTCTCTTCGACTCTCTTCAGTTCTCTTTGAATATTTTCGACTCTCTTTGGTTATTTTCGATGCTCTTGGGTTTTCTTCGGTTCTTTTAGTCTCTCTTCCACTTTCTTCAAATCTCTTTGGTTCTCTTTTACTCTCTTCGTATCTCTTCCTTTTCCTCAAAATATGTAGACACAACATGATAGTAAAATATAAATATGTGATCATTGTAGGTGGTATGGTAGAAACTGGGGATTTATTACCAATTCTCAGTCAAAATGGTTTGCAATTTAATACGAATAATTATTGCTAAAGTCCTTAGTTAATTATATCTATAGAAAAATTATTATCATAATTTCTTTTTCAAAAGCTCCTTAAAAAAATGTTGCATACATGACGAACATTATAAAAGCAGCACGGAAAATCGGACGTTCTTTTCAAAAATAGGTTTCAACGGTTTTTGCGGTTAAACACGGGGACATATTTGCGGAAAATAGAATGACCAGATTTGCGGAGTTTATTAAAAATTTAACCGTACCCTCGAATTTTCTGCACAGTCAAGATTCGCTGATATGAAAAACCTTTTTTGGTTAATCACCAACCGAAAATAAAATAAGACTATTTTTAACGCGGTATTCAGGAGACGTCACTAAAATTAATTTAAAATCTTTAATAAACTTAAGATCATTAAAAATTCAGTTGTAATTGAAGTGATTTACTGCAATGATAAAAAACTTTTAACTTAATTGTTACCCAAAAGGGCAAAGTTTTTTATAGCTAACTTTGCTAAACTCTAATTAAGAGTTTATGGATTAGAGTTTTAAGTTATGTTACTTTTTAGGGTTTGTTTGTATATTTTTAAAATAGTAGTTAATGTAAGTCCTAAATTTTCATATGAATTCTAGCTTACTTAAAAATAACAAGACATAGTTCTTATAGTTTACTTTTCCGAATTTCTTTCCCATACTAAAAGTACCTTGTACATATTTATTTTGAATGTCTATTCCACCCTTTCCTGACTAATGCAAGGGCTCGCCCTTAGATAGCGCTACGATTTATCTTTCTAAATACTCCATACGTCAGAGGGAAGCCATCTTAAAATACAGTGGTACGTAGTTTATAGTTAGTATGACGTCCGTTAAAAACAGTTTTTATAGGGCCAGATTAAGGAGGTGCAAGGACTCTCAGAAGTTTTATCTTACGCGGACGAAGTTGCGGGACGCAACTAGTATTAAATGTAATGACCTCGAAAAACAGACTCCGTAAGAACGGTACACGACTGAGGAGATCATAAAACGTATTGTGAAGATTTTTTACACATAACTCGACTGTGGATTTTCGAATGAATGAATGAATGAATGTTCCACAATACAAAATACAAACAAAAGGATTCCTAAACAATACAAATATATATTGCAGGTACAATGGGCAGTCTTATCGCTTCAGAGGCGATTTCTACCAAACAACCGATTATACAGATAAAATAATAAAGATAAAAATAAGTAAGGTGGTGCTAACTATATAAATGTTGGGCTCGAAAGCTGAACTGCTCGTTGGGAATTAGTGACTTCTCGTTCATAATGACTTTGACTCAAAGTGGCGAGCACAATTTTCTCCTAGAGTTTTCCAAACTCTAAACTGTTAAGGAGACTTATCGGTCGGTACCTAGATGATAGGTTAGCTGGTTTCATATCACTGTTGCTTCCTCCCTCTGGTCGGGGAAGGCGTAACCGGCGAGAAGGGCGTTAAACTAGGAGGTTGATTATATGATCTGGCAGGAGTTTTAGCATGTCATTGCTAATTGTGTCGAGGCCGGGTGATTTTTTTAGGGTGCATCCATCTGATGAGGTCTTTGACGTCCTTAGGGTCGGTGGCCGTGAGCGTCTCGCTTTCAGGAGCACGGAGACTAAACTCTCGTACTCACTATTCACCTTGTTCAGGTGATTGGCATCGATCGGCTCGGAACTAGGGCAGCATCGCTCCTCTAGCTGTTCGGCCAAGCATTCGGCTCTATCGACGTCGTAAAAGGCTGCAGGGAGGTTGGGCCTAACTAATGGAGGAATTGTCTGTCTTGTCTTCGATTTTAGTGATCTAGCCCTCTATAATACGCTCATCGTTTGGCTCTTGGAATTTCGGAATGCTTCCTTGACGTTCAATAGGGCTTTCCAAAGATCCTGTCTCCGAGTATCGTCGGAGAAGGCATCATGGCGTCGCATTGCACAGTCCTTTCGCGTCAATAAATCTACGGTATACATCGAGCGCCCAGCGACTGTTACATATATTAAAGCATTTAAATACATTTGGGTTTCTTTTGCACCAATTATATTTATTTGTATTCGCAGATGGTATTACGTAACTGAAGATCTACTTTCCTTAAGAAGAAACAAAACGATCCGCATTAATTATTCCCGTCTCTATTATATTTCAATCGAGTTTAACAACGCCTCTACTTTGCCGATAAATCTTTATAGCGCGACTTAAAGCTATACAGCGAGTTTCCATTGTACCTCAGCCTTTCAATGATAAACATTTCTTCATTTAATAGAGTCAAGAACTCTAACACGTAAGGCACAAAAATGTCATACCAGTGCGGTTGATTTGAGTGCACTATTTGGTGTGGCATTCAGGATACAACATTTTACCGATTATATCTGGTCTTTATTTATGTAAGCGGATTTAAAAGCAAATAAACTTAATTTTTTTGCATCACTAGATTTTATTTATTTATAAATATTACTTCTTCATATTTTAGCACAGAACTTGGATATATTAACTGTATTATCGGTGGCGACCTCTAGATCTCGCAGTCGTACTTTTTAACAACAAAAGTTTTTAAGATAGATATAAATACATACATTTAGATAATACAGAGATACTTGAGGGCGGGAATCGAACCCACAACCTCTGAAGCGGAATGCAGGATCACTGCCAACTGTGCCAACAGGCCAGTCACTATTTTTTTTTTATTGAGAGTATCACTTTCTTAATTAAAATTCTCAAACCTTTCATCCTGTTTACTCAGTTTCCTTTAGTCCACTTTTCTAAATTAATAAACTTTCATTATATTTTTCATTATATTATATTTTTTCATTATTCTTTTAATTATATTGATATTATATCACGTTTTTTTTTTCTATTTTTTATCAATTCTTTTCTCGACTCAGCTTCCTTCGCTTCGAACACAAACACGAGTTTTTATGCCTAATTGATAATCTAATAATCTAATAGAAATAATAATAGTGAAATTTAACAATAATAAAAATTGTTTTCTTTTTTTTAAATAATAACATGTTTATTTCGAAAAACTTAAATCTACATACATTAAATTTTAATAATAACGCACTATTCCATAGAAGAACTTATGAAATATATGTTGTATCTGGAGAAAACATATTAAGCTTTAATAAAAATGTGTCAGGAAGCTCCGCTCATATATATCGTTCCATTCCGTATCGTGTATCTAAAATATAATTCACCATAAAAATGTATACAAATTTGTGTCTGTATATATAGCGTGGGTGTGCGCGTCGTGAGTGCGTGCATGCGTGCATGCGTGCATGAGTGCGTGCGTGCGTACGTGTGCGTGTGAGTGTGTGTGTGTTGCGTGTGCGTGTATGTTTTTAGTATTCTTTAAAAATAATTCTTATCGATTCAGTGACAAAAAAAATGGCCAAGAGCGTGTCAAGACACGCTTATATAGAAGGGTTCCGTATCTGATAAACGTATTTGTTATATGACTTCAAAAGTCGAAGCCGGCAACTGATTCCACAGAGAAATTGTGCGAGGCAAAAAGTGTCTAGAAAAGCGCACAGTTGTGGACTTTAAGACATCGAGGTGATGAGGGTGGAATCTCAAATTTTGACGGGAGTACGAACCCTTGGATTTACCTACTATATTTATAAAGTGCTGAGGAAGAGCTTTTGGATTTGGACATCCACAAGAGTTTATTTTATTTAACCAATGTTTGATTACGGATTTTTTCCATAGATTTATACCAAATACTCGTAAACGTCCTTGCCATAAGTGAAATTCCAAATAAATTGGATGCATTGAGTGCGCAATCGAATCTAAACCGAGTCATTTATATACAAAGCCGGTGACCGGCGATTCATGGATCAAAAACGTGTGATGGACTTGTATAAAAGATTTAAAAGTGCTCCCAATATTATGGAGTTGAAATGCGATTGACTTACACCTTCGTAATTCCATTCCCACTGTCTTCAAATCGCCTTTATTCGGCGACTTCGCATTGTTTTTCTTCCCTTAGTCTTTGAACCCCTTCTTTCAACAGCTTTCAAGTTTCAATTTCACTGTAAAAAGTGGCCTATGTTCTTCTCCTAGGTCTAATCTGTTTAAATAACGAAATTACTTCACATTTATAATATTAGTTAGGAAATTAGCATTACGAATCTTCTTAATATAAAAGCGAAAGGTCACCTTTCATAAAATCTCGGAAACCGCGAGACGTATAAAAATGAAATTTGGAAATTTTAGTTAGTAAACATCTGCTATGAAGGGATTTTCCACCAGGACCAGATTAAGGAAGTCTAACAGCTTTTGTACCTTTAATTTTAGAGGGACGAAGTCGCGGGAAACTGCGAATGCACTCACTATATCCTATATATTCACTATATCCTATATATTCCACTAGCACAATGAAACAAATAACGTCATAAGCGAGGTAGGAACCTCGCTAATGACGTTATTTGTTTCATTAACACAATTATCACCTATTTTACCATTTATATGTCTTCATATATGTCTAATTACATGTTCAATCATTAATATATCTTCTTACTTGCTAACATAGACATATCTTTCAGCCACTAACGATTCGACGGGTTCAACAGCAGCGGGTGGCGAGCCCCCGTCGGCAGCCGGCAGCCCCGACGCGGCCGCACTGGTGGTGCTGCAACCGCCCGCCCCTCCATACCCACCGTACGCTCATTATGACAGTAAGTTAATAATACCACTATTATTGTGTTTTATCTATGGTAGTTGTAACGCCAAGGTTAGACCGAAGGCCCCATCGTTACTGCGACCTGTAAGATCTATTGTGATTCCCTTGCCTTATAACTCATCCTCAAGACCTACAGAGCGCATAAACCCTGCAATGGATTGAGGCGTGAATAACAGTACCACTACCTAATATAACATAATTTAAGCCATAGACGTATGGAAACTTCCATCAAATTAACCAGAAACCCTTCCTAATTTCTTAATTAAATACACGGTTTAGAGACAGACCATTCAAAATAACGCTCATATTATTAAATATTCTTCTCAAAAAAATTTAAAGAAAACTTTTTCGTGAACATATCATATTTTAACATGATTCAGTTAAACAAAAATCATTCAATCCCTTAGTTATTTCTTTTTACTATAACAAGCGAAAACAAAGATGACAATAAAAAATGATCGATTCAAAAATTTTGTTATATATTATAGAAGAAAGTTCTCACAATTGCCATTGCAAAACGTAAATCCCAAAGTATCTTTTTAATGTACATATTGTAGGGGCAAAAAATTACAACGCTTTAAATGCGATACATATTAGATGTAAACCAACATTCAAACATACATATTTCACATTAAATAAAAAAAAATCCAAAATAAACGAAGAATTTTGCGATAATATCGTGGAATTTCAGTAAGCACATTTGTAACACAATATAACTCTCGAACATCGCTATTTGTAAAACCTATAATACACTTAGAGACCATAACAGACACACATAAGTTGGCGAACCAAAACACACATTGCAATTTCAGTAAGCAAATTTGTAACACAATATAGCTCTCGAACATCGCTATTTGTAAAACCTATAATACACTTAGAAACCATAACAGGTTATCACTTATACCATATACCACGATCCCCAGAAGTACGAGGTCGTGGCGGAGGTGTAGGTTTCTACATAAAACGAGGTATTACTGTACGGTTTCTGACTCACCCTGTTACTGTTATGGTGGAGCAAATGTGGTTTAGCACCACCATAAGAGGAAAAGTGTTTATAGTTGGAACAGCATATAGACCACCTTGGCTTAATCCTAGCCTTTTTTTCGACGCACTTGCTGACACATATAGCTCCTTGTCGTATTTCGATAATATTATATTGTTAGGCCAATAGGGCCAACAGCAAGAACCACACAAAAAAAACCGATACCACTACGGGTACGCGATCCCGGAGTGCTCTAGCTTCTGTCACTCCCCCTGTACCGTCCGTGATAGTATTCGCATCCTTTCTCTCCTCCCCATCTACCTTTATATCCTTTTTCTCCATCCCTTTCCCCTACTCCTGTCTTTCCAATTAGAGGTAGCGCCACGCTTGTAACCGAATTGGGCGGACGCGTCCGTAAAAATAATCATATTTTAAACAATTACTATTACTACAAGTTATATTAGGTTATTTTTTATGAATTTACTACTTGAGTCTCTCGTAATGTATATGTTACAGGCTAAACCCGATTTTAGGATAAACCAGTTTCGCCTAGACCGAACCGATTCGTCCCTTTACGCGCTACACTTGGAATTTTCTCCTTATCTAACTTTGCATCACTCCGTTTTTACACGCTTTGCCAGTCAAGTTACTTGTGTGTAGAAATAAACGAAGAAGGTCATGCGAGAATGGTATCCAAAATTCATGATAAACTCGTACGTATACGGCACTGCCCAACTGTAATAAGTTAGGTAAAGAGAAAATTCCAAGTGACAAATCGGTTTGGCCTAGGTGAAACTAAATTATCCTAAAATCGGGTTTAGCCGGTATCATATACATGGAAATGATCAAAATTTCAACAGACAAAACCATCTTCGAGGTTTTCTCGTGGAAGCCCATGTGAGAACTGGTCCAAATTGAAACAGGACCACACGGAAGCGGCAGCTTTCAAATGATAAAAGCGTCATCAAAATCGGTTCACCCAATCGAAGGGTCTGAGGTGAGAAATGTAAAGAACGGCCGAATTGAGAATCTCCTACTTTTTTGAAGTCAGTTCAAATAATACCTAGCAGAGGCTTTAATTTTTTTTTTTAAAGAATGTTAGGAATGCTTTTTAGGTATGTCTAATATTTCCTTTTCCCCTCCTACTAAGCTTAAATTAAAAGCTTGTATTAGGAGTGGGTGCGACAATACCCCAACGGCGGCGGAATTTGAACCGGGTACCTTGCGGATTTCAGTCCACACCTTATACCGTTGAGCTATTGAGGCTCTAATTAAAACCGAAAATATAAGACAGACATAAAAGTGGAAATATCCTAAACTTCTTTTCAAAAAAGTGATATATTAATCTTTCATGGGTAAATTTGAGCAAAAATTTTAACCACGCGGTATATGGAATACTAGTTGTCACCCGCTACTTCGTTTGCGTAAAATTATATAAGAAATTTTGGAGAAATGATGTATAGCCTTCCTCGATAAATGGGCTATCTAACACTGCAATAATATTTCAAATCGGAGCAGCAGTTTCTGAGATTAAAGCATTGAAGCAAACAAACAAGCAAAAAAAACCTCTGACGCTTTAAATATTAGTATAGATAATAAATCTGTACATATAAATAAAATATAAGTGTCTGTTTGTACCGCTGATTGTTTTTACTAATTGAATGTCACTATATATACGATACCTATAACAAAACTGCAAGTTATATAAATTGTCCGTCTTTAAGTCAATCTGTCTGTCTGTTTGTTCCGGGTAATCTCCGAAACGCCTTTACCGATTTTGACGGTACTTTTACCGGCAGATAGCTGTTGTTGCAAGGAGTAACATAGGCTCCTTCAGTTTTAAAAAAATGATCAAGGTTTCACACAAAAAAGAAAAACCTTCAAAAGCTTCACACGCAGTACAAAATAATATTATGATCTACAACTTCATATGTTTTAGGCTGTCCCGCGCCCGCTAGGCTGTCACAGATTAGATAAATTGTACAGATTGCGTACTTCGTACCAGTCCTATCAGAATATAGAAGAGGTGGGTTTGCTTTAATTTTTTTAGCTGAATATTCTAGAATTTTATTTATGAGTTTATTATTGTCGGACGTACCTTTTTTTTTACCCCACCCTTCCCTTCCTTTTGCTCTTGTCACATTTTATAAAAGCCCTTGGTTAAACATCACATATTTTTTCAATTTTATGCATCTATTAGGAATGATTAAAAGAAAACAGAAGCCTAATTTTTTTGTCTTTAAATATGACACGTGACGTCATAAAGATTTTGGTGTCTCTTATAATGTTTATCTTTACATAGTACAAATAAAACAAAGTCGCTTTCGAGTCTTGTACGCGTAGATCTTTAAAAATATGGAACGGATTTTAATGCGGTTTTCACCAATAAACAGAGTGATTCAAGAGGAAGGTTTATATGTTTAAAACATGCCTAAATCTAAATTGCACTCGTGAGAAGCCAGGGCGGGTCGCTAGTTTAATAATATATATGAGTTTGAGAACAAACAAATCTCATTACAGAGGATGTTACTGATCAAAGAAATAGATGTGTAGAAAGGCTATAGGTGGAAGGGTCTTCGGCGAGGAATTAATAGGTGGGAGCGTAGGTTGATATCCTCAATCACCACAATGGAAGATCTTCAGTCCGGGCAAGGTAGCGTTTCTCGGGATAGCCGCGCCTGGCCGCCAGATCTTCGTCGGGAGGTGTATATTTAGTGATCGTATGTAGAAACTCCGCTACCGTGAGTTGGATTTTGTATGGTACACGACTGTGTTTATACGGCCTCCGTTGACCTGTGCATGCAGCGCCATCTAGTTTGCTTTGCTTTATCTTTCTAATCGCCATCGTTGCCATCACGTTATGTAGCGGCGTCTAGAGATGTTTCAAACCACTCTTTCCTACTTTCCTACAATTGAAAACTTCCCAGCGATGGGAAAACATATGTAGGTTACAGTACAATGTGAACGACGTTCAAAGTTTTGTCTGATGCTATGTCTAATATTATTAAAATAATCACCGATAAACTGTCATTATATTATGTTTTACTCTATATGGAGACAAGTATAAACCACCTACAAAGTTTGCAAACATTGTCTTAAGAAAAGTTATAACAATGGTTTGAATCGGATTCATTGTAAAGGTGGGTTTAGACCAAACGAACATAATGCTATAGCTAGAACAAGAGCATTCTTTTTCGATCTTTTATTTATTTATTTAAAAACTTAATTGCACACATATATAACAATAATGATAAGAAAATATAACACAAAGTGCACAAAGGCGGTCTTATCGCTTTTATTGTAAACGAAAGGTCGTTCTTAGCCTTTACACCAAAAAATCAACAAACAGAAATCTAGAATGAGAATGAAAATCTTTGAGAACGCAAACAGAGGACCTAGCACTTCAACAACATTCTCGATAGTTTTACTTACTTTTGCGTTCGAAAGGAAACGTCATATTAAGGGTCGTTCCATTTTACATTACTTACATGGCCGTAACGTCGAGGAAGCGATACGTGCGAAGTTCCCGTTACCCCAAAGCTTAAAATAGAAGTTTACGCTAGGTGTTGGTTCTGCAATACAAAATCGGTATCGGGATTTGAACCCGGTACCTTGCAGTTTTGAATTCTTCCCTTCTACCGTTGTGCTATTGACACATTACATTAGTAATAACCGTTCTTCGACTTTATCCGCTTACAGTATTTAAAACGATACGGCAGGTGCATAAACTGGACAAACCTCATAAAAACGATTGATTTCGTCATAATTTACCACTAGCTGAGATCGCGGCCAAGCGCTAATCTGTTCACAATGATATTAACAAATTTATTACAAGTTATAGCCGGTACTCAAGCTTCGATGATAAAATGCAGTTCTCCTAGATGGCACCAATTACATTTTATTAACTTGTAGCGCTACTAGGGACAAGCTTAGCAACATTGTAGCGGTCTCAGTATCTAGGGTTGTCACAACCGAGTAATCTTTTAGGAAACTAATGAATTAACATCTATAATAATAATATTGGTCTAGAGGCGGAAACAGAAGGCGGTATTGCTTGAGACGGCACGTATTGTGAGGAAGTTTTTCAATCTGGAGCCCTAACCACCGGTTGCTTAGTACTTGTAGAGCTTACAGTTCCATGGGAGACCAACATCCCTAAAGACCATCTGATAAAAACGAACAAGTACTTTGGCCTAACCAATGAGCTCACCAAAACGGTTATAAAACCAGCTTATACGCAGTAAAGGTAGGAACAAGGGGTATACCAGCAAAATCCCTGTACAACCTACTAAAAGACCTTGGCTAGTCAAGAACTATCATAAGTTCTTTATTAGAAAGAACATCTAAAGCTATACTAGTAGGATCGTACAGAATTGGCTAGGCAGGGGTAGGAACACTGGAAGTGAATGCAAGTGTTAGTGATCACTATAAAGAGCACTCTCTTAAATCTACACCTGGGTGACAAGTCCCGGGCACTTCTATGGTTCCTTCCACGGCAACGCGACGGACCAGGCACCCGCACGAGATAGCCGCAGGCACTGCTAAGAAATTCTCTCTTTCTCTTTTATATAGTGAAAATACTACCATCGGCATTGTCAAAATGATCTGAGTACGAATTTATTGTAAATCGATCACGATTTTTTTCACATGGCAGTAAAATTAAAATAGTCTCTCGTTGTCCGCGGCACGCACCATAGTAGGTACCAAACGCTCGGGACGATAAAAACCTTTTAAGAACCACCCTATTGGAAAATAGGCCCTGGATTCCGACGCGTCCGGGCGTCACGGGACAAATGCTTATATTGTCGTGTAATGGATTTTTGAACGGCATCGCGTTAGATCCAACTGGCTAGATATAACCGGTTCGCGATGAATAAAAGCGGTTATTACCGGATTTTACTGGGGACGGACTCCTAAAATAGGGATTTTATTTTTTTAGAAAGCTTGCGTCTGAATCCTAGCAATATGTTTATTTATATTATAAGTATGTGCTTGATTTACATCAGTGAATGTAACAGCGCCTTCTCTATAAAGATTCGACGTAGTCTATGGAATTTTAAAGTAATGCTTACGTTGACTTGTAATGGATTTTCGAACGGCATAGCGTTAAATTCAACTTGCTTAATATAACCGGCTGGAGTTAGTTCATGATGAGTAAAAGCGGTTATTACAGTATTGTACTAGAAGCGAGCTCCTAAATTACGATTTATTTTTTGCTTGAAAGCTTGTTTCTAAATCCTAGCAATATGTATGTGCTTGGTTCAAAACAATGAAAGTACGCGCGCCTTCTCAAAAAACATTTTACTAAGTAGATAGCTTACGAGTGCCTGCTAATGTCTTCACATTTTGGTATTGCTTTCTTCAGGAATCTTTTCAGAAGTTTTACTTAATAAATAATAAACAAATGCATATATATATAAGACAGTTTAACACACGGACATCTGTTCCTAAAGTAGACAACTTAACGCTTGAGTTATAGGTAACAGCCGCCTTTTATAGACAAATTCATTTTTTGTACAAATATATAAATGCATCCATATATTCATATTATAATAATTTGACTGACCCGTTGACGCAGTGGGCAGTGACCCTGTCTTCCGCTTCGGGGGTCGTGAGTTCGATACCCGCCTCGAGTCTGGGTGTATTATCTATATGTGTATTTATAATACATTTTCACAAAAAATATTTATGTATCTCCTACCTATAACACAGACATTAAGTTGTCTACCTTAGGAACAGACGCCCGTGTGTCATATAGTCGTATATATTTATTTATAATACACCCAGCGTCAAGGCAGGGATCGAACCCTCAATCCCTGGAGCGGAAAACAATGTCACTACCAACGGGCCAGTCAAAAAACTTCTAATAAATTATAATTGAAAACTAATAAGCATTTATTAGAGCCACCCACTCGTCGACGCTCTTAAATCAGCGGCCTCTGAACCCAACACAAAGTTGGCAGACCTATTTAAAGTGGTTGCGTTAAATGCGTTCTCTAATTTCGTCGAAAATTGGCACTGCAATCGAGTTTACGGAGGGTCTCCTGGCAGCTTGATTGATTTTCGCAGCTGAGATTGTGAGGCTTAAATTGAGTATAGTCGGCTGTCTATTTAAAGGGGAGTATATATACTCCGGAAAAGCTACAGGCTCTTCCGAATTCATCCTCATTAAACAACAACTGTCAATCGCGTTTCGTTCGGTTTGTGAGACTTGCCATCGGGACTTATATGTATTATACATAAAATAATGTCTTCCTGGGCATACATTACCAGCGGAGTACATACAATCCAAAACGAGACAAAATTGACTATACTTATCTTTAAATAAAAATGGTCAGTGTCAAGACACGCTTATATAGAAGGGTACCGTATCTGATACGCTATAAACGTATTTCTTAAATAACTTCAAAAGCTGTTATCCGATTTCGTTCAAAATAATTTACATAATGAGTTTTTAGCATGTTCTATCAACATGGAAAATTTCAAGTCTCTACGTCTAATAGTTTGGAAATACTAAGGAGGGGACCACCTTACGGGCAGACAGACGAACGGACGGACAGAGCAAAAAATATGAGGGTTCCTTGTGGTACTACGGGACCCTAAAAAGAAGGAATTGTTATGTTTAGAAGTTATTGAGGTTCTAATTTCAAGTCCCAACACTCTCAATATTCAACTCTCAGAATTGAAAAATTCTCCGGAAACCTAAAAAGGTAACTTAACCCGCTCATTAAAAGAAATCAATTCAATGATATGCCTATTCAATAAACAATTATTATTATAAATTATTCTATATTTAAAAAAATATAACAGGCTAAATACTAGGTACTAAATGACGTGATCAAACACGCCATTAAGCGCTGAAGCGTTAACAAACTGAATATAAATTTACAATTACGCTATGGTTATTGGGTTTATAAGCCGCCTATAATGAAACATATGTCCATCGCTAATATAGTGCCATTGTTAAATAGTGTAAAATTATAGTGTGACCTTTTGTACATAAGCACTATCACAAACAAAACTTAGATCTCCTCTACATCTGTGACACTTCTAGTTGTCCTTTATGTAGGCGGTTAGTTGTCTATGAATGTCGAAAATGTGTACCAATGTATAAAGCTGAATAATTTGTTTGTTTGAACGCGCTAATTTCAGGAAATACATATCCGATTTGAAAAATTATTTCAGTGTTAGATAGGTCATTTATTAAGGAAGGCTTTAGGCTATATATTATCACGCTAAGACCAATAGGAGCGGGGCATCAAAGAAGAATATTTTAAAATCTGTGGTTCTTTTTCCCATTTGAGAGCTTCCGCTGCGTGCGGTGCGTAAATGGTTCAAGTTTCACAAAATTCATGTGTGCCAAAGTTGTTCCCCTTTAAAAGTTCTAAATAAAAGTCCGCGACAGCATATATCTATCTTTTAAGGTTGGCTCAGTATAACCTTTTTTATGTTAACCAAATTTGTTGTAATATAATGCACTATATGTAGTCGTTTTAAAAACATAATATTAATCCTTATCCAAAAACTATTCGTGAACCCCTAAGAGCACACGCGGACGAAGTGGCGAGGTACAGCTGGTCACTTATAATAAGTTGAGTTGACATTTTCATACGGTACAAACGTCAGAATTTGTTCCGTCGCCAATACTAACACCATGGAGAAGGAAATTGTTGTTCGTTCCAAAATACCCTGAGATGCAGCGTGGCCATTAGTCTTAGCGTCCAAGCTCTTTGGAAGTAAAATCAGGATCAGCATTCATAAGTAGGTCATAAGACCCATACTTATGAAGGGATGTGAATCGTGACACTTACACGTAACACTGACACGTGACACTGACACGTGACACTGACAAGTGACACTGTCGCGTGACAATGACACTTATCACTGACGCGTGACACTGACACTTACAACTGACGCGTGACACTGATCACTGACGCGTGACACTGACTCACTCGTAACACTGACGCGTCACACTGATACTTGACACTGGCACATGACACTGGTTCTTGAAGAAGAAGATAAACAACCGACCGAGACTAGGACTCTTCGCAAGATCTTGGGCCCGGCAAAGAGAAGATGGAAACATCCGAATATATTCCATTTGACTGTTTTCTAATACATATGATCCATGCAAAGCATCTATGGATTACATACCTATTTAAATTATTATGTACTTGTATGATGTTATGATGATATAAGACTTCAAAACCTAACTTAGCTTGCGCTCAGGTCTGAGAAGAATCCACACTCAACCTCAGTCGGATATTCCTTTTATCCCTATTTGTGGAGCAATTTATTCAGTCTCTTTCATTATTCTAGTACGAAATTTCAAATGCTTAGTATTTTACTTTAAGAGAATTGTTTATTTAAAGGATGATTACCTTGCAAACTACCACATCTCCGTCAGTGCTGTCCTCTACCGACTCACGTCCTAGGGCTTCACCTAACTTCGTGCGGCGGCGTGCCGGAACACAAAGCACGCCATCCATCTCAATACTTCTGCACGGCATTTAAAGTAGGAATAAAGGCATGTTTATTCCAATTCCAGTTAATGAAATTCTTGAAGACTACCTTAGTACGTAAATATTCATTGACATTTAACATTTAAATTTAAAGTTTGTATTATATTAATTTGTATTATTAAGTTTGAATTTTTTATATAATGTATGTATGCATATATTTGCATGTCGCAGTTATGGCTAGTTGACTTGCGCTTGGCGACTCGTTATTGCATTGTTATGGCATAGCCTGGTGACTCCAACAAATGTCTAAAGCTACACCGTTGCATTGAATTTTCCTCAAATCCATATCAGGTTTCTGGTTTAAGATCTTTATTTCTCAGAATAATTAAAACTTAAATATCAAAATGTTCATACAGTCGATGCCAAATTTCGAAAAATAGGTTTATGCTGCTCTTTAGCATCTACTATTGCCGAAAAATATAATATTTCTGCAGAAATTAGCGCTTTTTTGGAAAAAAAACCCTTTAAATTTAAAGATCATTCCCTCCAAAACATTCGAAGTTGTCATGACGTCACTTATATTATCAGTGCGTTCCACTGAGCGTTACATCGGCGTTTTCGCCGCAACGAAAAGATCGCGGTTGTCGAATGTCGAATATGAGCACTTTAAAACGTTGCGGTCGCTTATTGGAACGCACTTATAATATACGGTGACGTCATACGCCCTGCTGGTTGGTGTTTAAGCTATCATGGCGGATTGTTGTATTTTGTAGTTTCCTTTTATATTAAACCCTGTTAATCTCGCTCGCAATGTAAAATTAAATACACAATTTTTTGATTTCTGATTACTGTCATCACGCCCATTCCAATCTTATTGTAGGATTTTGTAAGTTACAGTTTTAAATCAGTTTAACAATTACAAACATCTGGAATGTGGGTTAACATTTTTAACCGATTTTAACAAGGGCGGAGGTTCTCCGAACTTTCGACTGGGTAAACCGATTTTGATGATTCATTTTTATTTGAATGCTGGTGCCTTTCGTGTGTTTTCATTTAAATTTGGTTTAGTTCCGACAATTTAAAATCATTTTTTTTGTTAATATTTTATTACAGTGGATTATAGGCATGTTCGACCCATCTTAGGCAGGTTTCCATACTGACCTGGTCAAGTGGCGGCACGTGCATCAGCGGCTCCGGCGGTTCGTCCCTCCTGCGCCGCAGCCGCACCGCACCGTCTGCGTGCCCCCAAGTCACCGCGCACAGGGACTCACCGCTGCCTCCTGCACCGGTGCCATTGCCACCACTCGCAGCAGCGCACGACCACTCGTCTGTGGCATTACATAACAAAAACTTTACTTTTTCTCGTAGTCTTAATTAGTCCTTATAACCTTGACTAGTCCTGACCAACCTTGACTAGTCTTGACTAACCTCGACTGGTACTGACCAATCTCGACTAGTTCTGACTAACCTGGACTATTCCTGATTAATCTCTACTAGTCATGACTAACCTCGACTAGTCCTGATTAACCTCGACTAGACCTGATTAACCTCGACTAGTCCTGACTAACCTCGATTAGTCTTGACTAACCTCGATTAGTCTTGACTAACCTCGATTAGTTCTGTTTAACCTCGAATAGTCCTGAGTAATTCCCTTATTTATTTACTAGGTATTCTCATAAATTCTTGTGAAAATTATTTTTTATCATTATTATTTTTAAATAACGCGTAATATACTGGTGACAGTATATTTGACTTATAGGTACGAAGGTTTGGGGATTGTAAGTCAATAGGTCGCGTATGTGAGAAAAAGGCACTGCTACCTGATTGACTGGTACTGATGGGGAAAAAGGATATAAAGGGAGATGGGGAGGAGAGAAGGGATGCGTATACTACTGTCACGGACGGTATGGGAGGTGTGACAATAGCAGCAAGGGCACTCCGGAGTCGCGTACCCGTGGTATAATCAATAAATAACCTGTTTTAAATATAATGTACCTACTGAAAACTTAATGGAGTACAGTTTGCATATGTGATTATGTATTACAAAATGCGATGTCTAATGAGGCTATTAGACTCCTAAAGTACAGTTAGCCCGAATTATGAACATAAGGACTCATTGTCTCGGTTCACCGGTAAAAAGGTTGCGGGTTAACACTCTTTAGTTTTACGGGAATTACCCGAAACATTTCGGGTAATTCCCGTATTGGCTGTTGATATCTAATATAACGTACGAGTACCTAAGTGGCCAGCCATAAATTACGGCACGCTTAAAAGGGGGGAAGCGTATCACCCAAATGTGACATTGTGCGACTACGGGCAGGGGGGGGGGAATGTTGTGTGACGTCACATGACAAAATTTAATTATTTTTATCCCTTATTAACATACTACATAAAGTAATTATAAGAAACTGCTGTTTTACTCGTTATGTGATGCCATACTATGACGGAAAGAGTTTCGAAAATGTGACAGCCTGTGACAAGGATGGAGGACAGGCGTTAAAAATTCGTGTGACGTAACTTACGGATGACCCTTTCTCAGTGGCAATCAGAGATACGTGTACATTTCGCACGAAAGGGAATACGACATACAATAGACAAACGGAACATTAGATGGTCATCTGGCATAGCTCTTTCTACTGACATGGAATCTATATAGAGTAGGACAAATCTAAGGGCAAAATATAAAAGCTAGTAATATTTAAACTTACTGAGTGGAGGGGTGGTGTTCTGAACGCGTGAGGACCGCAAATCTCCCCTCGAGCCTCCGCCGCCGCCACCTGCTTCCATGGACGTATCTAACGCCTCCTGCACAATAAACCCTTACCATTATTATACCGAACCCAGACATACCTCAAAGTGTTTGCACATTTTTGTCCTTAAAGACTACAGAGTATTACAAAATCTCGCCGGCCACACTACATGGTCATTAGAATGATCATTCAAATGAAGCTATGTCTGGCTCCGGCATTACAAATACTAATAGAGCAAAGCAGAGATTAGCAACCTTTTAGCAGGAAAGGGCCACATCGTTTAGAAATTAAATGCTGGCGGGCCACACTTGTATAATAATTGTTTGTGTCTAGTTATCTATATATGTATTAGACATTAATAAGCGACATTAAATGCTATAGTTTAGTACATCACATTGAGGTGGTCGTGGACTAATCAGCGGTCGGCATTTGTGTCGATCGCTAGGTTAACTTGCATTTTCTGCGACCGGGTTATAGACGGGTGACCCATGCCAGCACTGGTTTATAATTGATATCCGACCTCCTCCGTGTTTCGGAAGACACTTAAAACAGTGGGACCCGATTAATGTCCCTTTGTGATATTAGTCGTAAGGTTGTAGAGATCGTGGGGGTTTCGAGGATGACGTCCGATGGCAATCGGTTATCTTGACTCGCTCCACAGCCACATCCTTTACAATCTTAGCGAACCCAGGTATTTAACCGGGATTACGCTAGGAAGAAGAAGAGCTTAGTACATCACAGAACTTTGCGCTCGTATAATGTAAATATTATCTACTTGTAAGACTTAGATTACCGTATACAAAACAGTCGCGGGCCACCCGTTGCCGAAAGCTGCAGTAGGGCGCGGATTATCTGAACTAATTGAGGGATTCCTTTTCCGATGTACAGTAAAATTGAACAATAAAAACAAATAAATAAGCGCTTCAGAAGCAGTGACGTAATTTTAAATTTTAGTCGTGTATAGGTACTGTGATAGTGTTGGGATAATCGACACTCCACCGTTTTACGCCTCACCTACGATCTCTCGTTATTTTATAAAGACAGAAAAAAATATAGTATCAAAAATAATACTGTACAATAAGAAAAACGTTATAAATTATACAAATATGTATAGCGAGATTCCTCTTAACGGTACTTCCCCCATCAGCTTTTTGATAGAAGTTAGCGAATTTCCGCTAACTGTAGAACTATTTTTCAGAGACCACAAGCAAGGCAGTGCCATAAAAAAATGTTATATTATAATCCGCTAACGTGGTCATTAACCAATAAACAAATACCACACGGATAAAAGATACTATTTTAATAAGTATACTGGTGAGAAAGAGGTACTGGTACCCGGACGCGCCGGCCCAATTCGGCTACAAGCATGGCGCTACCTCTAATTAAAGGTATGTCTAATATTCCCTTTTCCCCTCCTACTAAGCTTAAATTAAAAGCTTGTCTTAGGAGTGGGTGCGATAATACCCCTACGGCGGTGGGGTTCTGAACCGGGTACCTTGCGGATTTCAGTCCTTACCTTATACCGTTTAGCTCATGAGACTCTAAATTATAATAAATATAAAAATATTTAAATTTACTTATAAGTTACTAGCAGTTTCTCGCGACTTCGTCTGTGGCAAATTAAACTTGGAAGAGCCCTTAGCCCTCCTTAATTCAGCCGTGTTGCTAAATTAGTTTTTAACAAATTTCTACTAACTACCTCTTTGTTAAAATTCAAGTTTGTAGCAAAACAATGAAGGACTTCCATATAAACTTTAGAGAGCACTTAAGCGGCTTTAATTCCCCCTTTCATGGCTCTATCGAAAAATTATTACATGTCTGCCAGATTTCGTCTTTGTACGTCCCGCGGCTTTCGAGTTTTCACGATAGGTGACCTTTCACTTTTATATCCAATATATACAGACCGCTATGAAATGTTTATTCATTATAACTACCATTGAAATACTATTTTAAAATAGTACGCGGTAAATGTATTTAAAGACTAGCTGTACCCGCGACTGCGCGTGATATTACGTAAAAAAAAAATTAGATTCAATTTGAGCGTGATGATATATAGCCTATAATCCTCCTCGATAAATGGGGTATCTAACACTTAAAGAATTTTTCTTAATCTGACCAGTTGTTCCTGAGATAAGCGCGTTCAAGCAAACAAACAAATTATTCAGCTTTATATATTAGTATACTTCTACTGCGAGGGTTTAAAAATCTTTATTCATGTATAATAAAACTAAACCATACTTTTATTCATACGTATAAGTATATCTGATACTCCTGTTTCCCCTCCGACCGAGCGTTACGGCGTGTCTATTATCTCTTTTGTTAATAAGAAGAGTTGACGGAAAAGTGCAATGTACTCCGTTTTAACGAGACAAAGGGCAGACACGTGGCGCGTCTCACTTAGGTTGATAAATTGCAAGGGATCGCGCATCTCGGGTGATTTTGAAATTTTCAAAATTAAATTTTCGTCAGCCCTAAGTGGCACATTACTGGAGAAAGGGCAAATGGGTGCAGAAGCATTTTTACAGCAATAAACGTCACTTAAGATTCGACAGTCTATTGGAAAATGAACGTTTAGTTATTAAACTACCTAAGACTTCACGCGCACGAGAGCTTTTTTACCGCGCATTAAAAAAGCGTTGAAATAAAGAACATATGAATTTCTTAGTTTGTGTTCACACGACAGCGCTTTCATAACGCGACGCTTTTTTTATCGAGCAATGTTCTATATCGAGCGCTATGTGTATACACATAAGGTATGCTTTCGTATTGATGACGCGGAAAAAGCCCCAAAGCCGAGATTTTTTTTTTTGTAAAAAGTAAGTACAAGATACGTACCTACGTTATAAAATTACAATCTAGCTTAATAGCTAATAAGTAATTTATTTTTAACTTATACTAATATATTATTTGATGACTCTACGAATGTGTCCAATAAGACAATGATGAAAAACTCACTATGTCCGTGGTGTCGAGGAGCTGAATGGCCTCAACGTTCACATGATGGTGAAGCCTGTTTTCATGGGCCGAGATTTAACGCAACGCTTTTTAAACTCTTGTGTGAATGAGGGCTAAAGCTGAAGTTATAAAAAGTAACATAGATAAACTTATTTTTTGCAAAAATATTCTGCACAACAATATTATTATTAAAAGTTTCGAAGTTGTACGAAATTTTAAAATTTGACACACAATAAACTCGCGAGCAACACCCAAAATTTATATATTGAAGCACGGTAAAACAACACTGGCATTTTATTTTAATTAAGTAATTATTTAAATAAAGAAAAATTCTAAACCTTATATTCCACATGTACGTCTACATTTAATATTAAACAAATATAATAATAAATATATACAGGACTATATGACACACGGACGTCTGCTCCTAAGGTAGACAACTTAATGCCTGTGTTATAGGTAGGTCGGGATTTGAATCGATCGCTAGGTTAAGTTGCTCTTGCTGCTACCGGGTGATAGATGGGTGACCCATTCTAGCACTAGTTTATATTTGATATCTGATCTCCTCCCTGTTTCGGAAGCGGACCCTGGTGTTTAACCGGGATAACGATAGGAAGAAGAAGAATTGATAGCCAGATATAGGGACCATAAATAACAGACCATACGTATTGCTTAAAGATCGGCAACGCAATTGCGAGCCTTCTAATTATGCAGTCACTCAAGTGTACCACCTGGCTATATGCCCCTTGTTAGATAAACGGATCGAATGATGTCAATACTTGGGAATAAATTGCCCTAACCAAATCTGAATTATTGTAAAAATGGTGATTGCAAAAAATTAGCCGACTGAGTTTGTTGCGGGCTCTTTTCAGCGCAGGGCGCGAGGGACCTTTATAAAATTTGCTTTTAAGTCGTAAATTTATCACCAAAATGTTAATGGATTAAAAAAAACAATAATAATATCATACATATGACGTTCATAAGTGCTTATAGAAGTCTATATAATTTTAACTTTGAACCTGTTCCATACAACTGGCCCGTTAGCGCAGTGGGCAGTGACTCTGCCTTCCGCTCCGGGGGTCGTGGGATCGATCTCCGCCCGAGTGTATTATCTATATGTATGTATTTATATATTTCTCCAAAAAAAATTGTTTAAAACAGGTGCCTGTTTCCTATTAAGTTGTGTACCTTATAAACAGAGGTTCGTGTGTCACATAGTCTAGTCATATACTTATTTAATCATATTGGCTCAAGAACGTAAAAATTGGTACAATCGTGGAGAGGTCTATACCCAGCTGTGGGAGAGAATGGGCTGTGGATGATGATAAAAAAAGTAATATACCTGGTCCAGGTACTCCTTGTACTGGCGCTGCCGTATCTTGCGCAGGGTATTCCTCCTGCGCTCGTACTCCCCGAGTCCAAGGAGTACATCGCCGGTGGGACGTTCGCCGCGTATCAGCGGGTTGTTCGGCGAGTACTCCCCGGCTTTGAGCATCGCTGGCAAGCCCACGTAACGCTGTGAGCAATTCAAATATAAAAAAAAAAACTTGTCTGTAACAGCCGCTACGCACGTTTCGATAAAACGTTGCGAAAAAACTGTACAGTTAAATCGTTGCGAAAAGCTGTGCTGTTTTATCGACAACGAATTTTCATACACACGTATCCGATGAAATTGGAGACAACCATTATGTTATGGTTGCAAAGATGTGAATGAGACATACTGAAGACTCAAGAACACATACATATGCATATGTATGTATGTATATGTACAAACTAGCATTCACGTAGAATAACAAATTAACCATTCGTCCATTGCATTTGGTCAACTAAAAGGACTTTCTCTTTGTTTGCTAAGCTTTCTTGTAAACTGTAGAATAGAGAAATTCTTCTTATACCGGAGCCAGATATAGCTCAAAGTGTTTGTATATTTTTTGTCCTTGAACTCCACAAAGTACTACAAAACTTTGTGCAGTTACAACACAAACTCTCCGGCCACACTATATGATCATTCAAATGAAGCTATATCTGGCTCCGCCATAATGCATCTGATCTGTTAACAAGACAAAAAGCAAATTTTTTAAGCTAAGTATAGAATCACCTAAGAGGAGGTCATAGCTTGACCATTGGCCGGCATTTGAGTCAATCGCTAGGTTAACTATCTCTTATCACAGCCAGATGGGTGACCAATTGTAACATTGATTTCTCAAATATCCAACCACCTCCGTGTTCCGGAAGGCACGTAGAACAGTGGGTACGGAATTTTTAAAATATAATTTGTAAGATCAAAGCACTAGTCTATAATTTATTGAGATGTATTAACAATGCAGCCCACATGGACACACCTCTGAGCTAAGATTAACATAAGCCACTTTTTAGTCCTAATTAAATGCGTGACGAAGTAAATTATTGTACTATTTTTATTATAATATAGGTATTTTATTTTAGAGGAGGTCGTGGCCTAATCAGTGGTCGGCATTTGAGTCGATCTCTAAGTTAACTTGCTCTGGCTGCGACCGGGTGATAGATGGGTGACCCATTCTAGCACTGGTTTATATTTGATATCCGTTATGGTTCCATCTATGTGTCAGTAGTATAGTGGGCAGTGACCCTGCCTTCCGCTCCGGGGTCGTGGGTTCGATTCCCGCCTCGAGTCTGCGTGTATTATCTATATGTATACATTAATATATTTGCGAAAAAAGAATATTTGTGTATCTCAGACGGCTGTTACCTATAACACAGGCATTAAGTTGTTTACCTTAGGAACAGACGTCCGAGTGTCATAAAGTTAAAAAAAAAATTGTTGCCACGATATAGGAACTGACAGTATTTTTGTAGATCAAGAGGCAAACTGACAGGAGCTGTATTTTATTCTGGATGACAAATGACCTTCCTGTAAATTTAAGGAGGTTGTAGTTTAATCAGTGGCCGGTATTTGAGTCGATTGCTAGGTTAAGCAGTTTTTACCACGACCGGATGACCAATTGTTACACTGGTTTACAAATATCCGACTTCGGCCATTTTTCGGAAGGCGCCTAAAACAGTGGATCCCGATTAATGTCTCTGAGTTTGTAGAAGTGACTGAGGTTGTAAAGTTTGTAGGGATTTTGGGATGACGTAAGACGGCAGTAGGTCATCTTAATTCGCCCCACAGCCACATCCTCTTCGATTTAAGCGGACCCGGGTACTAGAACGGGATGACGCCAGGTGGATGAAGAACCATTTACAATATTCCTGGTGATAGTGCGGCTTATAGCTATGTTTATGAGGGTCAATAAAGCGGCCTAAAGCTAAGTATTTCCGTGTCTGCTGCCTGCTCGTTTGCCCCCTTGTAACATAAAAAAAAAGTTTACCAGAAAATCAGTGCATTATTGAACTTTGGCGGATGTAGAGCTTTTGATTGGCAATAGACAAATTATCAATTATAATCAAGAATTAATGCTAACCTATACTTGTATTTCTCCGTAGAGCTTTTAATTAAACTGTCGTTATCATATAACTGTATCATAAATGTATCGATTAAGATAAAGTAGATAAGCTTATTAAAAGCTAAATGCCTGTTTAGTTAATAAGCTCACGTGATAAAGCTCTCATATATAGTATGTAAATTGTCACAAGTATGTAAATTTATACCTTTATACATATAAATGAAATGTTTAAGTGTCCATGTGTAATTTTTGAGTTTTTATAGAGTTTTTATTTTTAATTTTAATATACTATTACTAGCTGTTTCTCTCGACTTCGTTTGCGTAAATTTATGTCTCTTTTGACCTCCTTATTCTGGCCCTATCTTCTCGCTCCTAGCGGGTATCTACAAACTTTAACATCCTCCTTGCCAAATATCATCCTTATACGTCCCGCTGTTTTCGAGTTATCATGTTAGATGACCTTTGGATGTTACAAATATAGATTTTAGGTTGCCATTAGCTAAACAATACTGTATGTCTGATTGTCTGTATGAGGTAACATTCGAAAAGTCTAATCCGATTTTTATGAAATTTTTATTACTACCTCGTGCAATTCTCCAGTGGAATCAGTTGCCAGCTTAGGTATTTACGAACGGATACGACTCAGGGACCTTCAAGAAAAGAGCCTTCTCATTTTTCAAAGGCCAGCAACACATCATCGAGCCCATGTTGCATTTGTCCATGGGCGTCGGTAGTCACTCAGATGAGTGCCGGCTGCTCGTTTGCCCATTGTTATATAAAAAAATACATCTCTGTTCTCCCAGTTTTTGATGTGAATATGACGTGATGGATGAACGGTAGCGCTGTTTAACATACAATGGGCGTGATAATAAAAAAAAGTACAACAAACGCTATGTTGATGTTAATTAATACTGCCACGGTTTGGCGCTTTGTGTAACATCTCAATTTATGCGGGAAGCGCTTACAAAACCGACGTTATTAATTATACCATTTTATTAGCGGAACCGTAATGGTTTAACGGTAGATAGGCTAAAATTTGAAAGGCTATAGGTTCGATTTTGATCCTACCTGGAGTAGATTTTGACCTAATTAATAATAATAATAATAAATATATAGGACTATATGACGCACGAACGTCTGTTCTTAAGGTAGACAACTTAATGCCTGTGTTATAGGTAACAGACGCCTGTTATACACAATTTTTTTTTTGTAAATATGTAAATACATACATGGATAATACACCAATAACAGAAGATATCCTTGTGGTGTTGAATCTAACCCCGAAAAGCGAAATATGAATTTTAATTTGAAAGTAAAGAATATTATTTAAATAATATATATAACACTAGTAATAGTTTGTTATTACTTCTGAAATATTTTAAAGTATACAACTTATCTTCTATTCAGTATGTACTTACCTACTTTTATACAGGTACTTTAATTTTGAAATTATTGTAGTGATCTTTGTAGCGGTGGAATAACGGTAGAGTAGTCGTGGTGTAGCGATGTACTAACGGTGGTTAAGCAGAGGAGTAGCGGTGGAATAGCGGCTGTATAGCACTGTTTAAACATTGGAATAGCGGCGATGTAGCGGTGGAATAATGGTACAGTAACGGTGGAATGACGAAAGCGTCATTTTTTCTATAGTCTACGGTCCCACAATGTCGGAAACATTAACGAAACCTTATTTATAATTCAATGGATGTGTGCAAATACGTCGGTACGGTTCTGTCGAAACAATAAACATGGCGGTGCGGCGCAGGTGCGACGGTATTGGAAAACTTGCACAATTAACGAACGGACACCGCGGACTAGATCCGAGATGTTCGCAGTTTCGATATCGATATTTGAACCAGTTTTCTTTTAAGAAGAAAAATGCTAGGAATACTGTTCTAGCTATAGGTATATATATAAGAGCGAAAGGTCACCTAACACAAAATTTCGAAAGCCCCGGTTCGTACCATAATAAAATTTGACATGGAGGTAGTCATTAGTTAGTAGGCATCCGCTAATAACGAATTTTTTATAGAAACACATAAAGAGGGTCTAAGGGCTCTTGCAAGTTTACGCGGACGAAGTCACAGGAAACAGCTAATAGCACTATAAGAACTAGTGAGTACTGTACTAGTACTATTATATAGTATGCCTAATATTTTCCAAGATTAGCTTAAGTGTACATAATATTCCAGCTTTAGCAGCTTCCCCTAGGATTAAAAAAGTAGTTTTGGTACATATGTCTAACATTCTCTTTTCTCCTCCTATTAAGCTTATTAAGCGCCAGCATCGTAAAACTTGCACAATTATTAATATTGAACGGATACCGTGGACTACGTTTGGGATTTACGTAGTTTGACATCGAGATTTTAGCACGGATTGCCCTTTTCTTTATTAATATGTGTACACTGATCACAATGTGTTTCTATCACATAATCGAGTATCGATAATATAACTTATCGACATCACTACAGCACCAATATGGGCGGTGAAAGCTAGCTAAACATTTCATAAACGAATGATCGCCCCCCAATCGCCAGGTATCGGTAAATTAAAAACAATAAATTTTTAAGGCGAGGGGCGTTCGAGACGCATTAGGTCGCTATTAAAAAACTTCGCAAATACAGTTATTTATCGAAAAGTAATAGCACAATAACTAAGAGTAAGTAATTGCATGCGAAATTTGACAGGGGGTACTTGGAACAACAATTTTTTTTTTCATTTTTATTAGAACGCCATAAACAGTCTTAGTAGGAACACAAGTTTTTAAGGAAGAAATTAGTTCTCGGGATGAAAATGTTATACTTTGATACATGACATGACAGACACGCTGATATAGAAGAGTTCCGTGTCTGATACGCGATAAGGGTATTTTTCTAGAGATTTTTTAGCATGTCTCAACAAAATAGAAAATTTCAAGTCTAAGATAGTTTGGAAATCCTTGGCTGGGGGGCCACCTGGTGAGCGGACAGACCGCGGGACAATCCGCCGGACAGACTGAAGCTATAAGAGTTCCTTGTAGGATTAAGGAACCCTAAAAAAGTAACATAACGCTAGCTATGTCTAACTAAACTTTGTATATATCTTTGTATGTTATATAACTTTGACTTAGGAACATATGATGTGCTAGACACCTACTGATGTGTTGAAGTCGGTGCCATAACGGTGTGGCGAGGAACCTGTTCAGGTAGTACCTACCGACTTCAATACATCAGAAGGTGTCTAGCACATCGTATGTAAGTACAAATTATTATCCTGCCTTTTAGTTACTTGGCCTATCAATCCTACAAAAAAGTATTTGTCTACTTCATTCAAATATAATAGACAATTTTTTTATAATTTCATCGATTATAGTAATACCATCACTTGACGTGACAGCATTGCCGTCACATCACGCCGATCTTATATAAGAAATAGGTGCTGGTACCCAGACGCGCCAGCTTAATACGGTTACAAGCATGGCGCTATCTCTAATTAAATATCTATACTAATACATAAAGCTGAAGAGTTTGTTAGTTTGTTTGCTTGAAAGCTCTAATCGCAGGAACTGCTAGTCCGATTTTTAAAAAAAAATCAGTGTTTAATAGCCCATCTATTTAGGAAGGCCATAGGCTATTTATCATCACGCTCAAATTGAATCTATTTGTTTTTCTAATCTTACACGGATGAAGTCGCGGGTACAGGTAGTATACGAATAAATGAAATTTAGGTGTTTGTATATAACGTCAAAATAACGTTCTCTTACTCCTATATGTGACTAGTTGCCGCGAATTCGTCCTTTAGTGTGTTTATTTATAGTTTATAGTCTTCCTCGATAAATGGGCTATCTAACACTGAAATAATCCTTTATCGGACCAGTAGTTCCCGAGATAAGCGCTTTCAAGCAAACAAACAAACTCTTTAATATCCAAAACACAATCCAAAAACAGTTTAATATCCAAAAGCCATTATTTTGTTAATTTATTTTTCTACCTACATATGTGTTTGTTTCTTACTTGTAATTTGTAATAACTGTTTTGGTAAAACTTTCACTGGTAGTCACTTAAGTAAACCATGTATCGCTTATAGCTTGTTATATGATGAAAAAAACTTTTAAAAAGGTGAGCGACGCCGCGGGCAAAAGCATACGCCTGACGACACCCCACCGTCATGCCAATGCTCTAGGGGTGCTGATTTGATTGATATGTGATAGGCATTAAAGGGTGAGGGAGGTTATGCAATACTAAATTGTGTACATAGAGAGGCTCATATCCCAAATTATGTATTAGGGTTTTACTAGATATAGCAAAGGGTATAACATAGATATAAAATCATCATCCATTAAGCCAGAGGTCGAAAACCTTTTAGCAAGTAAAAGCCACATCTCTTTTTCTGAACGTGTTATACTGTTGGTCAGAGTAAACTTCAAAGCGTCAAAGACCGAGGGGTTTGGGACGAGCCGAGGCTCCGCCGTTCTCGAAGCCCCAGGGGGAGGGGGCGGCTGTCGATCGAGAGTCAGTACTCCGCAGGTGCCTCGTGTGAGGCCGAGTCCGCGAATACCGTGTGTGGACAAGTTATGGGACGTAAGTATGTTGACCCCTCCGAGCGCCGAAGCGCGCGGACCAAGAGCCACATCGTTAAAAAAATGGGATACAGGCAAGGGCCACATGATTAAAAAATGGGATGCAGGCAAGGGCCATGACGTTAAGAAACTAGATATGAACGGGCCACACTTGTAAAATAACTATTTGGAAATAGGTGCCTACCTAGATGTCTATTTATGCAGGTAGACATTATAAGCGATATTAAAAAGGTTAAATTACAGTACATATTGTGTTTTATTTGAATTTTAGGACATCACAACAAAAGGAGAGATTTCCCGGTGGCCTGAACCCCTCTTTAAAGGCCGGCAATGCATCAACGAGCCTTCTGGCTATGCGGATGTCCATGGCCGGCGGTTAACCTAAGTTACTAATAATTTGTAATATAAAAAAAACTTGCTCGTTTTACAGCCATGTACAGTCGGACCAAGAGTTGCCGACCGCTGCATTGTTAGTAAACTGTACCAAGAAGAATTATCATTAGGTACTAGACTTTACAACTACCCTTTGCAGAATCTATCTCTCGATGATGATAATTGTTTTGAGGCGAATCGTGCATTGAGGCTCATTATAAAATATAGTGCTCTAATTTGGTGACTGTGTCAGTGGTGTAGAATTCGAATCATCATGATTACAATAGTTTATTCGCGGATTCAAAGCAAAGAATGGTTTATAAAGTTCAGTCAGTTCCATGCAAATAGTTTCCTTACTCCTGCCCATCCAAATTTTTGTTTTTAAGGAATATTAGGAATGCTTTTAAGTATGTCTAATATTCCCTTTTTCCCTCCTACTGAGCTAAAATTAAAAGCTTGTATTAGGAGTGGGTGCGGCAATACCCCAACGGCGGCGGGGTTTGAACCGGGTACCTTGCGGATGCCACACTTATAATTTATTACCGAATATTCAAGATGTTATGCAGTGCAATATACCTAAAAGGAAACCTACTCAGTAAGATTTACTGATTTTCAGTAGGTGCCTCAGTAGTATCATGTCATCGTCATCCTCAGCCTATTTTCATCCACTGCTGGACTTAGGTCTCACCTAAAATGAGCCACTTTTGCCTATCTTCGGCTTGAGGCGTCCAATGTTTGCCAGCGACAAATCGTCTCTCCACCTAGCTCGAAAGAAAGAAAAGAAAGAAAGAAGAGTCGCGGTCTCCACTCGCGGTCTCATTTACCAAATTGGTTGTTGGTCTTTCAAGTAATATGACAAGAAAAATAAAAATATATAGTAAAACAAAAATTTCTTTTTTAAAAAACTCAGTCTCCGTAAGTGACAAAATTCGCGTATTATTTTTTTCAAATATAATGTCCCTATTTCCGGGTCTGTTTGAGAAAAAAGTTTTCTTTACAGCACAAATGGCAAACAGCACGTATTCCATTGAATCATCAACTTCTAGAATATCCGTAATAGATAAACCATAAGTAATATAATCATACAATAATTTAAATCATCTATGACGATAATATATGACTAAGTCAATAAATAAGCCTGTGTATATGTTTACAAATTACGCATTCGTATATCGAAATGTATTATTTGCTATTAACATTCATGATAGTAAATTGAAATGGTATTAAAAGTTTTAATTGATGATAAGAAATTTATTTACTTGACCGACTCTTGAAAAATGGAGGCTCACAATGTTATAATTTTTTTTCGTTCTACTACTGATAATAACATCAGTATACATATTACATTATGTATTTCTTTATTTTTTTAATTTATTATTATATTTAGTGCACTATCTCATTTTATGATATTTCCGTAATGTATATATTAAACCTGAAACAGCAGTTAAGTTTACATGTTTAGACATTAATTTGTAACAGCATATTTAAAGTTTGATGAAAAATAAGCTAAACTAAATAAAACGTATTTTTCTTAGATCATTCGCAGCGTCCCTAGCCGGATAAAAAACTTAATCTGAATGCGAAAGAGGGGGGGCGGGATACTCGATATTCATTAAATTAACTGTAAACCGTTACAAAATCTAAAATTTTCAACTGTCTCTCTGAAATTACGAAATCTAAAAAAAAATACATTTTGATTACTTTAGTTTTCTTTTTCGTTAAATTTTAAGTATGGTGTTTCGAATTAATGTAAAGACGTATTAATTTAATGGTTTGTTTCATGTTTAATTATTATTGAAAAATATAACTGACTATTACAACTACTACAAATACGTGAAGCAAAAATTTTTTTGTACCATTTTAAGAGAATTGCACTTCGGAGAAGTTTGAAATTTGACACAATTGTAATTTATTTAGAGGAAGATGTGCGAACGCTAATATTTTTGTTAAGTATACGCTATTAATATATAAAATAAATAAAATAAAATCACACGAACACCAATGCCAAACGATTTACACACGCATGCATACATTTTAATACATGATGGTGTCGAAGCGTATTATAAACAGGCGACAATTTCTAGTTTTTTTTTAAATTATGAAATTTGTCACTATTTAACAATATGCAGCATATATTGTATGTATGAAGTTTATATAGATAAGGGTGTGCGAATGATAATATTGCTTAAAATATGTATTAAATTATAAAAACAAAATCACAAGCACACCAATGCAGAACGATATACACACACATGTATACACACATGTATATTTTATATATGTTACTATAAAATAGTTACAAAGCATAGTAATGACGGCCATAGGGATATTAATAGTGAAATACACCAATCAATGTTAATTGAAAGGATTTTTTTTAATAGTTTTTAATAAGCATATGGGAGCGCAAATCTAAAGAAATGTGACCGAATTAAACCAGTTGGGGAACTCTAGTACGTTGTCTGCCTTCGATCAGGCCGTATGCTCGATGACCATTTTCATTAAAAAAAAGAAAATATATATTTTTTGTAATGTCCTTAAATATCATTTTGATAAGGGCATAATTCGCAACAGTGCTTATCTGACAAGAAGTGCATAACAAAATTGAAAGTGTGACAAGGACATATTGGTGGGAATTGTACCCACGAAGCAGCAGAAGGCAGGGTCACTGCCCACTGCGCCAACGGGCAAGCCTTTATACCATAAGGAACCCTTCACGATTTGAGCATTCTGCATTGAATCAGACACAATGAACCGGTCACACTCGTAACGCATAATAATCCTTTACTATTTACTTGCCGGCTTTGTGGTGACAATTTTATTTCAAACTGGTTTTTCGCAGCCGAAACACATTGCCGTTTCGTTTATTTAACAATTACAGCTGATATAGTGGTAGAAGTGTTATGTAATGTTAATTAAGTGAGAGAAGTGTCGTACGGGCGAACTAAG
The DNA here is from genome assembly GCA_024363005.1 of Charaxes varanes. Lineage (NCBI taxonomy): Eukaryota > Metazoa > Arthropoda > Insecta > Lepidoptera > Nymphalidae > Charaxes > Charaxes varanes. The sequence continues at coordinate 25,610,964 of JANCMC010043217.1, forward strand.
AGTACGTGTATAAACGTGTGACGTAATCCGCGACGAATTTCGGCGGTCGCTGCAGTTTTAAGTGTTTACATTAGTGTAGTTTATCTGGTGAATTGTGATTTTGATCATTTTATAGGAAATTTAGTATTGAGTGTGACATCGATTATGGATACAGGAAAACGGCCGCAAGACTCGGATATTATCCAATTTCGGAAGAAGTAAGTGGATCAATGCTTTCGTTTCATTGCAAACCTCTTTAAAAAGAGGCCAAATATCTTTTATTCATATATAAAACTGAAGAGTTTGTTTGTTTGTTTGCTTGATACTGGTCCGATTTGAAAAATTCTTTCAGTGTAAGATAGCCCATTTATCGAGGAAGGCCGTATAGCATTACGCTAAATTTTTTTACCTAATTTTACGCGGACGAAGCCGCTGGTAACCACTAGTGTTATTTATATCTAATGCGACTGTAAGGTCTCTTTTGGTAAAGTACTTGATTGTTAAAATGTTGTTATCTGTGACGCTAAATTGTACAGTGGTACGTCTTACATCGAACTAATCACACTGAAATGTATGACCAAATCTTGAGACATGTTGCTAGATCAGGAAACAGTATTTCTTAATTGGTAAAATTAGGGACTCCTTTAGAATAAATATTACAGTTTTGCTCATCGTTTGACAGGTAGCGCTTGAAATATTTATGTAGGTATATTTATGTACTAATCTCGACTGAGAGTATGTTCCGATATACGCTGCGAGCAATGTCATCTGAGACATCAATTTTGCATACTGTAAAGGTGTTCCTTTTTCGTTTGTTAAACTGGTTACAGTTTAAAACGGAACGCATTCCATCCTCATACAATTTTTCAATTTTCACTTTTTCATTTTACAAAAAACACGATTTTATAAACCCTCGATTTGTGTTCACCCACGATTTTTTAATAATATAATACTGTTAAATTTTTAAATAGGATACAGCGGCAGTATACTGGCAGTTTAGATCGGAACGAATCTATCACCAGCGCAAGCATTGAGCAGTGCTCGCAGTGTATATCGGAACATACCCTAAGACTTTAAACAAACTGTTTTCAAAAATTTTATTCATTGACACAGTTTTCATTGTACATATATGAACTTCCATTATTTGTACATGAGGATGGATTGCTTGTTTTTAATTTGGAAAAAAAAAACTCACTAAAGAAGGGAATCATTTTTATTAATAGAAATAATGAAATTAAAATTAGCTAGGGCTTTGAAAAATACATGTACAGGTCTTTTAAGAACTGCCTGATAGCCCGCTGATAGCTTTTCTCGCCTTTTTAACGGATAGCTATCTATCCGTTAAAAAGGCGAGAGACAACTATTTATCAAGCACTTTATCAGTACGATAAAACATGCGCATGTTTTTATCAATTAATACCACATTTAAATGCGTCATTTAGACGCGTTATAAACAGCTTTCATATAAGTAACATAAACAGTGTCATATTTCCTGATTACATAAAAGCTTAAGAATATTTGCATTAGAGTGAGTGATTTTTTTTTTATTTGGAGCACTTTTTCCGAGGCCACTGAGCCTTTCTGTTATGCCGGAGCCAGATATAGCTTCATTTGAATGATCATTTCAATGATCATGTATCGTGGCCGGGGACTTTGTGTAACTGTACAAAGTTTTGTAGTACTTTATGGACTTCAAGGTCAAAAATGTACAAGACTTTGAGCTACATAAACTTAGGAATTTGTAAACGTAAGATATTAAAACCACTGTTATGTTCTAAACATATATTTATTACTGCACTAACATAGTCAATTATAAACCAGCGTCAGAATGGGTCACCCATCTATCACCCGGTCGTAGCAAGAGCTACTTAACCTAACGATCGACTCAAGTGCCAACCATCGATTAGGCCACGACCTCCTCAAGATACTTAACCGCAATAATAACATGATAATTTGCTATGGATATTTTTAAATATATACAAGCACTTGTAAATAATGACATTATATGCATTAAAACTAATCTCCTTATGGCTCCTTGTATAGTAGTTGTGGTTAGTTCAACTATTGTTGTAAGTTTATTCTACTCTATTTCCTTATTTGTCACATTATTAACTAACGTCAGAAGTTACTCTGTTCAAATTCATTCCATGAATTCTCGCTTCGTTAATTCTTTGCAAAATATTTTATGAAACTTTCATCTGTATTAAAAATTCCTGGAGATTATAATTAAACAAGAATTTAAAGATCATTTTAAATTGGCAATACATATTATAAAAACGTCTTTTAAACTCACGCGTATGTTATATCGGGATTGCCCTACTAGTTTCGAACCCGTCCGGGTTCCTTCCTCATAAGCTCGCTACGTAGTGAATTCCGCTCACGAAAGTCAAACTTCTAAAAAACCTTTTGTACATATAGTTGTATATATTTTCTCCCAACCATAACAATAACTGGTGTTAACAAAATTATTTCGACCTTTTTCTCAACTGTTTGCAGAGCAGGCAACTATTGGCAAAGTTAGTTTAGAATTTTAAACCTCTTCTTTAACCCAACCTTCTTTATGATCCAAGATACTTGTTAGGTACTAGATGTGACCAAGAAGTGTATTCTTCACATTAATATCCACTTACCTATAATCCTTGCCTAGCTTCTCATCTTTCGTGAATTTGTATACATAAGCATTCCAGTAGACCTCTGCTGGAATGCTTATGTAGACTGCTGGCTCTGTTTTTTTAAAAATGCTTTCTTTTCGACTACGTTCATCACCTTAACGGCACTAGTATTATGCTATTTGAGTCATTGCGAAAGTTTTAAGAAGGTATGCGTAAAATATATTAAAAATAAGGGTTTTCCCTACTGCACACTCATAAGCAAGCGTTGCAAATTAAGCGGAGGAGCGTGCATTTTTAAATTGAACGGATTCTACCCTGATTTTAAAGCATGTTTTAAAATATAGTGACGTCTATGTTTTACTAGTGTTCTTTTTTTAAACAATATTGTTTTTATCTTCCTTCCGACTAGTGGTATCTCCAGAAGCGAGCCTTCGACTGGCGTCACCGCACCGTATTCCTGGTGCCTGTCATTCAGCTCCTGTGCCTCACTTACGCGGCTGTGTGTTCCTTGACCAGGATCACCGACCACAGGCACCACTGGTGGGACGTCCTCACCGGTGCCGTCATTGGAGCTACCACTTTATTATTCGCTGTAAGTACCAAGGCTTTTTTTTTTAAATATAATAAGGGGCAAACGAGCAGCCGACTTTCACCCAAGTGACCACCGACGCCTATGGACAACTGCAACACTAGAGGGACCGCAGATGCGTTGCCGGCCTTTGAGAAATGAGTATGCTCTTTTCTTGAGTCCCTAAATCGTATCCGTTCGGAAATACCCAAGCAGGCAACTGATTCCACAAGGAAATTGTGCGAGGTAAGAAATTCCTAGAGAATCATACGGTTGTGGACTTAAATACCTACATGCTCTTGGTTTAGTTTCACTAAGAACTAAGAATAAATAATCTGTCTAACTTCTTCCGTGTCTTAAAAGTTGGTCTACTTTTTTTAGCATTGCAATACTGCTAACTTTTAAATTTATTTCTAACTAGTTGTCTATAGTAATGCGTAGGGATTACTAAAATTGATACAAGTAGGTCAGTACCTTAGACGCTTTTAATTAGACCCATTTTCTAATGAAATTAAGTATTACATCTTACTACTAGTTGTTACCGGCGACTTCGTTTAAAGTTAGCGTGACGATATATAGCCTATAGCAGGGCTTCTTGAACTTTTTTATATAGCGACCCCCTTCAAGCTTAGGAAATTTTAAACGACCTCCTCCTCCATATAATGAAATATATATTTGTACGTAGTGTGTATACTAATTTTAAAATTTTATTTATAATGATTGAAATCCTTAATATAGATTTCGACTGTATAATACGCATTTTTAACATGTTGTTTAAATTTAACTACAGACAGATTTAACATGACATCTGGAATTTTGTTAAAGAACGTTCTCCCTATAACTTCAATTAAGGTTTTTTAATAAGATAGGAGCGGGGACTACGGGCTTCTTATTGAAACAATAATTTAAAGCTTTGGGTCTGTTGATTGTAGCTGTGTCGAACATATAATTGTAAGATTAACGTCTAGAATGGTCTCTTGTTCCGTTGCTTCGACGCGTCGCGTCGGCGGTGGAAGGCCTTATTTACGGGGACGCGGGGCGTCGCCACACGCGACGCGTCCCGCCTTAATTCAAACATATGGCATGGTATGACTTCGTTCACGGAGAAGCGATTACGGTTCCTTAGAGTTTACACGACGCGAGACGCCACGCCGCATGTGACGCGCAACGCTCCTCGTCTCCGTAAACGAGCTCAAAGGCAAGCGCGGCACGCAGCGTCTTGACGCTTATCGCAGCGTTATGCGGTAATCAAGAGACCAAATCTCAACAAAGGTTGAAAGCCTGTCGCCTATTTATTAGAACATCTTACCTTACCGTGGAATTAATTCATCGTTTTATTACTGCAAATGTTTTGTAAGGTAAAAGAATATGGGAAGCCGGCACTTTGGGCTTCTATCTCGAACTATAAATTTGTAATTTGTACATCTCGCGATTCCCTGCGGGGCACGCGGTAGGTAATTTTTCGTTACGACTACCCGTATTTCCTCTCAATATACGCTTTAAGGCATTCCCGGGAATTTATTAATACATTAAAAATTAGATAGAAAAAAAAGGGAAATGTATTTATATATTGAGGAGGCATACTTCCTTCGTGTTTTTGAAGGTCCCATTAATGTCGTCAGTCAGTCAGTCGTGACATTTTAGAGACTGTGGGGGTTCCGGGAATGATGTCAGACAGCAGTTAGTCTCAACTCGCCCCACAGTCACATCCTCTGCAATTTAAGCAGACCCTTATACCAGACCGGGTTACGAAGGTAGAAATATATAAATTGAATTCCTGATAACTCAATGGCAGAAGCGCGAACAGAAATCCGTATGGTAAGGTATCAAACAATTAGATTATATTAAAAAACTTAGATATTAAATAGCCGTTGGCTGGCCCGTTAGCGTAGTTGGCAGTGAACCTGCCTTCCGCTCTGTAGGTTGTGTGTTCGATTCCCGCCTCCAGTCCTGGTGTATTATCTATATATGTATTTATATATTTCAAAATAAAATTATACATATTCGTGTACAACAGGCGTCTGTTACCTATATAACAGGACTTAAATTATCGACCTTAGGAACAAACGTCCGCGTCTCATATAGTCAAAAAAAAAAGTCGGCTGGCGTTTTGCAACTGCAAGTAAAAGCTTTGCATTGCAGTAGAATCGAATACTACTAACACTTGTGACTCATAAGTGTGGCAATCATAAAATATTCTTCGTATTGAAACATAAAGACAAAGATAAATTTCCTTTATTTAATTGGACTTTTGCACGTTTTTTTAACCGGTAAATTTTATTTTGATGATAGAAGAGGTAATATGTAACCATAAATTAGCATTTAAGGAACAGATCCACCATTATTTTGTACTTTAGATTGTACCACGGGAAAAAAGCCAAGCAAGTCCATTTTACGATAAAAAAATACTAGAATAAAGTAATAATGACGGTAAACACTAAAATGTTTGATAGCTCTTAAAACATTTTAAGATATAACCGAAAAATAAACTTTTGTGAGAGCTCTTTTGTATTGAGAGAAAATGCGAGAATATCATAACAGAGAATTACTTACCGCAAAATCCAGCGGGAGTCGCGGAGTGTATAAATTGCTTTATATCCAGAAATAAAGTCATGCTTTTGAATTACTGTATCTGCCTAAATGTTTACTGTTTATTTTAAAATATAAGGAATAACTTTGGTGAGGAGGTCGTGGCCTAATCAGTTGTCGGCATTTGAGTCGATCGCTAGGTTAAGTTGCTCTTGCTGCGACCCTTACTCTGTGCGGTCTTTCTCGTGGCGATCGTTCTTTACTTCGTATCTCCTCTTTACTTCTCTCTTTTAAAGATCTAATGAACTAAAATACCGCCATATTATTTAAGTTTCAATACCAGACGGCACTCGGTAATCTCACCCCACAGCCACATCCTCTGTAATTTAATAGACATTGGTACTAGACTGGAATAACGGTAGATAGAAGAAGAAGACCTTACAAGTCTAATTTTTGTTAATCTTCATAAGAACTTTCCTCGGCCTTAATATTTAAAAAAAATACTGAAATTGACCATACTCTTCTCAAGTTACGACTGATGTAGTGACTGTTATAGTTTAAAATATTTCATAATGTGCCAGCAGGACGGTTACATAGAAGACGTTTGGTCCTGGGCGCTTCTGGACGGTAGACGTGGAGTGGCCCGGGCCAATGTGACCTTCTCGCCCGTCGCCGGCACCAAGCTGGGCGCAATTTCCCTAGAAGCCTCAGGCGATCTGATGTCCAACGCCCTTCGCGCTATGAAGTCACCCCCAGTTGTAGCCGCTGATGCGACTTACGCTCTACGACCTTTGGCCCACGCATGTGTCCTGCTGGACTATCTCCAGGTACGTATATTTTATAATAAGGCCGAAAAACGTGGACCGGCCCGGGCCAATACTCTCTGCCTTCCTGGACGATAGATGGGGAGAGGCCCGGACCAGAGTAACTCCGTCACCCGAAGCGGGAAGCAAATAGGTATTGTTTCCCTAAAAGCTAGTGCAATTCAAATTGAATATTCAAAAACACAATTTAATATCTTGCCATACCTTTTTAGGCAACGGAGCAGGATGATGAAGTGTCAATAGTGAAGGAGTTACGATCCCAAGCGTCCACCGGGTATCAGCGACTCATCGCTTTCCGCCGCCCTGATGGATCGTTTACCCAAGAAATGGGTGATGAAGCGCCGTCCGATGTTTGGTAAGTTTTAACATCAACCTCTTTAAATAATCCTAAATTATATTATCTGTATAAATAAAGGCAAAAGGTCACTTAACGCTAAATCTCGAAAAGCGTGGGATGGACAAAGATGAAATTTCGCAAGGAGGTAGCTTATACTTAGTGGACGTCCGCTAAGAACGAATTTTTCAATAGGGCCAGATTAAGGAGGACTTGCAAATTTAATTTTATGCGGACGAAGTCGCGGGAAACAGCTAGTTATATAACATAATATATAATAATAAAACATACTTGAAGCATATTGATCCTCCCGTCTCCCTTTCAACTAAGTATATTAAATGAATAAATAATATAAAATATGGACTATGAGTGGTTACGACATTAGCCCAGCAAAGTCGAGGGTTGAGACGGATACCTTAAATATATCAGTTCACTCTTCGAACATTAAGCTCCTTACTCTTCATTTTCGCACCCACTTTTAATATGCGTTTTTAAGCTTAGTTGGAGGGGAGACGGATAATGTTAAATTACTGCCATGTGGGATGTGAACTCAACAACAGCTGTTGTAGCAATAGTCGTGTCGGTCGATGGTCTTATTCCAAAGAATTTCGACATCTATCTTAAGAAACTCTTGCTTGCTAATTGCATCAAAATCCATGTATCTTTTTGTATTTTTAAATGTTTGTTTCTTATACAAATACTGCCTGTTTCTGGCGATCGTCCGGGCAAAACGCATTGCAAGTGCCCTCAGACGTCCTTAAACAGGTCCTATCGAAAAATCCATTCTTAACGGATGACTATGAAGTATAAACTACTTCTTAGGAAAATTTAATCTTTATATGTCCTAAGGTTTTTTGTACTTCGCAATAGTTGGCCTTTAATATAGTATTAGCGATGTGAATATAAAAGCAACGGTGTTTCGTTTACCATTACCACGCCACTTGTCTGTTGGCATTCGATGACTAAACATCAAGAAAAATGCACGTGAACCATTTTTCGTTATTAGGTTTTATTGTTCCGTGTTTATACCTATTAAGTGATTTATTTATTGAATGTGATTTATGGTTAGAAGGCTTTATTTTTAAGCTACTTCTTCTTCTTACAATTAACAGCTGCTTACACACACGTATCCTTACATTCACATACGCACTCACATAAACACACGTACCCTTACAGTCACACATCATAATATAATACTTTACACACCCAAAACACACCACACACACACACACACAACCTAAGCATACAAAGCCGGGGATCTCGGACTGATGGCAACGGGCAACCCTAACTTCAAGGCGAGCCCGGCGCAAATGGAAAAATACCTGCATAAGTGAACGGAAACAATAACAATGCTACGTGCGAAGACAGTGGCAGATGTAAATCCGTTACTTACCAGACCATCTGGACCACTGCGCCAGAATTCATTAGAAAGTCACATTATTGGTCATCTGATTGATCGCCTCTAACGTTTGATTCCCCTTATTTCAGGTTTAGAAAGAAAGGCATCAAATACACTAAACACTAAGTGTATTGCTGTGTTTGTACCTACTGATTAACTGTTTATATATGTAGATGTTCGATCCTTACACAATAAAAGGTAGATGATAAATGTGCATTTATTAGTTATTTTAGCCATACGAAAATTTGTATAAATTATTTTTAGTTGTATACATGCTATGTCGCTGGTAAGTAGCTTAATCAGCCGTTCAATCAACGGACTAGCCTCTTTACAAAACAGCGCCGTTCAACTAACATCCGCAAGCATTTAATCAAACTTGTCTGTTCCTAAACCTAGTCTGTTGAAAATTTAAACAATATAGTATCCAAAAAATTTAAGACGAGACACTCGTTAAGATCGATTAGACCATGTAATCCTATTGAAAATAGATAGGGTTAAAAGGTTACTTAACGTTCTTGATTTTTTTGTTTCTTTAATTCCAAAAAAACTTTTTACTTAATATAAAAGAATAAGTTGCAATGACGACTGAATATCATACAGAAACTTAGTTGAACGGCGCCATTTTATGCCGAATCTAGGCATTAAATTGAATGTCTGATTAAGCTGATTGGCTACGACATCTTTATACATTTCATCTGTATATTTAATTGTTCGCGTTATACAGGTTTCCTCAAAATATGTCAAGCAGAAAGTATACAAATCCCCACAAAGCGTTCTCCAAAGTTTCATACTTTCAAGGGTAAGATTTTAAAGGTTTCAACGACGTTAAAATATAACAAAGGATACTTACTAAACATTTATATATAAAAAAATGAATAACACGTTCTATGATTATTTTAGATTTTGAGTTCGCCATAAGTAAAACCGGAATAAGATAGCTAGTATTTGTCTAACTATAAATTGTTACAAGCTTGGTTTAAAAGTTATTCATCGCCTAATAATAAGAGATTCGTATTTGAAACCATTTAAATATTTGCCTCTATTAAATTTAATATAAAGTATAGATCTAATTGCAAATAGAAATTGCATTAAAAATATATATAAATTCCTAACTTTATAGCTCATTATTCATCATTCATTAGAAACTTTACCTGTGAACTATCGGTAAACCCGTATCTCGTGTTTCTATACATTGCCGACGTATAACTACGAATATTTGAATTTAACAAATAACAAACTTTTTTTACTACTTAGCTTTTAATACATTCATTCACAAGTAATTCAACCGTACAAATAAAATGCAGGCAGACTTAAAACAAAAATTAGATTAATTACCAACTAAGTTTATAGCTGCTGAAAGACATTTGGACCGCTCCACTGCCTTATATGGAACGTGATATATTGCCGACGACGCAAATTAATAAAACCTTTCGAGGTTATTACGAAGGTCCTCACATAATTAGAGAGCAGGTTCCCGAGGGACCATTAAGCCACCGGGGGCAGGGCTCGGGGCAATGTTTTATAAAGGCTGTTCTTCATGTTGACCAATATATTGCCAAATACAATGACAAAAATTGTATTTCTGAATTTATAATGATACCCAAATGTCGTAAGGTCATTCGGATCTCTTAGATTGGGTTACGGACGACATTGGTGACATGGATATTTAGGTTTTAAAGAGGTGATGACTCCTTACAGCGAAAATTTTCTCTATTTTCCACAGATACTTTAGATTTCTAGAAACGATTATAATAATGCTATCTACTATGCATGTTGGGGATCGGTTCTGTAACAGGGTTATATTGGCGGGGTAATAAAACACCGACTTTTTCTTACCTTCACGGACTGTATTTACAAGCACAATATAACATCTGTATCAGGTAGCGTCGTGTAATAACGTGCCGTCCTACAATTAGGCACAACCTTAAGTATTAAACAAAAGCCGACAGATGGTTTAACCTTACAATCTTAAGGCGGGGGGAAGAGCAGCCCGAATTGGCGTCTTCTTCTACCCAGCCTCATCCCGCCCATCGATGTAGGCTCTCTATCCCTCTCTCTTCCATGAGCCTCCTTCAGCGATATGACGCTCTCACTAAAGGAGGCAACTGCTTGCCATCCAAGGTAGCTAGCGAGCATGACGTTAATAACACGTTCGAATAAAGATTCGAAAACCGTATTATACCGGAAACAAAACAATTTTACGGGATAAACCGCATTGGTTTTTTTTCAATGTTAAATTATTAAAAACAAACTCGTAATTTCTTATAAATAAATAAATTAAAAAATAAAGAAAAAAAATACAGTCGACGACTATATTAAAGATAAACTGCTTCGAATTGGGTCGCTCCAGCTTTGTACTTTATGACTCATACGGAAATGTATTCAATTCATTTTTTGCTATAACGGAGCCAGACATAGCTCAAAGTGTTTGTACATTCTTGTCCTTGAAGTCTACAAAGTTCTACAAAACTTTGCGCAGTTACACAAACTCCCCGGCCACACTACATGATCATTGAAATGAAGCTATGTCTGGCTCCGGTATAAGAAGTATTAAAAAAAAAAATGGCTAACGAGTTCCATTCTTACTCTTCTCGTGGCTCAACTTTTCCGAATCCATTTTGATTTGCAAAGTAACTTAACCTTTTCTACTTGCCATCGATTTGCGCAAAATAACGCATGAATCTGTTAAGGTTTTTCTTTTATGTTGCAGATCACAATCATGTTACGACGAGCTACCTTACTCACAGTCTTCCTACAAATAACACAAAATGTATTGGTATGTATTTTGGTAAATACAGTATAGAATCTATTAATGTATAACGAATCTCTAGGGACCGAGATTTTTTATTCGTTATAAAGAGTTTTTGTTATATCGAAGGACTAAGGAATAATAACTAAATATGTATCACATTTTACAATAATTCTCATTTGTTACCTTTATTTTTGTTTTAATTATACTTCGTAATTCGGAACGCATATGATCTGTTAATTTTGTCTGACGTTGTTTGCTAGGCCAATATTTTCTTTGTATTTTCTAAACTATTTTACGCATGTAAAAAATTTAAAAATAAATGTTCTTACCTGTATAGAGACCATGCGCTGACAAACTTTCAGCTTTTACAAAATACCGTTAGTTTGGCTGTTTTTTTTATTTATTTATTGTTTATTTCCAGATATTACAAATATTGTAGTTAAAAACATGTAAACATAAACTCGTTGTGTCGTCTTTAACAATAACTTATACCTTATAACTAATATCTTAAACTTAAAGTACACTATAACTTTTTTTAATCTTAAACTAACCTTAAATCAACTCTGTTAGCTCCTTTATCTTGTTCTCTATTATCTTGATTGCTTGGAAGAGGCCCTTGTTCAGCATTTGACTGAATTGGATGATTACGATAATGATTAGTTAACAAAACTTAGTATTTTTATACTGATAACAAGGCCAAAGGCTGTACTATATAGTGACTACTGACGCAAAGTTGCGTTCCGGCCTTTATGAAACAATTATGCACTTGAAAGTACCTAAGCCGTATCGGTTTGGAAATGCTGAAGCTGGCAGCTGACTCATATGGAGATGTTATATGTAGATGAAGGAGATGTTAAGTGCCTATAACATCCTACACTTGTGGACTCTTGGATACCGAGGTGGTGAAATTCCGAGTTCTGACCCAAGCTAGTAACTAACACAATGCCAGTAAGATATATAAACATATATCAACCAACGGCCCCTTCTTGCTTTGCAGAAATATTTATATTATTGAAATTTTCATACGGTTTCCTAGCATAAAAATGAAAATATTCTTTCGCCTATATTCATCAGGGATAATGCAGGATTCTAATGGTGAAGGAATATTTCAAATCGGTCCATAGTTCCAGAACCTATTCATTGCAAGCAAACAATCAAATCTTTCCTCTATAGTATACAGGAAAGATTTGATTGAAATGAAAGAAGAAGAAAGATTTGATATGAAAGAACTACACATCACTACCAGATTATCCACTACTTGCTACCAAAGAGTCCTAACCTATTTTGGTCATATCGCCTTTTGTATAAAGTTACCGTTTAAGAATCAACAGTGCACAGAAAAACCGACTGTGGTTTATGATGCACTGGCTATATTTAAGTAAAATTGTCTCTAAATAAATAAAAAAAAATTAATTTTCATTTTTTAACTTTTTCTTTGGAACAACGTAAATACCTGATGGTCAGGCGAGCTGCCATCCAGGCTATCTACACCCACAGCCTCCGCGGAAAGATCTGGGCACCCGCTCGGCGCCTCCTCACACCCGAGCTCCGCGAGAGCAGCTCGAATCATCTCCGCCTGTTTGGCACATTTGCGCTCGGAGACACGCAGTTCTAACAGCTTCATCGGTTCCGGTGTGGTCACCGGGATTGGTGGTGGTGAATGCCTGCCGAATAAAACTCATACTATAAAATTATTAAAAAAAAAATAACTGTGTGAGCGTTGAACTAAATTGGACCGAAATGGGGCTACACATGAATTTGAAACAAAAACAGTTGAATTGAAAATATTTGAAGTCGGTTGGAGACATCTGATACTAGCGGATCCGGCAGAGGTTGTCTCGCTCGAATTTAAGCACGCCTCTTATTAGCCAATTAACAAAGGTCCTTTTTTTGTCGCTGGGAAATGCTTTTACGCACTGCCCCGTTCGCAATTAATATCAAAATCTAGGAAAATTTGCGCACATGAGTGTGGGACTCTCTAGTTCTGTTAGAATACCCACCAACACTCAGCGTGGCCCTCATCATCCGTGAAATAGGGTACCAGAAGCTGATCTCAAGGCGAATTAACAAACCCTGATGCAAGTCGAATGTTTAATTAAATAATAATTTTAAATGACACGTCAACAAAAATTCTCTTACGAAAGCCATCTATTGTAAGTATTCTAAAGTATCGACCAAATCTATATTAGTATTTAAGTATTTTATTAATCAATCTTTCAACTTTTCCTTTTCTTTTTTCTTTTAAACCTAGTTGGAAATAAGGGGAATGCAAAAAACAAGCGGCATTGAAAATGATTCCGCCTTTTCTGAGTTTTAGCGAGACTAACAACAAATAACAATTGATGTTTACTTATAGAAGATAATTATGAATACCATTTCTACGGACTATTTAAAGTCCCTAAGTGGAAATATTATTAATGTGGTAGGGAAATTTAAGGCAAAGAATCGTAGCTTGGATGACTACTTAGAAACTAGCGCTATTTATAATTACATGATACAATATCGTTATAATAATTTGAGATGACTTTTAATAAGGCCAGTATATTGTAATTTTATTAGATGGAGCAGAAAAGTTCTGGAGTGGCGACCACGTCTTGGCAAACGGAGTGTAGGACGCCCTGCTACTAGATGAAGCGACGATGTGCGAAGAGTGGCAGGCGTAAGCTGGATAAGAATAGCTGAGGATCGTTTGAAGTGACGCGCCTTAGAAGAGGTCTATATCCATTTGATGTCAAACGGCTGATATTATGATGATTGTAATTTTATTATTACAAGCAATATATACTTGGTATAGTGGCCGAGGTCGATATTTTTATCGATGATATGATTGGTACATTTTCCTTTTGACTCATAGTGGATAAATTCATTTCGTGTATTTTACATAGTGACTCACCTATCAATCCCGTTAACACCGTTCGTCATTCCTGTATTGTTATTTTTACAGACACCGTTCCCTATAATCTCTGGTCCCTGTAGGGCGGTCTGTTTCTCCCTGTTGTCCTGTAAATTCGTCTCCAACTCTGTCAGTTTCTCTTTCAGCCATTCGACTGTCAGGTTGTCCACCGTCAGCTGGTTGGGCTGAAGTTTCCCACTGGTGTCTTCTACTAGACTCTCGTCAAATGTAAAAGAAACTGGAGTTGAAGGTGGTGATCTGAAATAAAAGGAAATTCTTAATTACTTCTGAGGCTAAAAAATTCATTCGATATCTGATCAGACACCGGGCACATATTTTAACTGGGGTATAGAATCAGCGAAGTTATGACGTGTAGAGTTAGAGGCGCGGCTCTAAAATAGATCTGATAAGTTTTTGACAGTCAGAGCCATACAGTCTCATCAAAGATTTTACAAGAAAATGTTATCGTTGGGATCAACTATTCTACTTATTGCGTCGTATGATTATAAGAGGATATCTATAGAAATAGCTTAAATACGGGTTTAAAATTGATATAGCTATGAAACACTAGCAACCCGTCCCAGGCCCCAAATTATGCCAGTAACTACGGATATACCGGTAACTTCTTCTTTATTTATTATTTTATATTATCTTTTTCTTATTTTCATCGCCTTTTATTAATATACGAAATATTATAAGTGTAAGTAAATTTGATATACAAACTGCATAAAAAGTTCGTCTGTTTTTGGACTAAAGGTTAGTGTGCGACTGCGTTGGCGTTAATTCGTAAGTACCGTAGTTAAAATAAACTTAGTGAAAACGAATACTTAAAACTGGCGACTGACGACAAATAAACAAATTAGCTTGGTGTTTACACTAACTTTGAGTCAGGCAAATTAGTGGATAACCTTTGAAAAAGTTTATCTGACTTTTATTGCACAATTACAAGTGTTATTTGTACATTCATATGGTAATTTTTAACTTGTAATTATGTAAAATTTAACTGACAAAATTGATAGTGTCTTAAAAAATACGCGTTGAATTTGCATAAAGAATAATTAAAAGGAATTTTTTGACAGATGCATGTCTGTTCCTAAGGTGTTAACAACTTAATGTCTGTTTTATTATATTTATGGGTAACAGCCGCCTGTTATACACAAACGTCTTCCATTTTTGTATATATATATACATATATACCCACACACATATATACACTCAAACTCGAGGCGGGAATGGAACCCACAACCACAGGGGAATCTAACTGCGACATGCCAGTCAAATTAGACATTCATTCATTACGTGGCCTTATAGGAGTTGACTTATATTTTTTAATACTATGATTATCAAATAACATGAATCGCGAACGAAGGTATAGTTAGGTTTAAAGGTTAGCTTCTGTAATTTTATTTTGTGTCACAATGTCATTAAATAAGATCGGCGTGAATCGGCGGTAATGCTGTCACGTCAATTGATGTCGGGATGTGTTAATGTCGGGTGTGCTTAAGTTCGAACAGGTAAAATCAGGTTTCGATTTAAATAAAGATATAATTCGCGGTTTCTTGGCGGACCACTGGCGTGCTCCCAGATATCTGCACGTTACGTTATAATCCAACTTGGGGTAACATGACATCTAATAAGTTAAAAAAAGTGGCTAATTTATATTTAATTTTTTTTTTTAAATTTATTTAGGGTACCAAAAGGCAATAAGAACTTAAACTAAGTTATAGATAATCTATAAAGATACTATGCTACATTACAGGCCCACTGAAAGGTTTTCACTACATGCTACACATAACTTGGTTATAGAAACAGTTTGTAAGTAATTTAGAGACAAAACGGGCTACAAAGATAAAAACACGAACTTAAAATAATAAAAAAAAAAACAAAAAGAATAATACCAATAAGACAGTAGAGCAATTTACATCACTAAAGTAATAAAATAAAAAGTTAGAAATAACATAAATTTTAATGTAAAATTATTTAAGCAAGGTACATATGTTAATTACTGTATATATATATGTATAAGCATAAGGTCGCCTAACACGAAATCTCGTAAACCGCGGGATGTACAAAATTTGGCAAGGGGGTTCATAGTTAGAAATCCTCTAAAAAATGATTTTTCGATAGGGCCAGATTTTACGCGGATGAAGTCGCGGGAAACAGCCAGCACTAATATATATGTATATACAACCTTTTTCCTAAATGTCATCTATAGTGTATCGTACAGAACTGAATAGCTTTTAATGGCATGATTTTGCTAATAGAGTGTTGACTAGCCTGATAATTAAAATGTATACCCATATATGCATGGGCACGGTGGGGCAGGATGGGGCACCTTCCCCGCCCTGGCTCTGACCTGTAAGGTTTATCTGGGTACTAACTGCAGTATAAAATATCTGTAAGGAAGTTCACATTCGACAGTCGACACAAAAAAAATGCGAGCAAAACAGATGTGCAAACAAAATACGCGCATATAACTTAAGTGACGAACTGTAAAAATGGCCCACTTGGCGTGGGTGTCTAAATTTACATGCCAGACTCGAGGTGGGAATCGAACCCACGACCCCCCAGAGCAGAAGGCAGGGTCACTGCCCACTGCGCCAACGGGCCAATGATAATGAAGAGTGGAGAAAAGTCCTTACTCAGTAGTGGGACGTTACAAGTTAATCATAAAAAATACGTGCAACCTATACTTGAGTGTAGGTAATAATATTGCTCTGTTTCTTTATTTATAAAACAAGATAATAAAGATATTGCGTGTAAACGCTGGGCGAGTCTTTTACCCTGAGACAGTTATTGACCTTCACCCACATATTTACACCATTCTTTATGATACAATGACGATGGCAGTAATGTTCTGCGTAAATTAAATCTCTTTGGGGAAAATATTGAACGTTATAAAGAAAAAGACAAATAAAAAAGTTAAAATACTATATAGCATACCATAGTAACTATGTAGAAGACTGAATCTATAGGTTTAACAATGTTGAATACAAAATTTTCACCATGTCATCGTCGATTTCAAATCTCTATGAGATTTTCTGCCCTAAATTGCAAATGACTATACGAAAAAAAAGTACAAAAATTTACCAGATAAAAGATCAAATTAAGAAGATACGTGGTAAATATCTAAATCAAAAGTTTAACCACTCGGACTAGCAAGTCGCAAGAATCAGCCAATCATTAATGAATTCCACAACGTCCAAATGCCATCGACAATGCACGCAATATTTTCGCTAGCCTCAGTTGGAGCACGATCGCTACACATGCTCCATTCAGCAAAGTATTCCTTGAACATAATCGTCGATTTCAGATTTTCGACCTTAAAAAATCATCTAATGTTGAAATTAGTGAATTATTACAATTTAGAGTTCTGAGTTTGCTATAAATTAAGAAACCAAGATTCTAAGTCACATAAATCAATACGTCTCATGCACGTAAATTGTTGTAACCCAAAGTTCCCAATTTCACATTAGAGCGTCACAAACATTGTAAATTGAAATGGTTATCTGTAAAGTAGGTTTAGGAATGATAATTTTCTGTCATAACGCCGAATTAGGCTGTTCGTGCCTCTCATTCTCTATCGCTTATTCCGCCCTCTCGCCAGCCTGCTCGTCTCAAGGGGAACGTGACAACAAGTCATGCTTTTTCGTGCGAGCAACCGGCATTCTTCGATTTATATGGCGTTATCGCGTGAAAATTTTGAGAACTAAATTTATTTTCCCATACGTTGATTCTTTATTGAAAATAATAAAAACGTCAAAAAGGCCGTATACAAAATTGATACATGACAGAAAACACGTTTGCCGGCTTAGCTAGTAGTAACATATGTAGGAAAATACGTCACCATCTGACATAGCGGCCCATAACAAGTTCAAAATAGAGAATCATGCCATAACATGTGCGATCGCGGAATCTAATCAATCAGCATGCATTAAAAAGTTCTAGAACAATTAGTTTTATAATCTACGACGTTGGCTTCGCAATTATCTGCAAGATAAAGGCGTTTATGTTATTACTCAGGTATATTACTCAGGAGCCTCGAACAACTGATAAACAAAACAACTTTTGAGAAGCCATTAATTGTTCCTGATACATTTTATTGGAGAAAAGTTCCTTACGGGTTTTAGAAAAAATATAGACGTTTGTTATTGTTTGTTGATTAAGATATTTAGCAAAGTACCTGATCTTTTTTTTGTTTATTCTCTTTTTTACACCAGAGAAAAAAACATGAAAGAAAAATATTTCTGCGTAAAAATAATCATCATAGACATATGATACATATCTTATATCGTGTGTGTATATGGGATGACTAGAGAATAAAATATGTCAAAGGTGAAAATGATAGATGAAAAGTATACTACATAATTGTATTGCAACACATTTGTATATGATTCGTCTACCTTAATTACACAACAAAAGGTCAATATCAATAGTAGAGTAAATATTTAAGTAATAAAAATATATAAAGTTACTAGTAAAATATTCTATGCGAAGAGGCTTGAGCAGTTGCCAAATTTTTGTTGACGTATTCAATTTAGAAAGTGGACTTAAAACACTTATCAATTGTTTATAATTAAAACGATAAGATTAATATCGCGTGGGTTATTATGTTATTATTAATTGCGCAGTTGCGAAAATTATTAAAAATATTACAGCGTATCTTATCTAATATGTAATATTTTGGTTCTACGATAAGTCTGTATGTGACTCTATTACAATTTGTCACAATATTTAAAACGTTAAATATTCAACGAGTCCTCTCGCGACTCCATTGTAGCGCACCGTAAATTATACGATTTCAAATCACATTGTACGGTTGACGGCACACTGTTTCATAATTACGGAATTAATGAATTTCGAGTTTTTGCTTTAACATATGATTATTAAACATTAACTGTGAAACATTACTATTAAGGTGGGTTTAGACCAAACGAACATAGGGCTAGGGCTAGAATGAGAGCATTCTATCTCGATCTTTTAGTGTAAACGAGAGCTGGTTCTTATCGTTTACACCAAAATATCAACGAGCAAAAAACTTGAATAAGAATTAGAACTTTATACTGCACCTGATAATAGTGAGCAACCCAACGTTCGGACAGGACAGCGTCTGCCGAGACGCTGCTCGTTCGCACGAGAGCTTTTTTAACGTGCGTTAAAAAAGCGTCGAAATAGAACTTATGGATTCCCTAGTATCTATTCACACGGCAACGCTTTTCTAACGCGGCGCTTTTTTTATTGAGCAATATTGTATTTTCAACGCTATAGATATGCACATACGGTATATTTTCGCACCGACGACGCTGAAAAAGCGCCTCGCCGAGATTTAACGCAACGCTTTTTAGCTCTCTTGCGAATAAGGGCTAACTAGAGGTCTCGGCAAACGCTGCCCTGCCCGAACGTTGGGTTGCTATACATTGAAAAAATTTAAGTGACTAATTTAGCGGAGAAACAAAAATGTTGAAAACTTATTCATGTTTACTTATAACTGAAAAGTAATTTTCAATATTTAACTTCTGCTTTACTAACAGCTACGAATAAAAAACGGAAAATAAATGGAGATGACGTTTTAATTTGCATCACAAAACTACTGTTTCGTACAACAAAACAAAGTACGCGAAGCCACATCACACATTCCCCTGTTACAGTGATGTATTGAGTTGAAATTCATGTTGAAACATACGCCACTCAAATGTGTATTCCACCGTAAAGGATTATCGGGTAACAGATCAAATTTTACAAGTGAAACAATATTTGTCGTTATTTGAATATGTGTATTTTAACGCAGAAATACGTACTTATGTTCTATACTAGTAGACCCGACAGACGTCGTCCTTCCATCTTCTTAAGATATAAAATTCCGTACTACATTATTTTGATCTATCTTTTAAGGTTGACTAACCAACGCACACAACGTATACGCACAAAAATACGATTGTTACGACATCACGTTACAAATGGAAGAAATTCGCGACTTTCATCTCCTATGATATGCATGTATTGTACATATAAAACTTTTCCCCTAATTACGCTGTTTATTGACGAAAACCGCATCAAAATCTGCAGAAAATTTAATGAAATTTTCCCTGTCTGTATTCTTTGTCATTTTTGGCCTACAACGCGTATGCAAAAGTTCATAACGTTCTATTTAGTTGTTAATATTATGTATATAATGTATCATCTATATATATTAATACGTGAAGCGAAAACTTTCGATACCGTTTTTGGAAAATTGCGCGGACGGAGGAGTATGAAATTTGTGAAAATATGCATTATTAACACATTAAATTATTAAAATAAAACCTCACGCACACCAATTGGTAGTAAAATGCATATTTTACTATAAGATTGTGTCAAAACGTGGTTATGTCGACCGTATGTAAATTAATTGTCAAATTCAAAAATGGCATTAAAAAGTATTAAAATTTTGTACATAGCTTTTAATAAGTAAAACAAATCTAAGATTTGTGATCGAATTTCGACCACCAAGCGACCTTCAGTAATATGTATTACCTACCAACTCGTGTTGGCTACATCAATCAGGTGGATACTAACTATTTTTGTTCAATCTTAAGACCATGATAAACTTATATTGATTTTTGAAAATTTACGAAACAATTTATCCGGTTTTGACAAAATATTTTACTAAATCGTGTTACTTTACCTACGGCTATGATAAAAACAATATCTCAATTAAAAGTAAATAAATAACACAGACAAATATAAAAAAAACAACTGTGTAATTATTAAGCACAACTGGGTGTAAATATATTCTTAAATAACAAAGAACATGGGTCAAGTGAGACACGATTTACAAAAAAACAACATTTAAAGCCTTTACTTCAGGTCTAGATATTATTTCCAAATAGAAATTAACTTTGTACAATCTGTCAAATCTCAATATTTATCATGAGAAAACATAACCTGACATTCCTGTTATTTTTCTATTTGACAGTGGCAGCTATAAAACGGCCAGTTCAAAATATTTAAGAAAAAGGACGACACTTAGTGTAGTGGTTTTCTTTACATCTCCCATCCTTGGAGAGAACAATCTGGAAAGATTGTTCGATCAAACATTAACCGGAGAGAGTTTTGAAATACGGTAGAAATTTGATCCTAACTTCCTGTGTCCGGTGTCAACTTCATAAATCGAACTAGAAATCTTCTTTAAGATTGAGTATGGACCAATCCTCAGTTCATCCAGCTTCTTTCTATTTAGCCTATTTCCATTTTCAACGTAGACTCTATCTCCAACCTCGAATTTATGTTCTTTTCTATGTAGATCATATATTTTTTTATTATAATTGTGAGATTTTATTGAATTTTCAAGGGTTAGCTCTCTGTCTCTTTTTAGGTCTTCATTTGAGCATTTTGATTTCAGTTCAGGTGGCAAAATATCTACACTCTCGCCTTCTAGAAGATATTTTGGAGGAAACTTTGTGACTGTATGTTCTGTTTCATTATATTTTGCAACACATTTCTGTGCAACTGTCGTCCATGATGATTTCTTGTCACCTTCGTTTATTTTACACCTTATTCTGTTGACTAAAGTCTGATTCAGCCTTTCATTAAGCCCGTTTGAAAATGGCGCGTCCACTGCTGTGAACAAAATTTTTATGTTTTTCTTTTTCAAGAAGTCTTTAAATTCGTTGGAATTTATGCCAGGGTATTGATCTGTTAAAACTAGATCAATGTTATAGGTCTGTGTCACATTTTTCATCAGCTTAATAAAAACATTGGCATTTTGATTTCTTGATGTCGAAATATATGCATATCTTGTAAAATGGTCAACAAGAAGATGCAAATATTTTTTTGTAGACCGTGATCCTCCGAAGCCACCAATAGTATCAATTGATACAATTTCGAATGGGCGTGTTGCCGGACCTAAATGTGACAACAAACCAAATTTTGGCTTCCTTCTAGATTTATTCTTTATGCAAATGTCACATTCATCACAGATTTGCTTAATATTTGTGATGATATTCTTTGCCGTATAAAAAGGTGTTATTTTATTTATCATCTGGGTTTGTCCAATGTGACAGTAAGTATCATGGACATCTCGTATTAGTGTTTTGCTTAGCTCTTCTGACAATATAATTTTATTTTTCTTTTTATTCTTCTTGTAATAAATTTCATTTTCCAATAAGAACTTTGATTTTCCATTTTGTAGATCTGTATTTGTTTGTTGATCATATTTAATGTCTTTCAGGTTAATTAAATTAACAACTTTTAAACAATCCTCAGTATTTTCATAAGATTCTAGGACTGGATTTCTGCTTAGGCAGTCTGCTTCCTGATTTGTTTTTCCTGGGTTATATTTTATCTTAAAATTGTATTGGGATAAGTAATAAGTCAAATCACCCAGTTCCTCATCAGTTCTAGCCTTGATGTTCAGGTTCTCTAGTGGTTTATGATCTGAATAAACCACAAATTCTTTTCCCATAAGCAAGTGTTGCCAGTATTTCACAGCCTCTTTTATTGCCAGACATTCGAGATATATCGCCTTCTTTTTCTTTTGAGGTTCTGACAATTTCTTTGAAAAGTAAGCCACAGGTTTACTGACTTTATTTTGATCTTCTTGTTTTAATACAGCGGCCACTCCTTTAATACTAGCATCTGTGTAAATTTTGATTGGCTGTTCATGGTCAAATATTTTTAGGATTGGTTTGGAACATAGTAATTGCTTTATTTTATCAAATGATTCCTGGCATTCTGTGGATCATATAAATTTAATATCTTTACGTAGTAAGTTATGTAATGGGTCTAAGATAATTGCACTGTTTGGTATAAACTTATGATGAAAATTTACCTTTCCGAGAAACTGGTGTACATTTTTTCTTGTTTCTGGAATCGGAAAGTTCTTGACAGCTGTTAAATAATCTTTGAGAGGTCTGACTGTATTATTTTCTATAATGTTAGAGTGAAAGATTTGTACCGAGACATTAACTTTAATTTTTATGTATGTCTTTTACATTATTATGATTGATTTTAGGGATAGCATACCCCTCGGGTATGTGTGTATGTATGTATTAATGGTCAGACAAAAATTCCAGTAGGAACGCCATCTATTGGAAGTATTCCGAAGTTGTGACCAACTCTGTCTTTTTTAGTATTTTTAAATCTTCCTTTGATTATTTTCTCGCTCTTCTTGCTTTCTTAAACTCTCTCAGAAATAGTGCGAATAAACCACAACAAGCAGGAGTCAAATAGGTCCAGTCGTTTTTGAGTTATAGCGAGAAACATCTAATTCAGGTTAAATACAAAAATGAAAATTTTATCCAAATCCAGCGGTTTAGAAGGAGTAGGATGACAAAGGCTTTTATAGTATAAATATAAACGAATGGTCACACAACACGAAATCTCGTAGACTGCGGGACGTACAAGGATGAAATTTAGCACTGAGATTGTTCATAGTTAGCAGATATTCGGTAAGATCGGAGTTTTTGATATTGCGAGTTTAATTTTACGCATACGAAGCCGCGGGAAACAGCTAGGACTTCTTTAACATATAGTAATGTAACCACTTCAATAGTTAACTACAATCCTTGATAAGAGACTGAAATTAAAATATTTCCTGGTACCGAAACGTAACCCACATATTATATCTCACTGTGCATAACATAAACGTTTATTATACGACCAAATGAAATAGCGCTCGGTTAATTTGGGTGCCCCAAATATTTTACATACCTCTTCATCTGCGTTGTATGATTTCCAAGAGTCGAAATAGGTACATTAACATATATAAAATGTATTTACTTTAGAATCATAACCAACATTATGACTTGTAAAGCACTGACTTAATGATGTGTAATAAATAATAGTTATTGTTGTTAAACCGTTGTATTACCATACAAGGCAAAGTAACACTCTAAAAGAACACATTAAAAATTTAGTGTCAACTGAAAAACTGCGTGCAAATACATCATTATTTTATATTTGTCTCATCAACTTTAACCATATTGGAATTCAAACGATGGCTTATTCCAATAGATTTTTGCAATCTCTTTTGGAACGTTAATTTTTTAAAGCTTTTTTTGTTTGAGCCGCAAGAAGGACCATCAAGATTTGGTCATGGTGCATCGTATGTGTGGTCGAAGAACTTATAAGTTTTTTATCTTACGCCCTTTAAAGAATATTGTTTTTGCATGACACATGGTATTTCCCGTGATATGTGAGCTACAGTAATAAAATGCAAGTATAGAAAATGACTTAAAATCAGAATTCCTGATCCTCCATACATGGAACTATACTAGTTAACTGGATAAAGGTCAAGTATAAACATTATAATTTTTTTCTAGTGCTTACTACCTTTACTGGTCACTTCAGGGTCCGACCAAAGCTTGCAATGTCATGTTAAACAGACAACTAAAAAAAAAATGAATTCTGTTGGAACGACGCAATTTTTGCAAATGCCATTCGAAAGAATATGAAGACTGAATATTTTGAAGAACATGAAATGTGCTGCTTTTAATATTCTTGAAAAAAATCGAGGAATACAAAACCATCAGAGTCACGCAACCCCACCCACGTAGATAATTCAAACCATCTGAGCTGAAAAAACCGTTGCCCATCCCAATAAAAAAACAATTACCTAAATGACATACCGATTTGCGATCACGGTGCCACCCACCGGGTCCAATAACGAATCTGAACCAATCCAGGGACTCGCTTTAATACAAAATGATTCAAAATTGCAGCGTAATAGCATACATACACATCTAAGGAGTTATGTATATACAGAGATAATGATTGAACGGTCCTTTCGTAACAGCGATTTAATGTAATCCACATTCAACGTTGACTCACACGAACAAGCCACTGTTTGTAATTAATACCGAGGAACACGCCGATCGGTTTACGATTCGACAGTAGGTATCGTGTTTAATTGGTGTTCGCTGAGGAAAAAATATCAGTGCATGGTTCGTTGCGAGCACAGGCAGCCGTTCGGCAGCCCCGCGTGTGTGGTGTTAAAGCTCTGTGCACATTTTTCGGGGGATTCGAGTTCCAGCACCTTGCGGCGCGGGGCGGGCGCTGCTGCTCGCCCTCGACGAGCTGTCCCTCTGCTGGGACATCGACAAGGCGCTCCTGAGGAGGAATGTCACCGCCCCCCTCCCGAGATGATATTAGCTGTAACTTGTAAATAGTATATTTATATTGCTCAGGCGCGTATCGAAGCGGTTGTTTATTTTTAGATAATATAATGTTAATAAATTGTTGCCCAAAAATTTTGTATTATTTTTTCCATTCCGTCATATGTTATATTAAACTTAAAAACGACTGTTTTTCAGACCACAGGATTGAAATAAAACTTCTTTAGCTCCGTCTAAATGTATGTTTCTATATGTATAATTGAACTCTAAAAGGATTTTACAATTTTACTCACTTTAAACCCTGTATATTCTATAATATTTTCCATTTACAGACTATAGAGGCCTATTGGCACTATCTTAGATATATGAAACGTAACTTTCTCCCTTCATTAACGTATATCGCCCTTTCAACTTCCCTTTGTCTTGCCCGATCACACATTTCGTAACGCTTTGGACATGCCTTCACCAGCTTACTCCCTAAGTTACGCGTGTGTTTCAATAAAACATAAATAGAACAAAATAAATTCAAAACTGAGGTGCTAAAAAGATTTATAAATTTTCTTGTGACGATTATTTATTATTATAAATGAATTAAATCTTCTGTTACAAAATAATCAAAACTCCACATCTTTTCCAAAAAATGAGAGAGTATTTTGTTTGGTGCTGCTTCGCCAGCCGCGTACTAAGCTTAGTATTACAGATATTGACTTCTTCACGTACGTCTCTGAAATAAACCAAACGTTTGTATTACAAATGTAATTTAATAACGAACTTTCTGAAAGGCAACCGCGAAAACCGTCGAAGATTCGTACGGAATCTTCAAATTTTAGCGTCATTAAAAAGTTATTTCGAAATCGATTTGTATAATAGACCAAAGGTCTACACTCTGTGAAGTGTGAACTGAATGTAAAGAAAATGAAGGAACAATCCAAATCCTTAAATATGAAAGCAGCTCATCATCTTTATAAATGTTTAACGAGTTGAATTATAGCTTGCGTTACATATTCAGTATATGTATTATCGTGTGTCCTTGTTTAATATTATAGTGTCGGTTTTTTTGGAACAAGAAGTCCGAAATTTTAATCTGACTTCTTTAGTCAGATAAAGACTTAGACTTTTTAAGTCTTTCTCGGATTTTAAAATTAAGAAAAAAATCTCAAATCTTTATTTTTCTTAATTATTAAATCTGAAAGGCTTACTAAGTCTGTAAAACTCTTTATCTGACTAAAGAAGTCGATTAAGTGGAATATTTCGGGCTGAGAAAATTGTTCCACTAGGGACTGCAATAGCTTTTTGTTATGTCCATCTCGTTGCAAATCGAGATACCATTGTGGTACCATTGCAGTACCTAGGTTTTACAGGTACATAAGGCTACACAGGGCTCAGGGCGTTCGTAATCTCCTGGGATTCAGGGAACCATAATGGGCTAAGAAGACATTTATTCATTGTAATTCATAAAGCATATGACATGTAATTGAGTGGTTTGGTAATGAGTCTGCAATCACTCTGTGCTCACGTGACTTTACAACATCCGACTTTATGCTATGCTATATAGATTACATTTCAAATTAATTATTATTATCATTATAAACGAAAAATATATGTAAAAGCATATAGTTTCAGCAGTTTGTTCTTGTTAATTGGGTTCTAATGGATAATGGGCCATAATTTATAAAATACCATAAGTCTTGTTTTTCAAGGGCTTTTACTCCATACCCTTAGACGTTTGCAAATATCGTAGGAATAACTCGCAAGTTGTTGACTCTTCCCCCTAGCAGAACCAAAAAACTCATTCGAATATAGTTTAAGCATCATGAGCTCGAAATCTCGTGCGATTTCTTCTTCATCATACACTGTTCCCAAGTTAATTTGGGATCGGACTTTATTTTTTTATCCTGGATTGTCCACTGTGGGATGTTCTTATCTTTTAAGTTTATTTTGAGAGTAGACCACCAAGAATCCTTTTTTTTGTTGCTGAGGATTAGGACCGTCCGTAGTAGCTTAGTCTCTTCTCATTATGTGACTGTCACCACTGGGGAGTCTAGAATCATGTACCGAACCCATGGGATGCGTATCCGGTACGATGTCAGATACACCCTGTATTTGAACTAGCGGACCTGGCAGACGTTGTCTTGCCCGAATTCTGGCTCTTTCGCCATTAGCCAGTTAACTAATGTCTTTTATGCCATTTATTCATTTATTATCATTTGCATCGCGCGAACAATACACACATTAACACACTTCTGGGCGTAGCAAAATAATTCAAAAAAAGAAATACAACCAACTATTGGGGTCAAAAATTTATTAATAAATAAAGTACAATGACGTGTTTTCATAAATTGATGTTATGTGTATGTCAGGATATTAAAATAAAAATAAATAACGTCAATTTATCTTAAAAATGTCTATTGAATCAAATAATTTAATATTATCCATCTGCTGTCATTATTCCTTACTTATTGTCACATATTTTTAATACTATTTTTATGAAAATAATATTTCGTCATATGTCAGTCAAAAGGTCTAATACCAATAGGCAACTATCTGAAGTAGCGACCAAATCTGTATTTTATTTTTATTTCTTTTCGTTTAAACGTTTCTTGCAATAAAGAGAATGTGAACGTGGATGTAGTTGAATGGACGGACTTTAGCATAGCATTTCAACCGCTATGTTTTTGAGCAGTAGCTCAATAAAGAGATGCCTCAATAGGGACATTATTTTTAGTATTTGCAAATAGTTTTATGTAGCTTGAGATGAGTCTTCCATTGCCACCAAGTTCGCGATAATTGTACGATGTGTGACCTAGATGTAGCGATCAGGCGAAAGGCCCCGACCCTCGCGTGGGCGTGTTCCATTCGGACACACGTCTCACGGGTAGCTAGCTCTGCTGTCATAAAGCCTCCCCGAACGAAGGTTGTGCTTCACATCAGTCACTGGCCATTACACGCACCACGCAATGGTATTGTCTTTTAACGATAATAATTACTAAGAGTGAGTTTCCCTTTTTTTTAGACCTTTTGTACAGGTTTTTATCAAGAAACTAATTAAAGACTCTTACATATCTTTCAGCAATTCTTTTTAAAATAGCTACTTTAGCTAATCAGGGAAGTCATTCATAATTACAGAAAAGTTGTCTGGCCATTAAAAGTTAGGTAGTAAAATTCAGACTTATGATTTCTTTAAGGTTTTAATATTTCTTTAAGGGTTTAAAAGCACAATCACAAGCTATTAAGCGTTGCTCTAATTTCAACCCTAACCCACTGTCAGAAAGCTTTTAGGCTTTGAAATATTAAAAATATGATATCCTATATCAATTTTACATTTATGTTTGTAACGTTTGAGTGCACATTATTTGTTCCTAGGCTTAAATCTATCCTCCACGATTGATATTTGCAAAGTGTCCCGGTAATAACTGAGCTGTTGGACATTCTTTGTCTGAAATGTTTCCATTGTGGAATTTCCAAAAGCTTTGGTATTCGGGTAAAATAGCGGTATAACTTTTGAGCCCAAATAGCATTAAAAACGTAACGCATTCAGATCAATATGGTTGTTGTCACACCTACTCCTACCGTCTCGACCAAGTTAATGACTGACTGAACAATAAAGTAACTCACGAAAGAGTTAATTCGGAATATTGGAATTTGACATACAAAAGTGTGTTTAAAAAAACAAGTGACCTGGTGGGAGTGTAACAGTGATTGTAGTGTTGCACGATGGCGGCATGAGTTCCCCCGACGACGGGTGCGGGGTGCGCCGGAGACGGAGCATCAAGAGGCTACTGCGGAGCCTCACTGCGGACAAGCTGCAGACAGGTTGGTGCTGTGCGGTGTGCGTGCTAACCAAAGCATTAATGAACAGGCTCTCTGTAAGGCTTGGTGTAAAAGTTTATTTATACCATGTTTGCCATTATAATAACATTAACGAGAAGCGGTTGCGAGACCTCTTTATCTTTCGACCGTGTATTTTTTGCACGGATCACGATCGTCGTATTTGAGTATAGAATAACTAGTATAATAAATAAATATATAGGACCATATGACACCCGGACGACTGTTCCTAAGGTAGACAATTTAATGCCTGTGTTATAGGTAACAGGCGCCTGTTATTCACAATTTTTTTTTTCAAATTGTCAGTCGGTATGTCTGTCGTTCGGTCTTTCTGTCTGTCTGTCGGTCTGTCTGTCTGTCTCAGTCGGTCTGTCTGTCGGTCTGTCTGTCTGTCTGTCTGTCTGTCGGTCGGTCTGTCAGTCGGTCTGTCTGTCTGTCTATCTGTCTGTCGGTCGGTCTGTCAGTCGGTATGTCTGTCGGTCTGTCTGTCTGTTTATCTGTCTGTCGGTCGGTCTGTCTATCGGTCTGTCTGTCCGTCGATCTGTCGGTCTGTCTGTCGGTCGGTCTATCAGTCGGTATGTCTGTCTGTCTGTCTGTGGGTCGGTCTGTCTGTCTGTCTGTCTGTCGGTCGGTCTGTCTATCAGTCGGTATGTCTGTCGATCTTTCTGTCAGTCTGTCTGTCAGTCTTTCTGTCGGTCTGTTTCTCGGTCTATCTGTCTGTCGGTCTGTCTGTGTGCATGTTTGTTTGTTTCAGCTAAACTCCGAATCACTGAATTCACGCGGACGAAGGCTAGAATTTAATTAAATTTACTTACACATATTTTAAGTTTAATTCGCGTAAATTAGTAATTATAATAGTTATATGCATCATACAAGTCAGTTTATTAAGAGCTTGTTAAAAAATATGAATAGTTCTGAAAATCTTAAACACATAGGAATAATACACTACGTCCATAATATGTTTTTGTGTGAATGTACATAGTCGACGTAAGCGAAGTCAGGAATACAGCCAGTCTGTCATATATGGATATAAATTTGGAGCCATAAATATTTCTTTAACTAAAACAGACAGTTCTGTTTCTGTTTGTATATCACTGTCATTGTTGACCTAGCTTCTATCTAGGGTTGCCAACCTTATAACATTGTGCTGTGTTTAAAAGAAATTAGCTAAAATGTACGATTTTAAAAAAGTGATCAAGAACGTGCCGAGTTACGTGCCGTACACACTGTTTTACGTGCCGTGGCGGCACGTAAAACTGTTTGACCCGATTAATGTCACTTTGTAATATTAGTCGTAAGGTTGTAGAGATCGTGGGGGTTCCGAGGGTGACGTCAGATGGCAATCGGTTATATTGACTCGCCCCACGGCCATATCCTCTACAATCTTAGCGGACCCTGGTATTTAACCGGGATAAAGCTAGGAAGAAGAAGAAGAAGATCAAGACAGGTTTATATAGAAGGGGTCCGTATCTGATGTATACATGTATACTAATATATGAAGAGTTTGTTTGCTTGCTTTAACGCGCTAATCTTAGGAACTACTGGTCCGATTTGAAAATTTCTTTTAGTGTTCATAACCCATTTATCGAGGAAGGCTGATGATAGCGTTATGCTATATATACCATCATGCTAAAATTTTTCACCTCATTTTACGCGAACGAATTCTTGCGTATCTCGATATAAGTATTTTTAGGTAACTTAAAGAGTTGTTCTCTGATTTCTCCCAAAAATATTTTTCATAATGAGTTTATGCATGTACTATCAAAATAGAAAGTCTTTATATGGAAGAGTTTAGAAATTCTAAGGACCACATTGCGGTCGGACTGACAGACGGATGGCCGGACGGACAGACAAAGGGAAAGTATAAGTGTTCCTTGCAGGACAACGAAACCCTAGAAAGAATTATAATGGTGGGCTACCATCATCACTATAAAAGCTTAGCATCGTCTTCATTTTTATTGAAATAAATAAAACAAGCTTAAATAACGTAAGCCAGCTACTAAGATTAGTAATACATCCATCCATTCCAAAATTGAGCGTGGAATATTTTTTTTTTATTTATTTTAAAAATTATAATAAAAATTAGTCGACAACCCTGCTCTCATTTATCTTGAATTAGAGGTAAACTGAACCAAGATAGCAAAGTATTCTCAAATGTTTGCAACTTTTAGCTGACATTTATATACGATTTTCAATTTCAAATAAGTATTAAAGCCGCATTAAAAATTAAATCTCATTTGAAGGACTTTTTACGGATGTACGAGTAGGAAAATAGCATCATTTATATATAAATAGCGGATCCGGCAGACGTTGTCCTGTCCAAACGTTGGCTTAGTATCTATTCAATATCAAAACATAGCGCCATCTATTGGGCGCTTATCCCACCGTACAGCACCCGACCGAAACCACCTCTAAACGCCAGTACTCTTCCCAGCCTAACCAGTTCCGATCTGATCTTATCCTATGATGATATCCTTCTTTTAGTCTTCATCATGGTGATGGTGATCAATCTATGCTTCAAATGTCTCTAAATTTACTAATAGATGGCACTTTACTAAATTACATCCTCCTACGTATACAATGGTCGAAACTTATTCAGTGAGCGCTTTCAAGAATATTACACAATTTAACAATTTTATTTCGCAGCTTTATATGGCTAGGTATTTTTAATATTTAAAAAGAAAGTTATTTAGAGACCCGTTATGACTCGGTGCTGAATGCTGAGCGATAAAGAAACAGCAAGCTAATAATATTCACGTCACAGAAATGCGATGCTCAGGTGGTCCGCAAGCGTTACGAGGCTGAATAAAGTGCCAAATATTTATATTCAAGGTACCTTCAGAATAGAACCAATACCAGATAAGCTCACAGAAATGCGTGGGGATATGGGCATGTCATGCGAAGACCCAAGGAACACGTGACGAAAAAAGTGGTACAGCTTCAATCAGGACCAAAAAGTTATGGTAGATCCCGACGAATATGTATGTAGCTTATACACAACGACCTTACCAGATAAAATGTAGACCCAACAACGTCTCGCAACCGTTGTATCTGGAGAAGGAAGATAGGAGAATCGACCCCAATTAGAAACGGGGAAAGACCTGACAAAGAAGAAGAAGGAAAAGAAAAAGAGAGTTATTTAAGATTGTTTATTGTAAAGTTCTTCTTTAGCAGGATAAATTTAATTCATTGGCTATTCGTAAAGTAGAAAGACGTTAACTTGCAATTTTCCGCACACATTTCCATGGAATCAATTACCAGCTCTGATCTTTCCGAACTGGTACGATTTTGGGCCATGCGGGAAAAAACTAACTCATACCCCAAAGGGCCGCTAATGCTAGTGCTGTTATCTATGGATGTCGATAGTCACTTAGATGAACCTCGCCTTTTTGCTTCTTCTTTAATAATCTTTTCATCATAAAAAAAATCGACTTCAAATTGTCAGAAGTGGACCAAATTGAAATGGGATCACACGGGAAGCACCAGCTCTATAAAAAAAGAATCATCAAAATCAGTTTACCCAGCCGAAAGTACTAAGGTAACAGAAATACAGTTGGATTGAGAATCTGGTATATTAATTCGGTTTAAAATTGAAAAATGTCCCTTTTCTAGTGCAGCTACCATACTTAGATTGTATGAAGAAAATATATTTTTTACTCCGTATGGTTTCATTCAAGAACCACCAGATTTACTAGTCAGCTATATAACAGTGATTCACACGGCACACCTAGAAAGAACTGCTAACTATCAACAATTTCGACTCCCATGAAACAGGATAAAGCGATCTTGCACACAGTTAATCATAAACAACGAAAAGTTTACTCTATTTCTTTGTATATTGAGTCTAGAACGCTTCGTGTATTCAATGAAGTTGTTACATTTTAGATTCAAGAGTCGTTTCCATGATTAAATTGGGACGATGAAATTTAGACCTTGTGCCAAAGCATCAAGAGTTGAATTGGAGTAATCTTAATTATATGATACCATCACATAGTTTTGTAAATTTCTATTGTGGCCATGTGAGAGTTAATACAGCAAGTATAAGGGAACTGCGATACTAAAAAGTTCTGTATCGTATATCGTTACATATAAGGTAAATATGTCGTATTATAAAGGGATAATGTTTCAACCTAGCTGTATGCGTAAAAAAATTGTTATAGGTTACAGCTGATTGAAATCCATAATCACTTAATTATATAAAAAAATTAAACGCACGTATGTATATCGAAATATGATAATACGTGAAGCAAAAACTTTCGGTATCGTTTTGCGAAAATTTCGCGTACGGAGTAATATGAAAATTGGCTCCTCTATAGCTTACATAGAGGAAGGTGTGTGTATGCTTATATCTTTATAAAATACTAGCGGTTAAGACTACTTGAAGGTTGGGTTACTTACTCTTTATTACATTCTATTATCCTATTATATTATATTCTTGCAGATTCGATCCTATTTCAATTAAAAAAATAAATAACCAGCCACAAAGTAACGTTAAATATAACGTTAGTGAGTAACCCTTTTAAGTGAAATTACCTGCAGTATTTAAGTGCTGCTGTGCCAACTTGAGTGCGAGTAAGTATTCCGGAGGTGCTTCCCACGTCACAGCATTTGTCTGTTGGTTCCAATAATAGGTGAAACCACTGTTCTCATCGTAACATGCTGACCACGCTGTAAAATCAAATATTTACATTTATGAAGTAAAAACTTCTTTATGCACATGATATTTTTTAAGATGGAAAAACCCATTGCACTCATGTAACTAATTATTTGTTCTAATTTGAGTCTATATTCCCAAAGTGCCATTATTTTAACCAATTATTTATTTATTTTAAATTTGCATTTTCTTTAATCCCACATCCTTGTACACACAAACTGGTATTGGAAATTAAACCAAAAATTTGTCAAAATATTAATATTATGATAATTAATATTTTTAGCAACATCATACTTTGCAGACTGTTGTCATAATAAAACTATTTAAAACTTTATTATAGCAAACAGAATCTTTTTCAGTTATCACTGGATGACATTGTGAACAGCTGTGTACATATTAAGCCAATTTAATTTATTCAGCTTTACGAGAAGTATCTAATATAATACTTGACAAAGTAATTTGACCTTCGTTCCCTTATTTTATGGGAAATTTTTAGAAAATTCTCTGTACCTATTGCTAATTGTTGTGGTTAAGCTGTGGTAACCTTGAAACATTATTAAACCTTTTAAATGCTATAAACTTATGTAAACTCATCTTATATATTCATATCTATTCATAGTTTTACCATGTTTTCCTTTGAAATAAAAAGTACGCATTACCTCAAGAAAAAAATTGCATTTCCTAAGATTCGCTATAAATATTGTAATTAATAGTATAACTTACGACAATGTGCTATTGGTGCAGGATGTATTCCAGCCGGAAAACTTGCAGGCTGGCTAACTTCATAAGGCGAATAGTTTAGTTTGGTTGAACTATTAAAATGTTTAGCTTTAGATGGGGATCCACCATCAGATTCATCGTCCGAATCACCATAACTAGCTAGAAGTCCTAAAGGATTAGCTTTACTCATGTTTTAATGAGTACAATGTTTTAAGTAATTACTTACAATAATAAAACATAAGAATTTAAAATAGATTTAAGCTGAATTTGGTAATGTAGAATTTAATAACATCGTAACACAACACGCTTCGCTTTGCAAAATGGCAGATGAATTGATATTTGACAGTTGATTTGACATGTAAATTTTTTATAGTCTGTGTTTCCGACTATGTAAATAACAGTTCTAAAACCGTCCATAATAGCGCTGGTGTAGAGACAAGGTGCGATATAATTGAAGCAGTTATAGACGAATAGAAAATGAAATTTAAAAATGAAATTTAAAAATAAACATTTCTAGAATTTTAGAAGCCTTTTTAAAAGTATAACTCCATCTCACTACTATAACACTGCGGTGTTTTGTTGAGAGAGCCATTATAAAAAATATTGGATTCCTACCTGTTATTAGCACATTGCACTTTATATTTTGACGCTGTACTCTATATAAGTTTAAACACGTTTACATGTAAACTCTATATAAAGGCATCAGTGGCAAATGACAAAGTTAAATAATGCACAATTTGTAGCAAAAAATTTGAACCTACAATACGTTCATATATCGTAAACAAAAATAACTGTTTTGAAAGTGCAGATTATGCTACATAATTTCTAACAACACCCTTGATTGATTTCCATTAAATTTTCAACACTTTGAAATTTATATTGTATTAAGTAACGATATTTAACTTAAAAAATAAAAGTCAAACTTTTTTCCAAACGTTATTTATTTGTAAACTCAATAATATAACAGGCATGTAAGTACATACTATAATAAAAATTATATAAATATACGTATATAATTATTACAATATAGGCAAGTAAGTAAAATATTATATCTATAAATACAATCATCAACTTCTCAAGATATAAATATTTTTTTTAATATTAAACAACAAGACGTTTTTAAGTAGAATCTGATATTTTTTTGACATTATCAAATATCACTGCTTAATATTTATTTAAAAACATTCATGTCATGGAGATAAATAGACTAATTTGTACTTTTATAAAATGTAAAGATGACCGATTACGGCCTGACATCATCCTTGGAACCCCCACGAATTGTGGTCATGAGATTGTCATGGCTAATATCACTAATATTAATCGGGTCCCACTGTTTTTCGTGCCTTCAAAAACACGGAGGAGGTCGGATATGAATTATAAACCAATGCTAATGGGTCACCAATCCATCATGCGGTCGAAGCAAGAGCTACTCTACTTAGTAATCGACACAAATGCTGACAACTGACTACTATTAGGTCACTATAAATGTTAATATTTTGTAATTTTTATATCCTTTCTATTTGAGCCTATTTGTATGTGCCTAGTTTTTAGTTGTCACAATGAGCGTGTCTCTGATAAGAGAGACAGTGGGTTTTGAATAAAATTATTATATACATCTACTTCTCTAACCTCATTGGCTTCTGTTCTCTGTTAGGTTATTATAAACAAATTATATTTCTATGTTCCCACTAGTAAGGATAAACAATCCCATTGTTACCCCCAATTCCCACTAGTAATAACATTTGTATTCAGTATTGCACCAAGATACTTGCTAATTTAATTTCCTCTAGTCAAATTTTTGTAAATCCTTCTTGTATTTTAAGAAATAAAAATTTAAAATAGGCTTATTATTTATAAATCTAGCCTCTGCAGTCAACAAAAAAAATCGGATTTATTTTTCTCAAAAATAACGATTGATCTTATAAAATACTCTATAGACAATGTTTCAAATTTATATTATGGTTCCTATGACAACACTATCTATTAAAATTGTATGATCAGTGAAATTTTCCTAAATAAGAAAATGAGTTTTTGTGTAGATTTAGTTTCTGAAGATTCTTTCTATGAAAATATAACACTAGGTGTAACAAAACATTTAGGTAAATAAAACTTTCTATATGTGTAACAAAAATAAATTTTATTAATATGAATTTGCCTTATGTTTAGGAAGAAATTGGAAGCCATCTGGGACAGGCCCTAGTAACATTTCACTTATTTTAATCCAGTCGGCACAGTTACCGGAGGCCATTAAGGTCTCTAGATCATTTCTTCCAAAGTATGTTGGTGGTCTTTCATTAATTTTTTGAGGTGGCCTCTCCAGTAGCCCTACAGGTATATAACGATACAAAAACGATAGCCATTCTAAAAGAAATCTTCTTGTGCTTTCTACTCCTTGGGTATCAGAGCCCCAATGTTCTAAACCGAAGTTTGTAAATTTTTTTATGATATCAAACCTTTCATTGCTACTTATATCCCATAGTTTTTGTTCTTTTATTTCTGTAAATATCCATGGTTTTATAAGTGCACCTCTTCCAATCATAACACCCTGAACAGAAGGCGCCGTTTCTCTTTTGTGGATATAATCTTCATAACTGAGAATATCTCCATTTCCAAAAAGTGGGCATGGTGCAGCCGCTTGGGCACAGGTTTCAATATATTCCCAATCAGCTAACTTTGTATATCTAGCTTCTCTCGATCTACCATGTAATGTTATTAGTGATGCTCCCCAATCAACTACTTTAGGAATAATTTTATGGGCAATTTTCTTATCCTGGTATACTCCAGTCCTTATTTTTATAGTAAATGGAATACCTAATATCTTGGAGGCACTCCTAACAGAAGCTTCTAATGCAGGCATTCTATGCATCATACCACTTCCTCCACCTTTCTTATAAATTAAATCTATTGGACATCCAAGATTTAGATCAATAAAGTCCAAATTAGTATTGTCTTGCAGCAGTTGTGCCACTTTGGTAATTGAGTAGGCATTGTTCCCACATATTTGAGCACCAAATAAGTCTTCAGATTCATGTCTTTTCACTAATGCCCATTCTTGCTTTAAGCCTTTTAAAAGGGATTCACAAAGTGCCATTTCACCGCATGTAACATCTGCACCAAATTCTTTACAAATTCTTCTAAACGGTAAATTTCCTACAGTAGTAAGGGGGCTAAGGTACAGCTTATCTTTCCAATCAATTTTTTTTATTTCTCTTGGTAATAGTTTAATTAAATCATCATCAAGTGTGGGACCAGATTTATGTTCAACCTCAGTGTTATTAGTATCAATTTCATTAGAAGTATTATTTGACTTATTTCTAGTATCTAAACATTTGACCAGCTTTTCAGATAGGGAGAAGTCATACTGTTTTTTTTGTAACTGAATTTGAAGAGTGTGTTGAAGTGTATTTTTTGTGTCATCCTTCCATGTTTTAACTTTTTCTTCATCAACTATGTTATATCCTTCTTCTGATATATGACTAGCACCAAAGCGACATGCAATACCTCGGGGACATCTTCCTCTTGTATTGAATAAATGGCAGTTGTTACTTATATTACTTTCTTTACATTTCAAATATTCTAAGGGATTGTGAATATATTTACAATTATTATATTGACAAGGCTGAATTTCATCTTTGGAAATTACATTAACAATACTAGGACACGCTTTACTTTCTTTGTTAGCTTGAAAAGTTTTTGGTCGTGTTTTATTTTGGCCTCTTTTTTTATTTTTAGATTTGCACTGATTATTGCTGTAATCAGACCGCGCCTTTTTGGCATCTGTATCGTCACTTTCATCTAGTTTACGTTTAATACTCACTTCATCGTTTGAAGATACCTTGTCTGGTTTCTGGACAATATACTGTTTCTTAATTTCACAAACACCGGCATTAGGATTCGTCATAGCAAATAATAAATATTTATATAAAGTTCAAATTTTTCGTAAATTTTTCGGGTGTCAGTCAGAAAATAGGTTATTTTCTATCAATTACAAATATGTTTTACGTACCTAAAATATGTTATTCAGAAATAAGTTATAATTATTTATTAAAGTCGACATGGCATTAAAGTCGTGTAGCT
Source organism: Charaxes varanes (assembly GCA_024363005.1). Taxonomy (NCBI): domain Eukaryota; kingdom Metazoa; phylum Arthropoda; class Insecta; order Lepidoptera; family Nymphalidae; genus Charaxes; species Charaxes varanes. The sequence continues at coordinate 25,649,226 of JANCMC010043217.1, forward strand.
GTATGTATTATAAAAACAACCTTATTTTAAAAACTACAAAAGGCCACGTGTAAACCACTAAATTATTTAAAGCGTTTGCTTTGCGTAATCAATTACATTATATGTCAAATATTACAATAACAGAATGACATGTTGGTTTAAACTCGACTTCATTCAAATGTCACTGTCCCAATCCATAACGTCACTGTCATTTCATCTACTTAGATTATAAATTTGTGAGTTAATAGTAGGTATCCAGGTCTTCAAATGAAAGTGTACCCGTATAAATGAAGGTAACTTTATTATTTTGTCTGATGACGATGGACTCGCTTGATACCGCTAGTAAGTTAGTTTAGTGTGGGTAGGAGAGTGTTACCGCCATTATGTATCGTAAAAAGCTGTCCTCGAGTGAAAGCAGTACTATCGTAATATATTTTGCACACTCTATTCTTTCTCAATGCCATCTGTACTTATTATTTTTATATTACCGTAGCTAGATATAGATCAGTGTTTGCACATTTTTGTTCTTGAAGACTACACAGTACTACAAGACTTTGCGCAGCTACACAAAGTCCTCGGCCACACTTCATGATCATTCAAATGAAGCTATGTCTGGCTCCGGTATAATAAGAATAAAACTTATATTATATTTCAGAATCTGATCCAAGAATATGTAATGTAGTGGTAGAACGTCGTACCCCTTGTGAACGAGTTGCTCTCTCTAACTGGGAACAAAGACATTCTACTTCCCTACCCGAAGATCTACGAAATTTCTACGCTTCTACGGATGGGTTCCAACTAACATGGCATTATAAATATTCAGGAAAGTATCTTAAGAGTTTTGTATAGTCGACCAAGAAATTGGTTTGCCACGCTAACTAATATCGAATGTCATTTGCACGTCAATTAGTTAAAAGGCTTATTTTTGCTTGTTATGCATTACGTTAATTTCTAACAATAACAATTAACAAAATTTTAAAGCACTTTCTTGGTCGATTATACCTACAGAAAAACTTTCTATTTAGGTCATAAATATTTATTGTTACTAATTTAATGAAAAAATTCACCTAGACCAACCTTGACAGGCAAGGGCCACATGGTTACGAAATTAGATATAGGCGGGCCACAATTATAAATATTTATTAGGAAATAGATATCGTTTTCTTTAGGTAGACATTATAAGCGATATTCAATTTTAGTACAAATTGTATTGTTATATTTACATTTTAGTACATCAAGACAAAACTTTGAGTGCGTGTAATGTAATTATTATTAATTTATAAGAATAACGTGCCACTTACAGTCTCGGGCCAAAGAGGGAGGTTGCGTGCCATATGTGGCCCTTGCTTTATGGGTCGCCGATCAATGATCTAGACCTTCAGCAGCCTATCGCTTTCTTTACGTGATAATTTTATATACTTAGTAAAAACATGCTATAATTCTAATTTTCTTTACAGCTGATGATGTTTTACCAGTTGGGTCAATTCGAATAAACGCGCTATGCGACCTGTACCTATCACCAGCTTTAAAGGATTTACTAGATTTCTCACTATCTCGACAAAATTCGGGTCCTCGTCCGATATTAAATAACAAGAGCAAGGTTTATGAATTGGACAGTTGCAGAAATATTGGAAAGGTAAATAAATGTATCATTGTTATAATTTTAAAATTGAAAGGAAATAAAAATGTCGTAACATAAGTTGGCAATGATATTTATGCAAGGAATAAATTATTTTTAGGTTTGTCTAATATACACTGGTGGATCCTGGTCCATATGGCTGGCAACGAGGGAAGGTGCATGGGGCTGGCTGGCAGACTCATTTACCCAGTACTTTAGGATGGCTCTTGTACATCTTGGCTTACCGGGCTGGCAGGCGGCTTTTGCTAATCTACCTCTCATACCATGGGCTGAGGTTATTGCGGCTGATTTCCGATACTAACTGAGACAAAATTTATGTATAATTTTGTTCAAAACAAACATATATAAATTTGTTCCAGTTATTGCATGATTTCCTATTAGATATATATTTTTTTAATAATACCTTCATTTATGGCGCTACTTGTATCGGGAAAATACATAGGAATCTATGTATTTTCTACTCTTTTTTTATCTTAATTCCTCAAAGAGGAGAATATGAACAACAACTTGTTGTGTATTTCGGATGAAAGACTCATTATTAAACCATAGACACGGCATGCGTATGACGTTTGTTTTTATTAGCCTTTTTATATTTCCACAGCAACTATTTCTGTTACTCGCACCGCATCTTCTGGAGAAGACGGACGCCGACAACAACTTGCTAGCAGTATCAAGCGAGACAGGACTGAACCACATCGATCCCAACATTTTCAAAACGTCCGCACGTCAACACAAGAACACTACGCGAGCCGCGAATCAGTAGAATTTAAACTAAATGGTTTCATTGAAAACATTGAGCCGTAAGCTTTATAAAAACATTTTATTGTTTCGCTGAATAAAATAAAATTAGAAAGGAGTAGCGCAAAAATAAAATCAAGCGTAAAATTACATATAGTATATTGAATATTCTAGACACAATAAAATTTACAGCTAAGTAACAAACATAATGGACGGAATGTAAAATTCTTGGTGAAATAGAAGCTAACATTACTGTGTTCTGTATTAAGATTATCTCTGGTATAAAATTACTTAAAAGCTAGCGCCGACCTACAATCTATGATTTACGCAAGTACTTCGTTGTAAGGGGACGTCTAAAAACTACGTAAGATATTTGGGTGTAGTTTTCAATTGAATTGACACTTTAGCACTTATAAAAAAAAAGACAAGCGTTTATTGAAAATTTATCTAAGGTAATTAATGGACGTCCCCTAGTTTATACAATTTGTAAAACACAGCTTATTTGCTTTAATTATATAAAAAATATGTGTGATAGAAAATCGAGTGATGTCTTTGTTATGCAAATCCTTACGTTTCTAAGTGGCATCTTGATACAAGCTAATTTATTTTCATTCGTCGTTACAACTAAATCCATATTCATTATATTATAAATGCGGAGGTTAGCCTGTCTGTCCGTCCCGTCATTCGTGATATTTTAAGCCCAAACTTTACAGATTTGAATAAAATTTTACACAAATATACAATGCTCGTGAGGATTGATTGGATGTCCTCAAGTTCATACAACAGTAATCGATATATAGGGTAGAGGACGACGAGAGAACAGCTAGTAAAAATATACATTTGAGTTTATGTAATAAAAATATACTATGCGTTTTATTTTACACTTAAGTGCAAGACAATTGTAATCTTAGAATTAAATTTCTAAAAAACTAATACAGTTCCCGAAAATAAATGTAACGCGTCAAAAGGTAAGTTTTTATTTTTGACTTCAGACAGCGTCACATATTAAAATGTTGAGTGACAGAGACAACGTTCTATAAAGTCAAAGATAATTCGCAGCTATCTCTTTCTAACTTTCAATACGTTATATTTATTTGCGGGTATTGTTTACACACTATGCAGTTTAAAATGTTTGGTGGGATATTAAATTTTAAACACTTAATAGCGCCAGATGTTGTGATAGAATTGTAATTTAATATCTAAAGTTCAGAATAAAGCAATAAACTTACCTATTTCAATGTAACTATATTGAGATGGTAACACTGATTATTCATAGAGGGGTAATGTTTAATATAATCATTGGAATGATTTTAGCTGATTTAAATTCAAGCTTTTGATTTAACTCCTGCGGTTCAATAAATCTACATATTTAATGCACGAGTGCCAGTACCATATAAATCTTATTATATAGAAAAAGTGTATATGAATTAAAATAAATTATATACATAGAAATAAAAAGAAACATGCAACACTTTAAAAAGTGATTATTTTGTATAAATATTAAAACATTTCAAAGATATACATTTGTAACTAAGAATATATATTATTAAAATATATATATATATTGTAATCTCAGTGATTTAGAAATAAAGTTTTCATAAAGCATGTAGAAAAACCTTTTTAAAGAAATCAAGCATTCATATATCTTGAGCATGTTTAAACCACTCTAACAGACTCTTTAGAAAATAAATTATTAAATCCTATTTAAAAAAAGTTGATTATTAAAAAAGTTTATAAGTTTTTTCTATTGTGATTAAATCCAGTCACATAGATAACCGTTGTATCATGCTAGGTGATGATTTAGTGATATCTAATATCTAGCTATTTTAAAAATATGTAACTAATTTGAGACCCTGTGTAAAGAAGACATGGAAAAAAGGGTAGTTTAAAGTGAAGAATTAAATATATATAGAGAAAACATGCATATAAAATTGTAAGTAGCTAAAGCTTTTCAAAAGCTTAAGTTATGAGATAAGTTATTAGAGATTTATTAATACTTTTTTTTTCATGTTATAAAAGTGCCTGACATAAACCTCAAACACAATAATTGTCAGCAAACGGACACAACGAGTAAATTGATGGTTATGTTAGTCAGCTGATATTTGGCGACTGGTATTATTGGTTATGAAATAAAGTTTCAATTTAGGACTGTCAGTTAATAGGTCAAGAAGACTTTTACCCATTCAGATTCTTGTTTGTAAGGAGACATCAGAACTTTCTTTTGTACATCTACCAACTACCCAGAGGTGGCAAAGATGGGTGCGATAGAGATATGATTCCAGATAACCATTTATGGTTAGTGGGACAAAGTGTCATTAAAATAGTTTTAAGAACTGTGAATGGATATGTTGACTTGTTGTTTGTACATACATACATTTGTTTACATACCTATGTTGTGATTATTTGATATATATCTTGGCATTTACCCACTTGTGGTTGGAGAGATCTTGTGTGGATGAAAAAATAAAAAAAAACAATACAAAGATATTTATTTCTCAAATAAATTGATACATAATTTGTTTTACAATGAAATTTCTGATGTAGGTTGTAACCTGTTACAACCTACATCATTAATAGTACTACTATAATAAGTACCTGACTAAAAGCAATATACGTACTTTCCATTAAATCGGATAAGCATAAATATGCCGTAAAACTAATGCTAAATCGTAATATGTATCGCATTTTAACCTAATATGTTGAAATAAACGGTACACCAGGGATTATATTTATCAGCTATTTGAACTGCTATAAATAATTGGAACAAATTTTAATACACAATGACTTTTCATTTCATTATACTATACATAATTCATGAATAGTTCTACCGACGAAGATCTCGCGGCATTTTAGACGCATTGATGAAAGAAAGAAAGAAAGAAAGAGAAAAAGAGAGAAAGAAAGAAAGAGAGAGAGAGAGAAAGAGAGAGAGAGAAAGAAATAAAGAAAGAAATATTTATTTGATGCAGTTTGACCAGGTTGTTGCTCTCATATTGTGACTAATCTTGTAGATTAGTACATTTCCAGCCTTTCAAAGGGCTTTAAGGCACTGCCATGCGTGGAGGAGGCAAATAGGTAGCCTCCAAAAATCTG
>JANCMC010043217.1:25662032-25688236 GCA_024363005.1 Charaxes varanes
AAATTAGGTGAAAAACTTTAGCGTGATGATATCTAGGCTTATAGTCTTCCTCGATAAATGGGCTATCTTACACTGACGGATTTTGTCAAATCAAGCCAGTAGTTCCTGAGATTAGCGTGATCAAGCTTACAAAGAAACAAACTCTTTAGCTTTATATATTAGTATAAGATTATAGCTAAAGGTTTAAAAAGCCCTAAAAAATGACGGGGATTTGAAATAATATTAAAAATATAACTTGATTGAACTACATAGACAAAGGTGAAGAGATATAGTTTCAAACATGATGTTAATATAAACTATTGAAAGAACCAATCAATATATAACTATTTCTAGTCACTAACAGACACACTAGTTATTGCCATTTAATAAAGAAATAATAAATAACATATATATTATTCATATGCATATGTACATTATGTTATTCAAAGAAACCACTACACTATATATAAAACACTGTGCTTTGATACCCAGTTAATCATTTTATATATATCTCTGCTGACCTTCCCCAACGGCCCCTTTCTTCCACACAATAGCTTATCAAATACCGCTACGGTTCTACGCGCTACGCCGTAGCATACCGTACGCTCACTTCAAATGGTAAAAGTATACGTTCTTTTATGCACAAAACTTATCTCTGTTATGGTTCATACAGTCTCGAGGTTAGTTTTTTAGATATTTGCGCTTTTAAACCAATAAATTTTAGGCCTTCTTTCAGTATTTTTCTTCTTCTAAAACCGATTTACATCAGACAGCCGGATAATTACTCTACCCGTACTCTATCAATTTTTTTAAGTTTTAACAGACCTAGAGTATTTTTTCGTTGTTCCGTTGTTAGTTGGTACAGACGTCCGGGTGCCATATAGTCGTATGTATTTATTTATCTTATCAAATACATTACTTTCATAAAAAAATTCAATAAAAGCACTACGTAATATAGTAAGTTTCGTATTATTATCTATTATCTATGTTGTAGCAAAGAAAACGTTATTGTCTATTTTTATTATTGTTTTTATTTATATAGTTATTTAAAAATGTTCTTTATACATTTCTATCTGATAACATTACATGGAGATTAATATTATCTACACACCATCTTAACTAGGTACAGCGAATAGTTTGTAAAATAGTATCTATTTAGTCTTTATGTACTTGCTAAATTTTTTTCAAATATCTCGTGACGCCGCCAAAACCTGTGAAAGCAATATTTTTTTTACATTTCTAAATGATTTAGTCAATAATATCAAAAATATTTGATCAAGGCGATACTATTCCACCCGCACCCTGTCGGTGTCCTAAAGTCTATGACGGTGCGTTCCTGAGTACGCTCTCTGTTCGGTTTGAAATATCTACCTTCAGAATCGTTTATTTTATTAATCCATGTCGATAGTTCGTGAATTTTGGAAATTCAGTTCAATTTTGTAAATTCGTGCACTACTGATAGATAGTTAAGATATATATGTCAGGTGTATTTGATTATTTATTAAATTATATCTTGATACTTTGTTAACTCAACTCTACTTTTCTACTGAATAATTGTTTCAGCAAAAGTCCACGCACTTAAAGAACAGGATTTTAGCTGTCAATTTAGCTTGTAACGTTAGCGTGCTAGTTTAATGAATTAGAGACTTATTTGCCACGTTACTATCATGCAAATTTGGGTCGCTAACTTAAATAAATGTTTTCAGGTCACAACGTAAGCGAACTGACAAAAATAAAATAGATCTATCAATGTAAAGACAATCTTACTCAGTATATTTTGCTGGTGCAGCAAACTTTATAATATAAGTAGAGTATACTATGTATATCTCTACAATACGATGTATTTGACGTCATTTATAATCCCAATCTTTAAGTGCCAATACTCATAAATATAGCGACCAATAACAGTATTGTATACGAACCAATGTGAAATATTTAATCCTTACTAGCCCTTGTGGGAGAGGGCGCCAACGCATCCCTGTGTGAACAATTTTATATTAGAAAAATCCTGGTACCGTTCGTCAATTTCAACTATTTGATGGTATAATATTAAAAGGAAACAGGAATAGGAAAACGGGCGACAGTAGTAAGAAAAATCAATTCATCGATGTTACTATTTTTATTTCCGTCTTAATGTTAAGACAAATGTGTCCTTGCCGAGACACACATACAAGATGCCCGTCAATACATAATCGTGAATACGTTATCAATATAAATATATTATACAGCATCTATATATGTACAATTTGTGTCGATTTTGGTCCTCCGTGCACACCGTAAGGGGTAGGGAAAAAAAATATGAGAATTGCGACGCTACGATGTAACGGAGGACGCCCTATTCTATGACATAGTCCACTATGTGAACACAAACCAAGCTTCATTTTAGTACAATTTCATCATTTTTACTGGCAGTGCAACGACATATGCACAACTCGTATCACCTAAGTTTATATATATATATATATAATCCAATGTAGATATGTAACGCTAGAAGTATTTAACAACCAAGCGAGGTTCGTAGACTTCAAAGAGAGATACCGCGTGGAAGTTGTTGAGCTATATATATATATACCGAATTTATCAATTTCTTCTTACGGGACTTTTGTGTTAGCTAGATGATATATAGGCTATAGCCTTCCTTGATAAATGGGCTATCTAACACTGAAAGAATGTTTCAAATCGGACCAGTTGTTCCTGAGATTAGCGCGTTCAAGCAAACAAACAACCTCCTTAGCTCTGCTTGTTACAGGTAACCTCCAAAACGGCTGGACCGTTTTCGACGGAACTGTCAGAGGCTACAAAGAATGACATAGGCTACTTTATTTTCACAAAAATAATTGGGGTTCTGCACAAAATAATAAAAATACTAAAATTTTAATTAAATCACCGAATTCACGCCTGTATCGCAAAAAATCGCGGGCTATAGCTAGTTATTATGGAATTATGGCTGACTGGTTTGTTGGCGTAGTGGGTAGTGACCCTGCCTTCCGCTCCGGGGGTCGTGGGTTCGATTTCCACCTCGAGTCTGGGTGCATTATCTACATGTATGTATTTATTTCTAAAAAAAATATTTCTGTATAACAGGCGTCTGTTACCTATAACACAGGCAATTAAGTTGTCTACCTTAGGAACAGACGTCCGTGTGTCATATAGTCCTGTATATATTTATTCATTATATATTATGTTGATATAGGAAACTAATTTCGTTAACAGCACGTTGATTTCAACGTGACCATATTGTGAGAATTCGCACATCATAATCACTTCAGGAGTCCGTGAGATTTTTTTGCCAAAATCTTAGAATAGAAAAAGCACGTGGTAAATTATAATTAACAATAATTAGCACGATTCTTATCTGTTCAGTTATTAATATACGTATATAAAATAAATTTAAAAAATATATATTAAATTCCTAGACTGATTACGTAATGCTCCCATTTTTTTTCTTTAATTTTTTTTTTCTTCCGTGAATAGAACTCTATATGTCGTAAGCAAAAAAAAAATACATTAAATTGTTAATATAAAACCAAACGCACACCAATGCCAAACGATTTTTAACATTTACAAACACATGTATTGGATGATCTCAAAGCGTGATCGTGAAAGCAGTATGTTATGTTAATTTTCAAATTTTATTTCTCTTAGAATAAAACAATACATGACGACATGTATTGTAGGCAAAGAGGTTTGTGGGCGAATATTTTGACCAGCCGGCGATCTGTAGCAACATTTAAATTTGCATGTTTGCATTTAATCACATAAAAATATCATTGTGTATACAAAGCGACTGTAAAAAAACTGTTATCCTACTTTTCCGAAACCGCTAGACCAATTTGGATAAAATTTTGTGTGTACATTGCAAGGGGTTCATAGATGGCTTCATACGACAATTGTACTCAGTAAGTGGCGCTGCTATCGTGATATACGCCAAATCTGATACGATTCCCATTATAACTAATAAACGCCTGAACTGATTTCGATGGAACTTTCATTGACATATAGCTGACATTACTGGGAATAACATTGGATATAGTTTTAGAAAAATAGTTAAGGTACCGCATAAAAGACGAACACTCCCAAAATTTGACAAAATCAATGAGATCACGCAGTAGAAATCGCGGGGTACAGCTAGTAATTCATACGATTCCATGTTGGAGTATTTACAAAACATTATATATGTAGGCTTAAATTATCATAATAAACATAGTATGAAGTAAATATTTTCATTCATATCGTGCAATAAACATCACATAGTATGTCGTAGCGCCATCTCGTAAACAACATAGTACGCTGTACATATATATTTCAATGCTTAAAAGATTACCGTACTTGTAACGCCATTTTTTCTATAAGTACATAAAAACTGTAATCCTCATATAACACGGTAGATTTATCAAGCGTTATAAGAAAACGCGTTGTAGGATTGTTCTCGTACAACGTGCTTATATGAATATTAATATATTATCGTATAATATGTTATATAAGCCTTATAAGAGTACCGTGTTATAGGGGGATTACAGTATATAGTTATACTTATAGGTAACTAGAGGATTTAGCAGACGTTGTCCTGCCCGAACGTTGGATTACTTACTAGTTACTACATTCTATTGTCCCCGTTACTGATTCCTTTCCCTCCGGATATATTCTTTTAATCTTCTAGCTGTTTCGTTGTACGCTGTACGTTGAAGTGACAGGCAGGCGCGCCATATTTTCTAACAGAATACTAACAGAAGTAAGTTGACGCATTGACTTAAGATGAAAATGTTCGTGCTAGGACCACAGGAGGAACGTCTAAATCACATTTTTTATCAATGCTAATGCAACCCGCGTTAACGCTTAGAAGGGTCTGTTGTGGGCCTAGCACGAACATCATCATCCTAAGTAAAGTCGACTCGTCGACTTACTTCGGATCGAAAAGTTCGTGCTAGGCCCTCGGATACAAGGTGATTTTTACTGGTTTTGTGTTAGGGATTAAACCGAAAACCTAAAGAATTTCATGTAACTATTGAGGCTCTGAAATTACTTCTTATTTATATAGCACATACGCATACCTGTACGAAAAACGAACTTATGATGTTCATTGGAAACTAACTGTTTCTCGCGATTTCGTCCGCATAAAATTGAACTTGCCATATCGATTATGCCGGAGCCAAACATAGCTTCATTTGAATGAACATGTAGTGTGGCCAGGGACTTTGTGTAACTTTACAAACTTTTGTAGAACTTTGTAGACTTCAAGGACAAAAATGTACAAACACTTTGAACTTTGTCCTATCGAAATATCCGTTCCTAGTGGACGTCTACTAACTATATACTACATCCTTGTCATATATACTACATCCTTGTCATGTCCTATATACTACATTTTTGTACGTACCGCTGTTTTTGAGATTTCTTGTTAAGTGACCTTTCGCTTCTATATACACAGGTTTTAGAGAAGTATGCTCTCAGGACTGTCGTGAAATTGAAGTCGTGATCCTACGCTCGGTTCACTGAACCATCGCGGTATATGAAAGGGGGCAATGAAATGTTGACGGAACTCAAGTAGCTTACGATGAGTAAAAGATGACTCAGTAATGAGCTAAATCATTATGTACACAAACCGTCGTTATTACTAAGAATGACAAAGATATGCACTTAGTATATAGACCTATTAAAATAATATTAATAGAAATAGTAGATTATACTGGTATTACGGAAAAAATCAAAAACATTGTCTTGTTACGTCGTTTATTTTTCCTGTTATTTTTCCGTCTCCATAGCAACCAAATTAATCTATTTCAAAACTATCGTTCGTCAATGCCCTGTCATAATTAGTCTCTTTGGTCCATGCGGCCAGCGTCGTAGTTGCGTCAAAAAGTCCGTAACAACTGGGTTTTATCTAATTCCTTTACTCAGCAATTCTGGTGTAAATAATTTAAATCTCGGCAAAGGCTTCGACCATTTTGATGAAATTTTATATGCTAGGGGTTTTGGTAGAGATTAATCGATCTAGCTAGGTTTTATTGGAAAATGTCGTTTTATCGAAGCAGATCTCGATCATCCAGGTGCTTTATTTCAGGCATTACTCGTGGATTTAGTCGCGTTATTATATCTCAGGAACAGGATTTTAAAATGATAGATATCATGAGTCGTAGCGAGCTCATGAGGAAGGATCCCGGATGGGTTCGAAATTAGTCGGGCAATCCCGATATAACATACGCGTGAGTTTAAAAGCCGTTTCTATAATAAGTAAGCAGAAAGTAGTTAATTTATTATAAAAAATGTATACAACGTAAATAGTAGTTAAGAGTTAAGTATCATGTTACGCCGTTACTAAGAAGTTATAATCCATGTATTTGCTGTTTTTAATCTAAGCTTTATTAATCAAGCCAAGTTGCCGGCAAATATGTAAGCAAACCACACTCTATCACAGGAGCCGCCTTTACACTATTCAAGTTTGAAAATGAGGTAGTCCAAAACTGTATTTACTACACTCTTTAAATTCTACCTGGAATATAGACAGAAATCACAGAGAATGTAAATATTTTCAATAAAACAAGCGTATCTGAATATTTTTTAATTTTATTTATTGGGCTCTTCAAGTTAAATTCATAATCACGCGTTGGACCTACGAAGGAATATTTCCGATTCATACTTTTTACTATGTTGAAATTTATTGGTAATATCAGCACTTTACTTAAACTAGTTGTATTTAATTTTTTTTATCTTAATTCGAGGAACTTTTTATCAGACAAAGTATGTATGTATGTATATATATATATATATATATATATATATATACATACATACTTTTGCTGATAAATATGGCAGGATGGTGAGCGTCTGATCGTTGGTGGGGCGCTAGGCGGCGCTGTCGCCCGGTGCGCCATCTGCTACCACAGCGCTCGAGGCGCCAACACATGGACATCAGTACTATCAGAAAACTTGCAGATCCATTGCTGTTTATTCTCAACATAAACCCATAAAAACTACACAAAGAGAATAGAAAATATGCACATTTTAAAAAATATTTCAATGAAACTCGTATGCAAAAAGTCGTGCGTTAAACGTCATTAGTGTGGCGCGGGACAAAAGAGCTGTGAGCGGCGCCATTTGCAAATTATTGTCGGAGCATTTTATGATCTTATTTTGCATTTTTGCTTCCATTTGATATTTCATATAGGGGTTGTTTAAATCAGAATTTTCCCCGCGTTACGTTTTCAATATGAAGGACATATAAAATACTGTTTTTTTTTATTTATTACGAAACTGTGTTTTTGTAAGCTTGTAAAGCCTGTCCGTTTAATGGGAAATCTTTAGGGACTATTTTGATAATTGTCGCGTTTCGTACTTCATCTTATTGAAAGTAACAGAGTTAATTTTAATTCAATTATCCTTAAGAAGGCATGCAAATTATCTTTATTCCGTGAAGTATCAAATCTTCCTAGCGTTATCCCTATAGTATAAGGATCCGCTTTAATTGCAGAAATGTGACTGTGGGGCGAGTTAAAACGACGACGTCATCCCCGGAATCTAATGAATCTCTACAATCTCACGACTAATATAAGTCAACGATAATCGGGATCCATTGTTTTATGTGCCTTGTGAAACACGGAGGAGGTCGGATATTTTAACACCAGTATTAGAATAGGTCTCACCCATCTCTATCAAGCTCGCTGGAAGACTAGCTTAGCGTAGCAATCTACTCATACGCCCGCCACTGATTAAGCTATGTAAAGGCACACTTAGGTGGAAAGTTTCGGCGAGAAATGAAAGGTGGGAGCGTAGGTCGATGTGCTCAACTACCGCAAAGGAAGATCGTCAAGTCCGGGCTAGTTGGAGTTGCCCGGGGCGGCCGCGCTTCGCCGACAGTTATTCGTCGGAAGGTCTATATATAGTAACCGCAAGTAGAAACTTCGCTAGCGTGAGTTAGTTTGTACGGAGATTTTCAGTGTTTGTACTGCGGTCATCGTCATCCGTACAGCGCCATCTAGTTTTGCTTTTGGTGTAACCTTTTCCACTCGACATCATTGCCATCTTGTCATGTAGCGACAGCTACAAAGCTAAGACCTGCGTGAAGTAGCACAGCGATAACAGTAAATAGGTGCGGAAATGGAGTCAAAATAATACGAACAGTGCGTGTCAAACTCGTAAAATTAGTGTTAAGATAATTCCCGGTTAATGCTAGAGTTAATCCAGTTATTTCAGCTGCGAACGGTACCTAAATCATTGTAAATAAATGAACCAACGCCGAACGCAAATATTTATTAGGCTATTATTTGAGTCGGGGCAATTCTGGGGCTAAATGAATTTGTACTGTGAGCAATTTATGTGATTATGTCTATTATCCGTAATATTGCGCTATTTAGCTTTATTTATTAGGGTAACATTTCAAATTTTCAGGTGAAGAACCAAACACGAGTAGTATTAAATATTGACAAAAAGTTAGAAACAAGAGTAACATTCTATACGGACAAAAAATTGGAGCAAGAGTAGTGACAAATATATAGAAACTATTGTAGTATTGTATATTGACAAATATACAGAAACTATTATAGTATTGTATATTGACAAATACACAAAAACCATTGTAATATTACATATTGACAAATATACCGAAACAATTGTAGTATTGTATATTGACAAATATACAGAAACAAGAATAGATTTTCTTCCTAGCGTTATCCCGGTTAAGTACCAAATTCCGCTTAGATTGCAGAGGATGAGACTGTGGGGCGAGATAAGATGACCGATTACCATCTGACGTCATCCTCGGACCCCCCACGATCTCTACAACCTTACGGCTAATATCACAAAGTGTCAATAATCGAGCTGATGTTTTACGTGCCTTCCGGCCATTAATTTAGCACTTTATGTTGCTTTTTAAGCAATTGAACAGCTGAACACAAGATTCTGTCGATAATGTAAAGTAAATAATCAAATTCGTATTCTTATTACAGCTACTGATGTTATTCATTCTTGAACAGTTCCTTCTTTAGGAGTTAAAGGGATGACGTCACATGGCATCGGTCATCTTAAGTCACCCCACAGTCACATCCTCTACAATTTCAGCGGGCCCTGGTAGAAGACCGGGATCGCTGGGAAGAAGAAATTACTTACACAATAGATAAATAATCAGTCAACCAGAAATCATAGACAACCGATTTGTATTTCAATAGGCACTGTATGTCTTTTAATGAGTCATAGCCATGAACATCATGATTCAAAACCCGTAGGAGACAGGTGTACCATCAGACGTGGAAGCATGCGCCCACAGCTCATCACTGGGTTAAGGCTGATTTGAGTATGTATGGATAAATACATGCTTTATGATATAACCTTATTAGCGCGTGGGCGTTTGTTTGTAATGCCGTAGCCAGACATAACTCAGTGTTTGTTCATTTTTGACCTTGAAAACAACAAAGTACTGCAAAACTTTGCACACAGCTACACAAAGTCCCCGACCACGCCACATGATCATTGAAAAGATCATTCACATGAAGCTATGTCTGGCTCAGGCATAACAATTAAAATTACTTGTCATTTCTCATGGGCAACTTTATAAGTAACTAGTTGTACCTCACGTCTTCGTCCGCGTGGACCACTCATATCATCTTAAGGGTTTTAAACAATAGATTTCGGATAAGGAATAATATCAGCTTTATAAAAAGACCCTCACTAATACTGCATTATTTTAGAAGAAATTTGGTTAGCATAAAAAGGTTTATAGTGAGCCAACCTTAACAGATAGACACATGCTGTCGCGGACTTATATGTAGAAGTTTTAAAGGGACACAATTTTGGAACATATAGTAATAATGTTATCATACAGTATTCAGTTAACAAAATGGTAAAAAAAATTGTACATTTCAAGAAAAAGCTGACGAAATTTTTCACCACTGGGGAGTCTAGAATCGTGTACTGAACCCATGGGATGCGTATCCGATACGATTTTTACACCCCGTATATTAAAAAAAATGTATAGTTGCATTATTATTTTCCTATTCTGTCCCAATGCTGGACATAGGCCTCGCTACCCTCCTACCATCTGTCTCTGTTTGTGGTTAAAGATTTACTGTTGTCATATAGATCTATGTCATATTCTTCCCCCTTGTTTTTGGCCTGCCGCCAGATCATAGTTATATAAAAAAAAGGTTTTGCCTTATTTAAAAAAAGTCGTTGGCCTTTCATCTTCGCGGGGTCACCTATTATTATACAAGGCATCATATAGTTTCATTCTTTTACTTTATTGCTGGTGTTTTTATCAAGGCCCTGAATTCGATAGCTGTTGTAACCCCAAATTCCCAGCTTTATAGTAGAGCGTTACAAACAACTCAATTGTATATAAAGGTGGCCGTTGTATTAACGGCCACCTTTAAATATGTTATTGTATACAATATAATCGTCATAATTTAATTTTCCGATATTATAAACAATTATCTTTGTAAGTAGTAACTTAAGAAGTAAAAATAAACTCGTTAGAGTTTTTCCGGACACCTGTTCTGTCATTAATGATAGTTTCTGTGCCTTATATTAAATTCGGTTAAGGCAGAAAAATAAATATATTTCTGAAATGGTTTTTTTTATTAAATAACTTACTTAACATTTTTGTTTCACACAAGACTTTGAAGAAAGTATGTCTCCCAGTCTGTTTATAATTGTATACACAAATGTGTTATATAATGACGATTTTATTTCAATTTACATGTTTGTATCGCTCTGCTGTGGAGCTGGGAATTTGGGGTTACAACAATTTACGTGGTACGTATCGGTATGAGAAAAATAAGAAACGATTGTACGATAGGATTAAGAAGATTGATGAGGTCTAAAGGATCTCGCGATTTTCGCGTACTAAGTCGCAGGAAAAAGCTAGTCTTATATCATTTCGTTTCACAATGTTTTATGCCAAGCCCTCCGAAAAATTATTGTGTATACTTGGTAGGTCTGGGAATCGGCCGTTAAATATTTTTTAAATTCCTAAGTGATAAGGTTGACTCGTGCACATGAAGTCGCGGGGTACAGCTAGTGTTATGCATTTATTATTACCCAAAAGTTTAATATTGGAGTTGCCTTGAAAATGACAAACTTTTATACTCATATTATCCTACTTGATTCAAACTCCTTAAAGAGTTCAGAAAATTTCAGAAATTGCTCATACACTTTTAATGTCTTGTTGAATATTAAAGATAATCTTCATAACCACATGCTACAAGATAAAGTGGTTTATAAGACTACTACTGATATTTTATTATGCGATAAAAAAATATTTAATTAATAGTTAACACACGCAAAAATTCAACGCGTGTTAGTACTTAACTTAGATGAACCACTTGCCCGATTGCGTCATATCCTGTATTCAAATATATGGAAAAAGTTTAAATTAAAAATTCATAATGGTTCGTTATTAAATACGTCACAAAAATAGTTCGATTTTTTTAAATAGTCCTTGTTACAGGTTGTCACGGGTTCGAAACCCCTTAATGTGACATCACATATTTTCCAACTTAATTCATTTATTATAAATAATTAAAAGAAAACAGCAGTTTCAGTATTTTTTCATTTTTTTTTATTAATTAAATAAAAATAATTTTTGATATTGACTCGTGACGTCTACAAAGCTTTTGACCCCCCCTACAAGATTCTCGCCCGCACTTTTATGCCAAAAAATATGTTAACATTATTTAGAGTCAAACAAAGCGTCATTTTTTTTTTTTTTATTATGTCAGCAGCAACATAGAGCGGTCCTAATCGTCGGCATCCTAGATCTTTCCGATTTCAAGATTTTTTGAAAGGAAGAACTATTCGCACAATTTTTCTGTGGAACAACAGCCAGCTCTGATATTTCTGAACTGATACGACTTAGGGATCTTCAACAAAAAAGTCTGGCACTATCAGTGGCGAATTTAGGGGTAGGCTAAGGGCTATAGCGGCAGATTTTAGGGTGGCGGAAAATTTGGATCATTACAATAATTTTTTTTATTCCTACAAGCATACTATTTATTCATGAAGAAAAAAAAGTCTGTAATGTACAAGAAAAATTACGATATTTAAGATATATGTACATATAATATGATTTATTACTAATCGCCTCGTAAAATATACTCTTACCTTCATGGTTATGACTTTAAACAATATTTATATTGTCATCTACGATTAGCTGATGAAAAATAGAAATAAATCTATATAAATATAAAAATTAATGTAGAGTATTGAATTGAAAATGTCAATAGGGGCGGCAAAAATTGATTAGCCTACTGGCGGTAAAAGTGTAAATCCGGCACTGGTTTTACACTTTTACCGCCGTTTTATAGGTAGTTTGAACGGTCAGCCCGTTTGCCAAAAACTGTCCTTTGTAATAGAGATACCTTAGATTGTAAAATAAAATCAGTTAGCTACACTACATTATGACGCATGTCGCGTATGTAGCCACATAACACTGTATATGTTACATTATGCCCGTTTGCCTTGACCGACCGTTGCTTGCTTATGTAGTTCATTCATACATGCGGCGTGATAAAAATGTTTACGACAATAATTATTATTGTAGTTATTTTAAATGGGAATTAATACTCCTACTGGTAAATAAGAGGATAAATGTAGAAAATATGCAGTGCCAGTATGGTAAAATAAAAATGGCGAAAAGCGTGTCAAGACATGCATATTTAGAAGGGTTCCGTATCTGATACGCTATAAACGTATTTGTTAAATAACTTCAAAAGTTGATATCCCATTTCGTTCAGAATAATTTTCCTAACGAGTTTTTAGCATGTTCTATCAACATGGAAAATTTCAAATCTCTACGCCTAATAGTTTGGAAATGCTAGTGGGGTTACCATCTTACGGACAGACAGACGAACGGACGGACAGATCGAAATTATAAGAGTTCCTTGTTGTACTAAGGAACCCTAAAATCGAGTTTGCTAACCACATGTCTGAAGTTAAACTTCTTTAGCTCCATCTATGTATATATCGCAGGCAGATAGCTTACTAGGACCGCTGACATTTCATTAATAACTTAGTCTGTTCAAAGTTTTATAAACAACTTTGAACATACTACAACTTTGAGGAGGTCGTGGCCTAATCAGTGGTCGGCATTTGAGTCGATCGCTAAGTTAAGTTGCTCTGGCTGCGACCGACGTCTGTTCCTAGGGTAGACAACTTAATGCCTGTGTTATAGGTAATAGACGCCTGTTATACACATATATTTTATTTATTATATAAATACATACAAATGGATAATACACCCAGACTCGAGGTAGGAATCGAACCCACGACCCCTGGAGCAAAAGCAGGGTCACTGCCCACTGCGTCAACGGGCCAGCCAGTTTATAACAAGAAGCAACGTGTAGGCAGTTAACCTAAATGACTCCGAGGATCATAAATAACTGCACCACCAGAAGGCTCGCAGATGCTTTGCAGCCTTTGAAGAATGAGTGTATATAGTTTCATTATATAGAATGAATGTTTTCAGGTACGTCATAGGTACGGCGCCAGAGAAAGCTGGCGAGCGTCATGTGTATAGAGTATCGGTGCCAGTGGATGGATGGCCGCCACCGCCATCTTGTCTCACGTGTCCCGGTGTCATCCCCGATACTACCATCGAACCCAGCACTGACGAACCAGTAAGTATTTTTACCAATACTAGCGGACCAAGCAGACGTTGTCCTACTCGAATTTTGGCTCGTCTACTGTTAGCCAATTTACCAGTCTCCTTTATGTATTTTCCATAAAACGGGATACTGTTTAGAATGTTTTATGAAACAACCATTTTAAATAACATGTCCAACGAAAGACTCGTAGATACTAACGCCATGCATGATCCATATTCCAAAGAAATTTTAGTATTTTTTTATTTTAAAATAATCCTTTGACTTTACCTATATTTACTTTCTTTTAAACGTTTCTGGAAATAAAACGAAATGGTTTAGGCGTTTCCGGTTTTTAGCGAAACTAACGAAAACGATTGATTTTTAAAGTCATATATATGAAATTCACGTGTCACAATGTAAGTTACCATACTTTTATATGTATATACAGTTGATCTGAGAATCGGCTACTGTCTATTTTACATACTCCTAAGAGATAAACGTGGCCCACGCGGACAAAGCCGCGGTCAAATTGATTTAAATAAAAGCCGTATTTATTCTGAAGATCCTTTAAATGAAATGGAATAACCTATTTTTTCAGGAATACGACAATTCCTCGTCGTCGCTACCAGCATGGCCGACATCGACAGTGCTGCCACACGTCGCGGACGAAAATGATTCCTTGCCAACCGTCTGCTTGTACAACAGGGTCACATTCAGCAAGAATTTCTCCTACTATGTCCAGGTAACAAAATGTATACGACATATATATCCTTTTTATTTGAAAATTAATCACGTGGTCGTCCGTTTACAGCCAACTGGTGTACAGATTTAATGTACCAGCGATCCGCCCCGCTTCACACGGGTACCATGTAGACATGTATATATTATACGTATATATAAAACTTGCCCTTGAATCACTCTGATTAGTGATGTAAACCGTGCTAAAATCCGTTGCGTAGCTTAAAAGATCTTTAAGCGTACAAAAACGGGAAGCGACTTTATTTTTAACCGACTTCAAAACATGGATGAGGTTATAAATTCCCATGTCTATGTTTTTTTTTTAAATGTATGTTAACGAATTTCTCCGTCATTTGAAAAATCGATTTTAAAAATTGTTTTTTTATTTGAAAGAGCATACTTCCGAGGTGGTCCCATTGTCACCAAGTCAGGATCTGATGATGCAATACCAGGTAAATCGAGGGAACTCCTCAAATTTATATGCATTTCGCGAATTATAGCCAACTAAAATCTTTTTGGATTTTTAAAAAGGAGTAAGAATTGATATTGTCAAATTTACGTCATATTAAGGGAGATTAAGAGAGGATTTTTTTTAGGATAGAAAATGTATAAAAGACATCGTACCGGATACGCATCCCAAGGGCTTAGTACATGATTCTAGACTCCCCAATGGTGATATTTTTGTCGGCGTTTTCTCGAAATGTATAATTTTTTTACCATTTTTTTAAAATGAATCCTGTTTAATATCATTATTATTATCTGTCCCAGTGTGATTTTAAATCAGAAACAAATTTCTTCAATATTTTTTCATGAAACCGCAATGTAAATAAAACTTAAAAGTACGTAATAGGGTAGCGCGGCGCGGGTCGTTGACTCTTTTGCGCGTCAACATTTTATCGACGATTACTTCCAAATAATAGCCGCTAATCACGAATCGATAAATCCTTGCGATGTCACTATGCAGTTAAAACATTGCGATTTCCCTGTCCAGTTGAATGGAACGTTCCTTGTCTCCACACGGTTCCTGCACAAAACTGTGCCGTTTAGTCGACAACGATTTTTCATAAACACGTATCGATAAAATATAGCAATGATTTATCGATGGGTGTGTAGCGGCTATGAGTACGAACTGTCAAAGCCGAATTTTGATAGTGAAAGTAGTTTGCAATATTACTGCGATTTTTTGCTGTACAAATTTCCAATTAAGATATTTAAATCTACCAATGTTTAAAATTAGGCAATTTGAGATTATGGATTTATTATCTCACAAATTTACAGTTTGATAATGCAACGCGTATGTCGGAATATGTATGTAAAGCAAGTGACCACGCCTTACCTGTAATATAGTGATGTGTGTCTAAAATATCGATATACATATGTATATTATTCCACATCAATTTTCGAATCACTAAGTTACACAGACTTTACCGTAGCTTATTTAGAAGAGATATTAATATAAAAAGTAAAAACTAGTCAAAATATTGTGTCCAGGGGGTGGATCTTCTTTTTGTCTGTCCGATAACTGATCAGATCCACTACGGGAACGCGATCCCGAATATCATAGCTGCTATTATCACTCCCTCTACATCGGCCGTGACAATAGTATCCGCTTCCCTTCTCTCCTCTCCATCTACCTTTATATCCTTTTACTCCATCCCTTTCCTTTACGCCTGTCTTTTTAATTAGAGGCAGCACTAAGGTTGCAGTCCTTTTGGTCTGCAGTCGAAGTGGGTAGGCGTGTTGAGGCATCAGTACCTCTTTTTCACGTAAGATCGGCGTGAAGTGGCGACAATATGGTCACGTCAAGTGATTGTATTGTCGCGTTTCGTTTAGTTTGTGAGACTTTCCGTTTACCTAAACTCGTCCTTAAAGGCCGGCAACACATCTGCTAGCCTCCTGGTCATGGAAATGTCCATGGGCTTCGGTAGTCGGTACTTTGTTGAACCAAATGCCTGTCTTAATCATTTTAATCAGATTGGGTCACTTAAGACCAGGTGTACCGTCTACTCTTTAGGAAATACAAACTAATCATTTACATATTCGAAGAACAAAGATCGGCCTTACATAAAATTACACAAAGTTTGTAACTTATATCGTATTTAAATAATTAATTAATATATTATTGTAATTAACATTATTAGTTAGTAAACAATTCAACTTCATTTATTTATAAAGTGTTAGTATATTTTAGACTAAATTCAATTAAAGTGTAACAATAACTAAACAAACAAAAATATCCAATTTACCTAATCTCTAATGGAAATTGGGCAATGATATTATAGTGTGTGTCACATCCCTAGCCGTGTACGGGTGACACAGCACTAGCGTGTCGAAACGCACGTGTGTGTTGTGCAACTAAACATGTTGCTAAAATAATATTATGTACTATTTAATGCGGCATAGACATTTACATAGAATGACATGAGCGATCTACATCTTGGCATAGACAAAAGTTTTGCTAAGTAGGGCTTTGGGACCTATCTAATATATACTTACCGTATGTGTATACGTTACCTTAGGCTAAAATCTTCATTCTCACGGGGTCCCCTTCTTCTATATATTGATCAAAATTAAAATTTAAAAAAAAAGAACGGGCCTAATAATTCATTTCGCAATAACCCGAGAACTATATCGGTATAAAGTGCCCTAATCATAGGCCCCGCGGTCGGCCATTGAAGCGGTGGATGGATGTGGTAAAGGAGGATGTGAGAGCCAATGGACTAACAATACGGAATGTACAAGATCGGGCAAAGTGGAGGCGTAAGACCGGTAAAGCGGACCCTGGTCATGTACTGGGACAACGTTAATAAGGAGAAGAAGAACGGGCCTAATCGTATTAAATCGAGTGTAGAGGTAAGAAGGTCTATCCCGTGGACTCTTAGTCCTATAATAATTAATTAAATGCCTGAAATTTAGTGAAAAAAAACCAGCATTGTGTTTATGCAGTTACACCACTCAAACACACAAAAATATTGCGCTAGGAGTTTTGGCTACGTTAGCAAAATCAGGGTGGAAGAGTTTGTTTGCTACTAAATCTCAGGAACTACTGGCCTGATTTGAAAAATTCTTTCAGTGTTAGAAGCCCTTTTGTCGAGGGCGGCTTTAGGCTATATATCGTCATGCTAAAAAAATTTTTTCACCTAATTTCACGCGGACGAAGTAGCCGGTAACATCTATCTAGTCTATATATATAAATGCGAAACGAGACATAACGAAATCTCGAAAACTTCAGGACGTACACAGATAAAATTTGGCAAGAAGGCAGTTAACAGTTAGTAGACATCCGCTAAGAACGGATGTTTCAAAGGTCTCTTGGAGTCTTAGGCTGACAAAGTCGCGAAAAACAGCTAGTTTGATATATTGATGGTCGATCAGTGCACACGAACATTATTGTTTATACAACTGTCTCGCGTAACGATAACCTCCTTAGGGCAGGAAAAATAAGTTAACAAAACATTTAGCTCTCCTCCACCAACTTACTCTCATGTATGTATGTATGTGCACACAACAATCACTGTACAGATAGTGGTTTCAGTTAACGGTCCTATAGCGAAGAGCTTTGACCAACATTTAAAGAGGCTCTCTCTATAGTAATCAAGGGCCGGATGCAGGAATTAGTAGTGCTTCAAACACAGAACACACACTACTTCTGTAAGACGGGTCTTTATTCTCGACCGTCCATATTTTGGCTGGTGGACCTTTAATTTATTTGAGGCTGTAAATTCCTATAGTAATGCTTCACAATGTGTGTGTTTGTTTAATAAAAATCATTTAGTCATTCTTTTTAATATAATTCTAACGTGAAAAGCGTATACTCTTTAAGGCCGATGACGTATTAGCGAGCTTTCTAGTAGTTCAGCTGTTCACCGGTTAGCGCAAACATGATGTAACGCTTGCAAAAAAAAAAAAGAAAAAAAGATTTTTACATTAAATTTCTTGTGTAAAAAAATACATTTACGTATACTCGTTTCTATAAGGCCGACAACGTATCAGAGAATTATTAAGTAGTTCAGCTGCACGCGGTCGACCGAAGCATGATGTATTGTTTGCAAAAAAACAAATTCCTTTATTAAATTTGCTGTATAAAAAATACATTTTACCAATATATCATACATATATAAAAATATCCTTCATTTGTAGAACGAACGGAGGGACGTCGTAGACTTGGTGCAAGAGACAGAACCCCGATATAGACTTAAGAACGTACAATGTTTCGCATTCCAGTGACGGCTCATTGACAGGGTACCGGCACAAAGAGGCATCGCAACCTATTAAAAGCAATATGGTGAGTCGGTCACGGTTACGTGGCATTAAAGTGGCTAGTAAAGCTAACGAGGGTTCAGCGTGGTTGAGCACGGACGTACTTGGGGCTTCGAGGAATAGCGCATATAACTGATTTTAAGCACAGCGGACTCATTCTGTCCACGTATCATCATTGTACTAGCAAGGACCAGTAATTTCCTAACGATAATTAAGAATCACGAAGGGATCCTCAAGACTCATTTACCCTATGACCGCTTCGCATAGCAAAAGGCATAGCGTTGCAAGCATTCACTTCTCTTTCTTAGCGTTATCTCGGTCTAGTACCAGGACCTGCTTAAATTATGACCGATAGAAAGATGACGATGATCATGTGACGATAGAAAGATGACGATGATCTTGTGACGATAGAAAGACGGAACTCCTACCATCCCCAATCTCAGCACTATTATCATTCAGTGACATAAATAGAATATCGCTGTTTTACGTGCCTTTGGAAACACGACGGATATCGGATATTTGAAAATAAGTGTTAGTTTGGGTCACCGGTCTATCATCCGGCCGCGGTAAGAACTGCTTTACCCAACGATCGAGTCAAATGCGAGCCACTGATTAAGCTACGACCTCCTCTACGAGCATACCATTCACCCTATATTAAAGTTTCCACCAATGCGACATTACTAGTAGTACGGAGGGATCGAAGCTAAATTTGTAGCGTCTAAAGCGTTGTGGGGATCTATTGGATTACGTAGATTACGCGCGGAAACGAAAAAAATTATGTTAAGGTAAGGTCAGGTTGTATATAACGCCTGGAGCGTGGTTTTATGGAGCGCGTGATGGTTTTAGCTTCATTGGCGCCATCTAGTTTGCTTTGGTGTAACCTTTTCCACTTGACATCATTGCCATCTTGCTATGTAGCTGCCGCTACAATATTATACGTATGGTGATGGATAAATATTTGATATAGTCGAGAATATAAATATACAGGACTATATAACACACAGAGTGTTCCTAAGGTAGACACCTTAATGGCTGTTATATAGGTAAGAAAAGCCAGTTATAGACATTTTTTTGTAAAAATATCTAAATACGTACATGTAGACAATACAGATTCGAGGCGTAAATCGAATCCACGATCTCCGGAGCGGCAGGCAGGGTAAGTGCCCAAAACGCCAACGGACCATTCAAAAAATATCACAGCCTTAATAGCTTAACGGTTGAAGAATTGGACGAACATCGGAAAGGTACCAGGTTTGAAATTCGACTCCGCTGGGGTATTCTCGCACCCACTTAATTTAAAAAGTATTCTTATAAGTAATTTTTAAAAAGAATCAGACAGGACTTTGCATAAATTCGTGAATAAAAACTAAAGAAAATATGCAAACTTTTAACCACGGAAACCGCCTACACAATACACATTATAAAAACACAATGAGCACTGCGATTCCGGTACCGCGGCTTCAGGTGT
The DNA here is from genome assembly GCA_024363005.1 of Charaxes varanes. Taxonomy (NCBI): domain Eukaryota; kingdom Metazoa; phylum Arthropoda; class Insecta; order Lepidoptera; family Nymphalidae; genus Charaxes; species Charaxes varanes. Next base: position 25,682,049 of record JANCMC010043217.1, read on the forward strand.
CCTTTCTAATAGAGAACTTATAAGTAACTAGCGGTCCCGGCAGACGTTGTCTTGCCCGATTTATGGCCTAATTTCTCTGTAAGCCATCTACGATCCCATTGGAATATACATACAAAATTTCATTCAAGTTGGTACAGTGGTTTGGGAGTAGTCTAACAAAGACATGTACAGACGATTTTTATATATAAAACATGGCATGGGTTCTTTTATTAGGTTTTAGGGCCTTTTACGTGTACTCCTATCATATTTGCAATTATATATATATGTAAATATACATTCAATATTACTGTAAGAATCTTAATATTGAGCACTCCACGTCCATCCCTTTCAATATATAGACTTTTTCCTTCTTTATCATCCTAGCGTTATCCGGGTTAAGGACCAGGGTCTGCTTAGATTGCAGAGGATGTGGCTATGACCGATTGCCACCTGTCCTTGGAACTCCCACAATCTCTACAACCTTACAACTAGTATCACAAAGTGACATTAATCAAGTTCCACTGTTTTATGTGCCTTCCGAAACACCGAGGGCGTCGGATATCAAATATAAACCAGTGCTAGAATGGGTCACATCTATCACCAGGTTGCAGCAGCAACCAGCGAGAGATACTTAACCAAACGATCGGCTCAAATGCCGACCACTGATTATGCCTTGACCTCCTCTGTATAGAATTGTTTTCTACTTTGCCCAAAATAAAGTTTGTATTATCCATCTAGCGTGGTTTTTAATAACAGTGTCTGGGATATCTTGAAATATGAACGGATCCTTCATTACTAATTCGTTAGTCCATATTGTGAACACAAATTGATTTGAAAGCCAAAGTTCGACGCTGTTATTGGAGAGCGAAACTTTGCTATTATTTCGTGGCGTAGTCGGTTGTACATAGCTATTTAATGTACTGTAAATACACTCTCGGTTAACAGTACTGGAACATTAATAGCAGCGTGCTTTTACTTTAGCTACCGCATAGTTGACGAGTCAAGTTTTTTTTTATAACATTGGGCAAACGTGAAGGATGGTAGCTTAATCTATAGACGGTATTTGAGTCAATTGCTAGGTTAAGTAACTTTTACTGCGACCGGGTTATGGATGGGTGACTAATTCTGGAGCTGGTTTTCAAATATCCAACCTATTATTATTTTCCTTCGTGCGTCCGTGTAATTACTTATGGGCTGCAGCTGAAAATCAGCGCCGCGTGTCAAAATTGCTTCTGGCACGCGACATTCGCTGAGCTATCCTGCCTTTTTGTATGGTGTCGTAAATATTTAAATGAACTTTACAATAAATTTAAATGCCTGTATTGTATTAACGCAGCTTCGAATAAAGTTCTTCTATTCTATTTAACCTCCTCCGTGTTTCGGAAGGCACGTAAAATAGTGGGTCCCGATTAATGTCAGTGAGTGATATTAGTCGTAATTAGAGGTAGCGCCATGCTTGTAGCCGAATTGGGCCGGCGCGTCCGGGTACCGGTACCTCTTTCTCACATGCTATGTGGTATTCGGATATATAAACTGTATTATTGTAAAGTTTTACTAAAATCCATTCAGTACTTTTTCCATGAAAGAGCGTCAAACGTACATCCATACATCCAAGTGTACATACTTTCCCGTTCATAACAATGGTAGGACTTAGTATGTTAGTATAATTTCTTACATGCAATGTTAATACAAACAGAATTCTTTTTTTATAATAATAATAATAATAATAAAATCTTTATTACAGAAATTTCTTTCTATATCGCAAAAACAAATAAAAACAGAAACATAAATTATGCGTTGGTATAAATAATATTTAATATGCGACAATCACGTTTTTACTGATGACATTCTGTACGGTATAAGTGGCTCCCCAGACCCTGGATCATTCAATAAATATCTAAATTTCGTATTGCAATAGCAGAATTACATCTTTTTACTTACCTGCTTACTTTATTTAGACTTAGTTGGGACTAATTACACTTTTTATATAATTCCAAAGCGTAGTTACCAACTTACCAGTAATAATTATTAAATCCTGCTCAATAATTGCTCAATCGTGAGATCGTTATCTTGTTAGGAGCTCGCCTGTTAGGACTTAAAAGATTCAGCACTCTGCGGCGTAAACGTACTCAAAATGGACTTAACTTTCCCTTAACGTCTGTTAATTTTTCGTAACGACTCAATCTATATCTGTACCAATATATACAGCTAAAGAGTTTGTTTGTTTGTTTATTTGAACGCGATAATCTCAGGAACTACTGGTCCGATTTGAAAAATTATTACAGTGTTAGATAGCCCATTTATTAAAGTATCAGCCGTTGGATCCCGAACTTCTTGCCGAGATTCTTCCAACATACGGGTGATTGTTAAACAATTTTCCAAAGTAAATAAACCTAAAACACACAGAACGTCTGATTGTTACATATGTTGTAACAAATCCATATATTTTTTGCTCCACGTTACTTGTGCAAACAAGGGTTTTACGCAGAACCTTAGTAACACCCTCCTCTATTTCATGTCGAATAACACACAACAAAGGTAGGGTGCAGGACATCGTCCGCGTATATCATCGTAACTATCAATTTATATGGAGGTAGATATCGATTAACGTGCCCGTCGTTTGTACGAGGTTGTGAAGTTGTGATAATCAATGTCTATAAATAGTTAAATGTCTGAATTTCTGATACCAGGCTTTTTAAAGCCCAAAATGTTTTTTAATTTTTTTTTTAATGTTATCAGTTTGTAGGTTCACTATCTTTTGTGTGTGTGTGTTACTATTTATACTTATATTACTTTGGACTCGTAAAACCGATTTTGAAGTTTCTTTTACAATTGAGAGCTGGTGCTTTCCGTTTCAGTTTGGTTCAATTCTAACAATATGTGGTCGATCTTTCTTTGTTAAAATTTTTAATTATTATGTTTACTGGCAGATGAAAAACACTACATTCAGTATTGTAGCCTCGCTTTTATAATTTTTTCTTTCACGGTTATGGTGTAATTTCACTGGAAAATAGTAGAAACTATAGAGTCATAGTTACATGTAAAATATAAAGTGCCTTTTAAATGGAGCAATATTTATTGAAATTGCTTTTTAAGTTAGAAAGATTTAATGCTTTCATTCAAATAAAAAGAAAAAGCGCCATAAAATATGCATAACGTTAAATGTACATAAGAGAGTGCTAAAAATATTTAAATTAGAATTTTTTAACCCAGAGGGACGATCGCAGGATTCACGAACAAATATAAAAAGTACTTTTTTTTAAAGTTTTAATTACTTACTTGTATGCTCTACTATAATACATAAAATAAATAAAATTTACTGAAACGGACGTAATACGAACAAGCGTAAATTGGACCCATGTCAAGGATCGGTATATAATCAAAGATCTGAAGAATGTAGATAATGTAGAACGAGTCTATATTTATACCTATATACCTATATAGAAATAATGATATTACGTTATTTACGCATTACATGAATGTAGCAATTTATATCTTTTCCGGTCAAAGAATGCGTAATCAGACAGGATATAGTTCGCGTCTTGGAAGTCGTAATTTCGCTTGATAGGAGACGAAACGATCGCTCTTTGGAAAGATAAGTAAATAAGATAACTTCTATCAGGCCCTAAACTTCGCCCGGATTAATCTTCTAACGACATCGATATTATATCTTTAATCTACCGACTAGGGCTTCCGAAGTTAAGTATTATCAAGTGGTTGAGTGATTTGTATTTTCGAGACATTAACTTTATACTTAGTGCTTCATTCTCCGGTAAATCCGGAGATTTGAGAGGCTTAGAAAACAGTCAAAGTGTCTCCCATTAAGCTATCAGCTATGGATAGCAATTCGGTGTCACCGATGCCTGAGTTGGCCCCGATTGCGGAGTTTGATAAGTCACCGCCTTCACCGCCTAACGAGGAAGTCCCAATGGATGACCTGCCACCGCCCCCCGCAACCATCTCCCAAGCTGAAGGCAAGAAGATTAAAATGTAAGTGAATTTTAATATTTCTATGATCATTTTACATCTGACTGACAAAAGTATTGGTAAATATTCGGAAGTGGCGCTCCATCTATAATTGGGATAATTCTTTGTTTCTACATTTTTGATGGCGCATAACCTTTTAAACGGCAAAAAAAATACCGGTATACAAACTCTAATTCAACTCTGTCACGGATCGGCTAAAAACCACTTCTAACCTATCCGTACTGAGTTGACATTGTAAAAAAAGAAAAAATTAAAGGAATTATTGTTGCGCCATCATAATAACAAAAATGTTTCTTCTTCACGGACACTCAAAAAAATATTCTAATTGTAGCTGGAATCCCACTTCCGAATAATTACGAACATATTAAATAATATTATACCATAGCACTAATTAAGAGGTAATAATAAATCCCTTTAACAGTTTTTTTTTTCAATTCTAATTTAAGAAATAAGCTAACGATGAGCAACGCAAATTTGTCTAAGAAAATTTTAATTCCGTCAAAAGCGCCTTTTCCGTCAAATTCTCCTGAGAAAAATACTTTCGTCGGATCATTGAAAAAATACTTGCTTTGATGAAGTTTTACCTACCGTCTTAAATTGGCTTTAACTTTTGTTTCATATTTTTGGTAAGTTCCCTGCTTGACTCAGTGAGTCAAGCAGGGAACTCACTCAGAGTAAGGCCAAATTCCTTGAACATTTCCGCCATTTTTATGTCTGAAAAAACTGATTGCTATGTAAATAACTAAAAATACTAATCCCTTAATTATTCTACACAATTTTATTAGAATGTGTAATTATTTATTTGTGTATAAATTGCTAACTTTAACATCTAAACTACCGCCACCTAGTTTTAAAGCTTAGAACTACGTATTGAGCGCGATTACAACGCTGCTTTGATCTATTGAACGTAGATAGTAATAAATGACAAAGTTTTTGTACAGATGTCGTTAGTAGTACGAAACATTTGATTGCAAAAGTTAATATTGAGACTCGATTTGTTTCGAAATAAATTATATTACTATAAGAATTATTATTTATTTCTATATTTAAATGAAAGCTGGAATATAAGATAGAAGTAGTAAGTAGAAATGTTTTTTTATCACAATAAAAAAGTAGCTGCCTCTCTATCACACAAGTAATAAGTTAAAGTTGAAGTAGGGCGCGTATCGTGTCTGCATCGACGCGCGATCTCGGAGAGTAGTGACACGATCGCGAAGGGAAACATGCTCATGTGACCGTTGCCGCCAAATTTCTAATTTCGAACGTTTTATTTTTCGATTTGTGATTGTGTTTTGGTGTTACAAAATACAGCCGGCTATAAGCTGCTTGTAATTTTAACTGACTTGGAGCTTTTAGAAAAATGACGAGAAAAAATCAAACGTGAGTTATTTTTTAATTATAAATTAATTATTCTTAGCATTTTTTCCTGTTATATTTCTTTTACACTTATGTACTTATATTAAAAGTGCATATAAATATTTAGTTTTATTAAAGAATTAGTGTGTTTTAGATACTTGCCTGACGTGTATATATATACGTACATATAATTCCAAACCATATGTAATAAATGTACCTTTAAATATAAAAAAATAGATGCCGAGATGTATGATCATGATTTTATACCAACATAATATATCATTATAAATATTGCTCTTCAAGATATGGAGGTACGTGCTTGGCTATTAAATATATATGACATATGATTAATGAATTCACGATAGTTTTAGTGACTTTCTCTCTCTATTGTTTTTTTAAATAATAAAACAATCTCTGTCTCCGAATTATTTTTTAAGAATAACTGATAAAAACCCGTACAAATGATCAAATCAGCGGATGATAGATATCAATGTTAGTTAATAACTAGGTGGAAAAAAATTAATTGATGTAATTGTACGCAAATGTAACAAATGCATTTCAAGGATATTTGTACAGAGAAGTAGGCTATATGGTGTGTTTATACATAAAGCGATATGTATGTATACAAATAAATATTAGGCAAAATTTCTTATCTAAGAAAAAAGTCCTTAAAATCATTATGATATTTAAATTATCTATTAAATCCTCGACAGTTCAACACACACAGAGTCGTACCAATATCGGAGTGGTCCTTGGTTCGTTCCTCGACCTAATTGAGTTGTGGTCACACCTAATATAAAGGATTTATGCTACTAATTAAAATTGTTTAGATATAGTTTTCACTGTACCCATTTTGAAATGTTTTT
>JANCMC010043217.1:25688336-25906454 GCA_024363005.1 Charaxes varanes
CCTAATATAAAGGATTTATGCTACTAATTAAAATTGTTTAGATATAGTTTTCACTGTACCCATTTTGAAATGTTTTTCAGAACAATTTTTTCGACACACTAGCATTTATTTCAAGAGTTCACTTTGTGTTTGATTCTTTCTTAGCCTAAATTCATTAGACTACAAGCAGATAATAATGTTAGGTAGAATCGATAGAACTAGTTAAATATGACAACTTTTTAATGTGTGACAATTTAATTAATTGTAATATATATTCAAAGTCACCCAGTGAAACCCGTTTGAAATGTAAATTTTGTGATTGTAAAAAATTATGACCTACTGGCAAATTTCAATATCGACCAATTATGATGTAAAGTATTTACTTACTAGGCCCGGCAGACGTTGTCCTGCCCGAAAGTTAGGTTAACAACTGTTTACTTTACCTTTACTTACCAACTTTACCTTTATTTATTTACTATCTAATGTCCTTGTACCCCTTTCCTTTCCCGTTCCCGTTCCATAATGTTTCCCTTTTTTGGCGTTAATGGCTTAAACATAACCTAAGTATCTGAGTACTTAAGTACCTGAGTACCTAAGTACCTAATTACACGAGTACCTAAGTAGCTGAGTACCTAATTACATGAGTACCTAAGTACCTAAAAGTTATTCTTTATTTTATAATGCCCACCAACGATCAGAATATCAAGCCGGAATGCACATGATCTGATTCAACCTCCAAGAGTAATTTTATTGGCTGTAATAATTTGCAGCGGGTCTGAGTCGGAGGGAGCTGGCTCAGGAAATGGGATGAAATTGATGCCGTTTATTGTCGTGCTTGTGCCCGGGCACACGAGACCGCGATCGTTTATTAACTAGACTAGCTGTTAGCTGTGGTTTCGTTCGTGTTAGATTTTCTTTTTAATTACAAGGGGCGAATGAGCATCGCCTAAGTGACTACCGACGCTCGTGGACGACTACACCATCAGAAGGCTCGCAGATGCGTTGACAGCTTTTAAAGAGGGGTTTAGGCCAGCGGGAACTCTCACGAACCGAATGAAACGGAACAACCATACTATCACTTAACGTGATAGCAATACCGCCAAGTCACATCGATCTTATGCGAGATTGAATGATTTTGTTATATTGACAAGTATTTTTTGGACCTACTCATCGTACTTCTATAAGTTGGAACATTATCGAAATGCGATATTTGGAGCATTTCTATTGAGGCTCTATAATAGAAGTATTTCGCATGACGAATACTCCTAATACACAAATGAAAATCTCCTAATATCGTATTTCGATAAGCTAGAACATTTCCAACTAATCTAAATACGATATTAGAAGTACTTTTCACGAGGAATACTCCTAATCTAGAACAGCATAGAAATTTTGGACCCAAAAAATTACCGTTTCTTCATGAGAAGTGCAAATTAAAGAAAGATTATATTACAATACGATTATATTACAAATAAGAAGTCTTTTGGACATTTCCATCTGATTTAAAAACTGCAATAGCAACATTTATAACAGAGAGCAATCTGTAGGCGATTTAAGTGTTTCTTCGAAAATCTGTGTATTTGGTAATTAAGGTGGTGTGTATTTATTGTGTGTATAATTTTGATTTCTGAATTTAATGAAAAAAAGTCTCCGAAAAAACGACATTAAATCTGTATCTATACTTAATATATAAAGCTGAAGAGTTTGTTTGTTTGTTTACTTGAACGCGTGTACAAACACTTTGAGCTATGTCTGGCTCCGGCATAACAGTAATCATCTATTATCGGTTGTATATATATTATTTACCAGTTGTTGGAATACCGCAGGTAGTTTTGGCTACGTAACGTTCGAGAATGGACGAAACTAAAGAGCTCTTCCGGCTAGCCAGAGACAAAGGGACACTTAAAAAGCTGACTGCCAACCTCCAGTAGTGGAGAGGCATTCGAAGAAGTTATTGTTCCCCGCTTCGTCCGCGTAAAATTAGGTGAACAACTTTTTTTAAACCGGACTATTATTTCCTGAGATTAGCGTGTCGAGCAAGCAAACAAACAAGCAATCTCTTCAGCTTTATATACTAGTTGCTATCCGCAACTTTATTCGAGTACAATTAAGTGAATAAGTTTAGTGTGATGGTACATAGCCTATTGCCTTCGTCGATAAATGGGCTATCTAACACTTAAATAATTTTTCAAATTGGACCAGTATTTCCTGAAACTAGCGCGTTCAAACAAAAAAACTCTTCAGCTTTATTAGTATAAGATTATCCTATTATTTACATTCGAAGAATGCAGGTATGCTCAAAGCATAATAACTTGAGATACAAAAAAATATACATTTACAAAATTCGAAAATGAGTGTGCCTCCAAAAAAGAAATGACAAAAATGGCCCGTTTACAAGTAATAACATATATAAATTTGAAATAAGATGCGATAGAGTTAAGGCAGAAACTTACCACAGGGAAAAAGCGTTCGATGAACATCCTCAGGGTGTAGTTCAGACTCTGTCCGTTGAGGACGGGGCAGCGAGCGTTGGTGAGGAAATTGCAGGTGTTTGCGTTGGCGCCGAGGTCGTAGTTGATGCCGACGTTACCCAGGTAAGCCCTTGCCAGGGTGCGCATACTTTGCATGTTGCGGGCTGGAATTAGCAACTTATTTTGGTAACTTCAAAAGAAATTTATTAACTATACAAAGAATACACAGAAATAAACGAAACAACAAAAATAATAGACACTTTAGAACATACTCAAAAAATGAAATACAAATTGCAGGCATGAAAAATGAAAATTGGGCACACATAGTTCCACGTGCCAAAGATCATTAGACAAAAGAAAGAAGTAAACCAAGAGAAAGATGGACTGATGAACTAATAAGAAAAGCACGAAAATGTGACTCACGAAAGCAAACAATAGTCAGATGTGGCGCAAAATGGAGGAGGCCTATACCCGTTGAGGAGTCCATTATAAACTCTTATTTTATTAAAAATGATTTTGCTTTATAATTTATCAAATTAAAACTTAACTTAATTAAATTAAACGATAAAATTAATAGACTTTAAAATAAATATAACATTGAATTTATTAATAATATTACATGTTCATTACAAAATCTATTACTAATATTTTTGTTATTCAAATATATAAGTTTAATATCTTTTATGCAAAAAGTTTCAAATATGGAAATAAAGAGATTTTATTATTATGGATACCTTCAAAGAAAGTATAAATGGGCATATGTCTATATAGACCGCATCATCCCTTCACGTCAGATGTGATTGCAGTCAAGGTCTATCGTATTCGCATTAAGAGTTCCGTACCATCACGTAATATTTGTGGGTGATCATATAAGGGTTTCCTTTATTCCTTCGAGGTACGGAAGTCAACGGGAAGTACCCTATAGGTTTTGGATCCCTTTGCAAATAACTGAGAAATTTAACATAAACGGCCATATCTCTTGATTGCGTACACTTAGACATTTTTTTATAGCTACAAGGGATCGTAGACCTTAGTATTTATAAATTTCAGCTTTATAATCCATGCTTTCCTCGTAACCTGAGCTGCTTGTGTGGTACAACTCAAACGATGTGCCATCTTTTATCATACCCTTACACCAGCACGCAGGAAGACTTAATGGTTCACATTGACAGGGCAGTCGATGTGGCTAACTTCTAGGCCAAGACAATATAGTGCTTGCCAACGAAACGTTAAGAAAAAGAAGCCAAAATCCAGCGGTTGACAAACACAGGGTTATGATGATTATTCTTTACTTACGAGCTAGGAATGTCATGTGGATGACAGCAGTGCTCAGTTGTGGCAGTTGGCAAGGTGGGTTGATGTATTCCAGCTAGTCCTAAAAAATGTTGTGGAAAAAAAGTTAAATTAACAGCCCACTGCGCCAACGGGCCAATCAAATTTGAAGCAACATCCGATTTATGCTAATATATCGCACTACCGGAATAGTATTATTTATGTACCATACTTAGTTGTGACCGCGACTTCGACCGCGTAGAATTAGGTAATAAAAAAATAGTTTCAATTTTAGCGTGATGATATAGAGCCTTCCTCGATAAATGGGCTATCTAAAACTGAAAGAATTTTTCAAATCGGACAAATAGTTCCTAAGATTAGCGCGTTCAAGCAAACAAATAAACTCTTCAGCTTTATGTATAATTATAATTCTCGTGTCACAATGTTAGTTACCGTACTCCCCCGAAACGGCTTGACCGATTTTTATGAAATTTTATACGCATATTCAATTGGTCTGAGAATCGGCTACTAGCTATTTCTCATACTTCTAAGTGATAAGGGTTGCCCACGCGGACGGAGTTGCGGGGCGCAGCTAGTATATTATATAAGTTATATTAGAATAGGTATAGATTAAAATTACAATGTTCGCATATTACAGGTGCACTTGTGGTATTGGATGTACACGCTAGAGATGTGCTCATGGAATTGATCGATTTCAACGTCCAGCTCGATAACGATTTCAACTGGCTATCGCAGATCAGATACTATTGGGAGGTAAGGCTTGTACAACACTATCTGATCCAACCCAGCTTTGTGACCGGTTATTGCCAATGCGGATACATAACTTTTAGAGTGCGTTCAGTTTAAAAATGCACACACCCCCTAAACCGATCCCGCGATTAGTTGACTTTGCAGTGTGTGGTTGAGTTTGAGTTTTCAATAAAATTTGCTTGTGGGTGTTCAGCGACAAACACAAGCAAGCGTTGTAATTAAAATGCACTTTCACACTTTAAAAATAGTGGAAGGGCGTGCATGTATAGACTGAACGCACTATACTACACGTGCAGATATACAAGTCTTTTTGGCTTCTAAATTTTAGTACCTACCAAGTTTTAAAGAACAGGAGTTGCTTTTTATTTTAGAAGACATGACTATAACGGTTTCAAAATCTAGTTAAAGATTTGTTTGTTCTTGAAGTGCAACTGAAAAGAGATAGCTTTAAAATGTGGTCTTGCTGTAGGCTGCTACAATACTATTGTAAATTGCATAATAAAATGTTTTCTCAAACATGCGTGGAAATAGTGAAATTACATTCGAAACAAGAATACGCGAAGTTGCCCATTTACGAATACTCAAATTTAAGAAAAATAAACGCACCAGCACCTTTGAATGACATTTCATTACTGTCTTTTTTTTTTCAAATTTGAACAGGAGATATAACTTACCTACAAAACAATTTTAACCTTTTGGGATGTATGGCTTTGTTACCTGTGCTAAGGCAAAACGAAAACCAAATAAACATAATATAACTTTTAATTAAATTTTTTATTTTCTTATAGAATTTCGATTAATTTCCTGGCATTTTTTTTTTGAGAAAAGCGCTATGTAAGCCTGGGCAGAAACAACAATTGCCTAACTCGCATTTTTTAAGTCCTCGCTTACGGCTTGGATTTCAGCTCTACTAATTCGGCAATTGGTCGTTTTGTGCACCTCGGCTACAATGTACTATTATTTTGTATAACTATTTATTTGTGAGCAATAAAAAACTTATTATCTAAGAGAAGCTATTTAGGTAAGAGAAAAAACAATCCATCGTAGGTAAAGAATTATCGTAGCGCGTAGGTGTATTCTGCTCTTAATTGGGATGAATTCAAAGAAAAATCTAATAAAGAGAAAATGTTTGAGAATTCTAAGCGTCTACCACCTACACGAATATATTTTCAGAAAGGTCAATTATTTGTTGTGAATAAATGTGAGAACATAAAATATATTTCTACAAAAAGTATTTTTGGGTTTCGACGATACTCTCGAAGTTGTTACATAATAGATGACAATTATTTATCTAAGATTAATTTTTTTAACACTGTTACTGCCGCTCGGATAATATACCGGAGCTACTGAAAATCAGTGTCAGAGTGAACGCTTGTCACTTTGACGTAAACTGAGTAGCTGCCGTTTTGTGTCGTTGCACTGTTATACACAAATATATTTTTTTTTAGAAATATATAAATACATACATATGGATAATACACCCAGACTCGAGGTGGAGATCAAAGCTGCTGCTTGCAATGCACTGCGCCAACGGGCCAGCCGAATAAATAACTTATAACTTACGTAAGCAATAGTTCCATTCGCCAATTCCACTTCCAAGGGCTCAGTCATGGCCACCACAGCCACTGATAAGTTCACTCTAAGCGCGTAGACGTTGAAGAAACCAAAGAACGCCAGCAACGCGACCACCAGCCGTCGCTTCTCCCAGAACCGCCATGATGTTGCGTTGGTGCTTCTCACTTGTTTTGTTCTATCCCTAAAACAAAAGAAGAACGCTGTTATTTTACATCACTAAGTTAGACCGCCTTCAACACATCAATAGGTGTCTAGCACATCGTGTGTAGGAATCGTAGGTGTCTAACACGTTCTACATAAAAAAATAATTGGTACTTACATCGTATATCATATGTAAGAATCAATTATTTTTTTTTGTTCTTTTATTTATGTTGCAAGGCGCAAACGAGCTGGTTCATCTTCTAGGTGACTATCGATGCCCATGGACATTTGCGCCGCCAGAAGGATCGCATGCTCGGTGCAATGCCAGCCTATAAAAAGGGGTTTCGGCAACGGGGAACTCTCACAAACCGAACGGAACGCGACAACAATACCATCACTTGACATGACAGTATTTCCGGCACTTCACGTCGATTTTATGTGAGAGAGAAGTACTGGTACTCTGACGTGCCGGCCTAATTCGGCTGCAGACCAAAAGGACTGCAATCGTGGTGCTACCTCTAAGTAAAGTTCCATAATGTTTTAAGGCGGTTTTCTTTTATTAAAAAAATGTATATATTTATGTATATCACGGGTTATACCATGTTTCAATATAAACAGTTCCTACTTGAATTTTATATTTTGACAAATAAATTTATACAAATATTATATGGAGGTATAGTTTGCGAGATTGTAGGGGTAATCTCAGAATATACTGAACCGATTTTGAAAATTCTTTCAACATTAGGAAGATTTTATCCCAGAGTGCTATAGGTTTTATATTTGAGTCAATATATTTTACAAATTCAACTGTGCGAAGCCGGGGCGAGAGCCTACTACCGAAATAAATCATTCGCTAAAATTACGTCTAAAGCCGGTTCAAGGGTTTAGAGACAATAATCAGGTTATAAACTTTGACAAAACTAGACGGTAACAAAGCCATTTGTCGACTTCAAAACTTTTAATCTGCAATAAGATGTCTTCTCGATTACTCAAGTTTTGAACTTTTCATCCATTTAGAATATATCCTCATGGGATTGACTTTTAAGACTGCTATAAAAGAGATGATAACTATATTTAGATATCACGTTCTTGTTATATTTTCAATATGTTTGAAACTGTCACCTTATACAGGTTGACTGGTGAGACACTTACTATACTCGAGGACCTGACAGTTAATGATCATATATGATGAAAAAAATTAACATTAAATGTAAATATCAATTAACTACTACATGAGATTAAGAGAAAGTTAACTAATTATGTACGGAACGCAAGGAGATACCAGCTTGGCCGCACGACGATGGTCCGTTTTCCCTTCACACTTTAGTCCTGGCTTAGGACAGGCAAAATACCTATTCCACTCATTCTAATGGCTTATTTGTTTAATAAGTATAGTCTATGACTACTCTCCTTAAGTATTCTAAGTGTCTCACCAGTCAACCTGTATAATATATAAGTACTAAAAATTGATGTAAGCGATTGTCGATATAGAATACAAATGCATAATACTTTGTGCTTGAGTTTGCAATAGAAAAATTTGTATGTTCTTTTTAAATGTCCAAAGCAATATCGGTTCGTGAACTCATTGACAGTTGATTCCTCTGAGTTGTGGAGGAAATTTCCTCCAGATCGGTTCTAAGTTATTGTTGAGAGAGCTAACGCAACACCGGTATTATAGACACGCGTCTTATTCAATAAACATCGCAGCAAAGTCCGGAAAATACATCTGCGGACGTTTATTTGCGTCGATACGCTATTGAAGAACAAGTTTGTTCCTATTTTGAATGTCTCAATTCGTATTCAGTTTTCAAAGATGGTCAAATAGAAGGACTCTACTTTAAATATGGTTAAATTGAAGGAGTTGATACTATGGAAGCCTTAGCAGTACACTAAATGAGGCCGATCTAACGCCTAGTTAACTTGTTAGCATTCTTAAGTCAATAACAGGAACCTCATAGAATTCTCGATCTAGAAAGATGAAAGGATCAAACACCAATTTAATATAAATGAGGTGTGGAAATCTGTATGGGATCAATTAAAGACTTTTAATGTGTAACTTCTTTCCTATCCCACAAAAACAGTACCCGGGAACGAAAGGTGTATACACTCTTGAACCGCTTCCAAACCAACCAACGAAAATAAAACCACCTTCTGCACAAGTGAGATCTAAGAGATTCAACACAGTGTGATTACAGAGCATCAGACCAAACCCTTTTTCAAGTCGTGAACGAATGTCCAATGTGTCTCTTCCCCGGCAATATACATAAAATAGCTGCACTTTGTCACATCCGCAGTACAGCAACCCGGTTGAGGCCCTCGACGCGAAAATATGATGATCCAAGCAGGATGCCGTACGCAATGATAACCTCACCAGTCACCTTACTGCTATACCGAAGTTATTTTTTAGAACAGATAGGCTGGCGCTTGACTGCAATCACACCTGATGTCAAGGGTTGATGCAATCAAGGATGTTAAGAGATTAGTAATACTTTCAGGTATGTCTAATATCTAATATACCCGTTTCCCCTCCTACTAAGCTAAACCAGCGGTATTGGGATTTGTACCTTGTGGATTACAGGACCTTGTTGAGTACAGTTTGTACCTTCTACTATTGAGCAGTTGAGGCTCTAAAAAGAGGCTTAAAAAGAAAGCTTTAGTACTTACAAGATGTGTAAATTGGACTTATGGTACTTGCTATACCTCCAGCAGTTAGAATGCCCAACAGTACTGTAGGGTACTCCGGCAGATTTGGCAACATTATGAGAACGGTGTCGCCATCTTTGATATTGAATTTCTTCCTTAAACTGGAGGCAAAGTTTTGGGTATCCTTATAGACCTGTGCATAAGTGTATTTTCTATCGGTGATACCACAAACCTGGAAGATAACAATACATTTATATTTTTATAAAACAAGGGGCACACGGGCGGGCTGCTCACCTAAGTGATTACTAACGCCCATGGACACCTGCACCACCAGAGGGCCCGCGATGCGTTGCTGGTCTTTGAGAAGTAAGTGTGTTCCCTAAGTCGATATAAAAGATGCTTTCTCTATTATTTCTTAGTCTTCCACTGATTCGATCAACATGGACCATCGAGAAGAACCAGATAAGATCCCGTTGGACACTCTTATCAATTTCTTTGGTCATAAACTATATAAAAAACTATTTTCGTCCAAGTGTTGCGTGTATACTCTGTAACAGCTGGACCGATTTTGAAGGAACTTTCACTGACAGATAGCCAAGTCATGAAGAATAACATAAATATCATACTTTGTTTTGTTAAAGCGTTATATAAAAGCAACCCTCGTAACTGATCCTTGACATCGCAGACAAAGTCGCGGTTTGCAAATGGTATTAATAATCATTTTAATATGACTATGACACATTACATAATATATATTGCAACAATGTAAGAACTGCCTATAATATCTATAAGGCATGTATATTAGGTACGTAATGTAGTAATTTAGTCATATTAAAAAAAAATGATTATCTTTAACATAATATGATTAATAACACATTACGTAATATATATTGCAACAATGTAAGAACTGCCTTATAGATATTATGATTATTATCATAGTATATAACTTATCGTATTTTTCTATATTTTTACACAAATCCTTAAGTATTACGGACCTTCCTTCGCGAGAAATAAGCATAATTTTATTCATCGACATTATACCAGAACCATAATCATCATAATGATGATCCTATAGGAGGCTTTTGTTGTTGCTGAAAATTAACGTTTCTATTGCAAAAACATTCTTTTGCAAACTTGACTTGCCCGTTGGCGCAGTGGGCAGTGACCCTGCCTTCTGCTCCGGGGTCGGTTCGATTCCCGCCTCGAGTCTGGGTGTATTATCCATATGTATGTATTTATATATTTACAAAAAAAAAATATTTGTTATAGATAAAACCACACGAAGACCAATTCCAAACGATTTATACCATTTACACACACATGTATTGATTATAAGAGCCTGAGTAGCTCAACGGTGTAAGGTACTAGGACTGAAATCCGCAAGGTACCCGATTCAAACCCCACCGCCGTTGGGGTATCGTCGCACCCACTTCTAATAAAAGTTTTTAATTAAAGCTTAATAGGAGGGCCATACTACAAAAAATAGTTAAAAGAAACTGATTGTTGACTGTTTTTTTTGATTATGAGATGTCACATCACGGGTTTGGAAAATGTGACAACATGTGGTAAGGAGGGGGGGAGGTGTTATAAAATCCTAAAATGACGTAATGTATGCATGACTCCTTATCACAGGAAAAGTACTTTGGTTCTTATTTCAGTAGATTCTTGTTACAGTAAGTAATCCTAAAACCACTACTCAGTGGGACTCCCTACTGAGCTAATAGCCTTGTTCTATCGGAACCAACATTGATTTCTCGTTGCACAAATGTGAAATCGCTGTACCTCGACTGATGAATTGGCGTCTGCATACAGTCCCCTACATGACAACGTATCAGATTATTCAAATAATATGCAGTTTGATTGGAAGCTGAATGCGAGGGAAAACAGATATTGCCCATGTTTGTATACCGTTTAACATCTTAGATGAACAAATAATGGACATATGAGACAGGCTATGAGGCATGGGGCAGACAGCTAAATGGTGGATAGGGAAAGGGTGCACTTAAATCCTTATCCTTATTAATAGAAATGTGAAAGTAACTCTGTCTGTCAGGTTTTCACGCCTAGAGTCAATTTTTATAAATTTCGATATACATATAGATTGGATCTTGGAGAAGGACATAGGCTATATTTTATGAAATAGGCTATATTCTCAATATTTGAGAGGGTTGAAATAGGGGTTAAAAGTTTGTATGAAAGCGAAGAAAACAACACGAACTCACGATTTTAGGTAATTCGTAATATGGCCACATTTTAAAATAGCTCCTTTGTGGCATATTCCATTTCTATCACCAAAGTTTTTTTAATCTCTGATGATAATACTCGATGGGTCAATGGAATATTTGACCCCTTCAAATTTCATTTTCACGCCAGAAATTAGCCTATGTCCCTCTACGAGGTTCAATCTATCTGTATTCCGAAATTCATAAAAAATGGTTCACCAGTTTAGACGTGGAAATGTAACAGACAGAGTTACTTTCACATTAGTAATATCAGTAACAATATTTCATACTTTCTTTCAATCAGAAAACGAACCTAGGACCTCCTGCTCGTACCCCACCATTTTCGCCATTACTGCAATGGCTCATCGGTACATACAAAATCCACAAGTCTGATATTTCGATATTGGAAAATCTCTGAATTGGCAAAGTTCACTGACTCCCAACAAAATCGAAGACAATTAAACTTTATCTCAAATGCCTAACTTCCGGACGGAGCTTAGATTTCTCGTGTCTGGCCGCGCCGGCCGCGTTAAAAAACCCTTGACCCCCACCAACCACGAGTTAAACTTTAACGGCTAGAGCAAAAAGTTCAAAATTAACCGCACCACAGACGACGAGAATGAAAACAATTTCGCTCTCTATCAGGGTTACTTGCTTGCTAGTTCTTGGATTTTTAATTTTTCTATATAAAAAACAAGGAATACTTTTTGTATGTCTAGGGGCGAGTGAGACCATTTTTATATAATAAAAAAAAGGACGGGTGGTTTACCATGCAACGATTGCTTGTTGAAGTCCTGAACTAAGTTACTGTAAGTCTCTTGGCAGTCTTAAGACACACGCAATAATCACCTGAATAATCACAATCAATCGACCACACCGTCAAATGAATTGATTCATTGGATTACTGCAAATAGAACTAGCCATCTGTAGGTACCAATTATCTGGATGTTCCTTACTCCCTAGTCGTTGTACGACACCCAAAGGAAATGACGGCATTATTATGTACTGATACAATTTTACTGTAAGCTTATTAGTCATCTTACGGCATCCAAAAAAGTGGCATTATCGACCCACACACCAAACGTCAAGTGAATTCAAACATTGCCACTGGGGTTAGATGTTGATCAAAGCTGCCAAGTGCCAAAAATCGTTTGATATTGGTGTGCGTGCAGTTTTATTTTAATAATTTATTGTATTAATAATGCATATTTTATAAAAATATTAGCATTTGCATGCTACCCTCTCTATATAAACTATAATTTTGTGCCAAATTTTACAATTTTCCACCCGCCCAATTTTCTCAAAATATTATAATTAAAATGGTATAATATTAAAATGGTACCGAAAGTTTTTGCTTCACTTATTAATTTATAATAATTATTATTATAATTTATGTATATGGTGGATTAAACATAAAGATATAACATTAAATTAAATTTGCAGGACAAAACAAACAGAAGAGGAGGTAGTGAGGCTAGAAAAAATAAAGAAGGAATTGCAGGTGTTAGATGGACAATTTTCTCAGGATGTATCAGTGTTGAGAAAGAAAATTGACCAAGCATGCTTAAGTTATGCTGATGCTGAGTAAGTATATATGAATTTGTTGAAATTGATCTTATAATTTACTAGCTGTTTCCCTGTGACTTTGTCCATACGAAACTGCGAGAGACATCAGACCTCCTCTCATCTGGCCCTATCGAAATATCCATTTTTAGTTGATGTCTACTATTTATAAACCACTTCCTTGCCAAATTTTAACGGTTTTGTTTTTTATAACTTTAGAATATTTTATAATAAATAGAGTTTTGTTAAAAACTTTTTTTTCTACTAAACAGTGTTATTATTTTTTACTTTTAATACTAGATGAGGTGTTTTGTTCAGTCAGTCTTCCTTCCACTTAATTTCATTAAGTTTTAATATTCATTAGTTACATTAAAGTAATCTTGACATATATAAAAACCATTTTTTAAAAAATTTAAACCGAAGAAAAGAATAAAACAACTTAAGATTCAATGTTATTTATTAAAATAAATTACTTAACAAATTTTATTTTCTTCATTTACAGAAAGCATTACTTAAAAGTTGAAAAAGAGTTCCTACAAGCGAAAATTAATCTTCAGAAAGAGAAGGAAAAGAAAGAGCTCCTCACTGAGCATTTATGTGCCTTAATTACTCATAACGAAACAAGAAAAGCCCAGAAATTAGAAACATTGATGCTCGAACTTGCCACAGACAAAAAAGAAAATGTCAAAGATGTTATAGCAACACCAGTTGATGAAACTCCCATAATAATTGACGGAGTCGATGAAAAAACTGGAAAAATGGTCGATATATTACCTGGAAGTTGATTTTTCTCTTTAATAGGGGTCATCCATATACATATTATGTTAGAAGAGTTTTAAGATTTGTGACGAGTCTTTGTCACAGTTTGTCACATTTTTGAAACCCCTGGGTGACATCATATAATGCAGAAAACTATAGTTTTTTTATTTATCTTTCTTAGTTATGTCAATAACAAGAAATTTAAATTTTGGTATGTGATGTCACATCGCTTCTGTCACCCCGTGCCCGTTGTCAGACAATATGACATTTTGGTGACACCCTATTACCCCCCCTTTAACGTAACTTATGGATGGCCCCTTAAGGATAACACTCACTGCATTTGGTCATGATCCAATATGAATAGGAAATAATGCCTTATTAGAAGTCATTTCTTCTTAATATAGACCCATTATATTGTACCATTTTGGTATATTTGAATATAGGTAAGATATATCCGAAGTAAGGTATATGTTACCTTGTAAATGTGTATAGTCGACAAAGAAATTGGTTTGCCACTAAAGTCGAATGTCGTTTGCACGTCAATTAGTTAAAAGGCTCATTTTTGCTTGTTATGCATTACGTTATTTCCTAATAAAAGCTCTTAGCAAATTTTTCTTTAACTAGGAGCTGTCATCCAAAATGGTAAAGCATTTTCTTGGTCGACTATAGAGTAGAGATTGTGCCTGTCAAAATATCCATATGTCGGCAATAATTTATTTGTATATAACACTAGCTGTATCACGCGTCTTCGCGCGTGATTTCAGTGATTTTGTTAAATTTTGCCAGATTTTATTTTTTGTACGGAACTAACTATGTAGCGCCTAATCTAATTAGAGGTAGCGCCATGCTTGTAGCCGATTTGGGCCGGCGCGTCCGGGTACCAGTACCTCTTTCTCACATGAGATCGGCGTGAAGTGGCGGCATTTGCAAGGAGACCCAAAACCTATAGGGTACTTCCCGTTGACCTAGAATCATGAAATTTGGGAATAAGCTACATCTTATAGCACAAGTAAAGGAAAAAATCCGAAAATTGTAAATTTGTCCTTGCAACAGTGTCTGTTTGTCTATCTTTGTTTATTATATTGTGTGATACGAAAGCAAGAAGTCGTCCCGTAGAACTCGATTCGATTCGATGTTAGAATCATTCGCAGCGCTAGTGATTCAATTATAGAATCTTCGCTAGCACGGGATTCAAACTCGGCACTTTATAACAACGAACAACTTTGAACAAATAACTCTCTTGTTGAACAAATTACTATTTGACACTTTCGATATTGTTTTTCGATACAGTATTCGGGTATAATTTCTTATGGTTTTACCTGCCACAACCTCTGCAATCTAAGCGGACTCTGCTACTAGACCGGGATAACTCAAAGAAGAAGAAGAATTTCATATAGTTTTAGTTTATAACAATATATGTTAAGTAATCTATATTATGTGTATAAAAATGAATACCTATTTCTCTTGGTGATGACATCACGCGTGAATGGCCGGACCAATTTCGCTATTTTTTTTTGTTGTGTTTATGGTTGTCGGGAAAAAGTTCTTATGCAAGAAAAATTTAGACAAATTGCGTGGAAAATTAGAAAGTTTATTAATACTTAACCAATATATTAAATTATGTCTAATGTAAGCATAGCATTTTTGACAATTTCAACTTTTTTACTTTAATATGGCGTCTAACATAACATGGACAGAATGTGTTCTGCAAATAACGGGAACGGGACTGGAGTGGATACGGGAATGGGAGTGGGGATAATAGAATGTAGTAAATTGTAAATAGTCCAACGTTCGAGCAGGACAACGTCTGCCGGGTCCGCTAGTACATAATAATTATTTTCCTGTTATGGACATCCGCAATAATTGTAATGTTAAAAATATATATATATATATTTTTAAATCAATTTAGGTAGGTATATTAACTTTGAATGTACGTAATAGTATGTATTTGTGTTTAAAATTTAAATAACATTATATTTGATAAATTATAAAGAGGAAAGACGTGATTGTACGTTTAAATTGAATGGGCTCTGAAACTACTGGAACGAATTAAAAAAATATTTCATCATTGGAATCCAACATCCCTACTACCTAGGCGAAATAATAGTTTCAAAAAAGATATGGAAACTTCGATACTATAAAAACCGTGCAAAACAGGGTTGGGCCGCTAGTATTTGATATATTTCATTATTGTCAAAATCGCGTAGTTTTTTTATACTTTATTTGACTTTTCGACACTACACTAGTCCGTTGTCACGGCGTGAGTAATGTGTCCTATAAATTTACAGATCATGGCGCGCGGGACCCCTCATAATTTAAGTTTTAAGTCGACGAATATTTTTATCGCCAATATTTTATTACACTATTGAAGTACCAATAGAAATGACTGAATATGAAAGTTCGGTTTTCGATCCCTATGTTTTGAACTCTGAATATCTAAAGCAGATCAAAAGGTAATTTAAATTGTAAAAGAAATTGTATTGACTTATCTTTAGCTCATTGTAATCCGTGTTAAAAGTCTATTGCTATTAATAAAAAGTCTTTAGAACAGTGATAACATAATTGAGAATTGTTTTAACAAATGCTATTGGCGGTTGTAAAAGGCAGCACCAAAGAAATGTTTTATGTGCAGTGCTACCATTATTGTGAATTGCGTGAACGAATACAATAGATGGTTGTCATGACGGTAAAGAGATGGAAGTGGTGGGTATATATAAAAACCATGTATTAATTGTATTTGGGATTATTTTCCACTTGGGTTATTATTGTTATTTAGGGCTTTGAGACAAATAAAAGTGAAAATGCAACCACGTCTTTGTGTTATTCGAGTTTTTTTGTTAGTTCAAAAGAGCTTCTAAAGTCTACTTGACTAAAACATCATTTGAATTTGAATTTATCGCCAATAGTAGATATTTCAACTTTTTGTATAATTAAATAAATTAATAATAATAAATATATACAGGACTATATGACACACGGACGTCTGTTCCTAAGGTAGACAACTTAATGCCTGTATTATAGGTAGTGCAGATGTCCATGGGCGCCGGTAGGCACTTCGGTGCCTGCTGCCTGCTCGTCTGACCCCTTGTAACATAAAAAAAGGACAACGGAACCCTAAAACATACTTGGCAAAATTATCGGTACTGTTATAAATTTTAATCTTTGAAATAGTGACAACAATCTCTCACTTAACGCCACGTAGTAAGCTCTTCTAAGATCGATTAGACTATATAGAAAACTGAGAACTATATGGTTTTGAGTTGACTAAAAAATTAAGTTTTTGAACAATTTTGTTGAACAAACAAAAGTGACGCTACCTCTAATTGAATTTTTAGCCAGTCCCGTTAAAAATTGTATTAGAATACTTTTACTCATAATTCAAACCTGAAATATAAAGTAAAATATCTTATTAGTATTCAAGAAATGTAGCGATGTGACGTTAACATTTTTTCTCGTAATACGAGTAACTTAATTATTGTAAATTAAGGTTTTTCTTTTATTATCTTTTAAATTCTTTTGACATTCATTGGCAGATACCTACGGACACTACAGTCTCAGAATTTTATTCAGGGACTGTATATATATATTCATTTCATTCACTATCAATTTAATTTTCTTATGACAAAATTTTCAGTTAGCTTGTTCCGTTTAGGTCGCTCGTTTCATGTTAATGTAAAATAAACAACTTCTAATATGAATAGATAAGTTTATCTATTATATTCATTGTATTACTATTATATTATATTAATAATTAGGACTATCTATTCCATTTACTTTTTCTTATATAATATTTTTGCCCTTGTCAAAGTTTTTTGCAAAGGTCCTTGTAAAAGTAACAGAAACATTGGATAACTACAAAAAATGTAGGCCAATTTTGTTAAAATACTTGTAAAAAACCGCTAAGAAAATTCAATGAAACCGCTAAAAAAATATGATAAAGGAGTATATTATGTATATTCTTCTAGAAAATATACCCACTTTTATTTGTTAATTTAACAAGGCATACCTTCCATCATAGCGTATTTAGCTTAGTTTTTATTCCTATTTTAGCTCTTATATCACACAAATAGAATATTTTGCATAAAATTCTGTACCGTTACTCGGCATGGGATTAAAGCAAAGGTCAGCGAAGTCTAACATATCTGCTGAATTCAGTGAGTGTCACAAAAATTTAGTGGAATGCCATGATATTGTGGCAGTTTTTGGAGCCATCGTTTTAAAGCACTGCACACATTTTATTTCGTTTGCTTTTGGTAGACATGAATATGTGCATGATTTTTATCAAATAATGTGAATTTAAATAGTTAATCATACAGAGATATAACTGTATTGACATAATATAATTATATAGTCTTAGTATACGGGAGATCACCGACTGCTCGAAATTCGGCCAGAAATATTTAGCTAGTAACGTTATATGCTTATTTAAGCTATGTACAAAATGTATACTTTTAGTACAGTAATATCTATACGACATTTTAATCTAATCATCCTTTTTATATCACGCATTGTCACAATTTTATAGTAAAATGTATACATGTGTGTGTAAACTTTTGGCATTTGTGTGCGTATGATTTTATTTAACTAATTCGATGTATTCATAATGAATTTTTATAATAATATTTGCATTCGCTTACCCTCCTCTATATTAAACTGTAATTGTGTTAAATTTTATACTCCTCCGTCTGCGCAATTTTCATAAGATGGTACCGACAGTTTTGGTTTTACGTGTATTCATACGTGATATAGATATAGTACATAGAGTTCTAAACCTTGTTGTTACAGCGAGTGGGTAATATATATTGACGTTCTTTGGCTTCTCACAAACATTATCAAACTTCCTGCAGTATAAAGGAAAGTTAAGCGATTTCAAAGGAAAATGAAAGCTATATTTCTTAAAGTCAAAAGAAGAACGTTATCTTATATCGTGCAAGTTCGCTTGACTTTGAATGAAAAAATTAATGTCTTGCAAAATTAAATGAGAGGTATGGATTTTATAATACGGTGTGGGAGAGGCACACCAAGGTCAATATGCTTAACCACCGCAGAGGAAGATCTTCGAATCCGGGCTTGTTGGAGTCGCCCGGAGCGGCCGCGCCTCGCCGACAGTTGTTCGTCGGAAGGTCCGATTGCCATCTGACGTCATCCTCGGCACCCCCACGATTTCTACAACCTTACGACTAATATCACAAAAATATAATTAACCGGGACCCACTGTTTTACGTGCCTTCCGAACCACGGAGGAGGACGATCGAGATGCGTGTAAAGTATAGATATTTACCGTAGTAAGTTCGCGTCTAATCCATTTATATTTTTGAAAAAAAAGCAGAAAAACTTAAATTTGTTTACTTTGTGCGTTATTTCATAAGTTGTGCGTGGTAACAAGAATGAGGAACGGAGGTGACGATAATTGATAAATAGATGAATAACTTTACATTATTTGGCGTTTTTGTGATAGATTTTGAAATGTTTTGCGATTCAAAATAGCTTGTAATAAAGATAAAATGAAATAGCTTTCGAATTTGTACTACGGCACGAACCTAAGAGATCCAATAATAACTAATTTTATTTTTGAAAAGGATTTAAACCCGCGATGTCTTAGTGACCTGGGGGTCGAGCACGAACATTCTCGTTTACTTACTTTTATATTTGAAACGAAACGTCAGATGAAGGTTCGTGCTTCCATTTTACTTGAATTACATGGCCGTAACGTGTTCGTGTTAACGTGTTGGCCGTGCGAGTTCTAACTCGACTCTACTAAGTTGTGTAAAACGGTAGCATTAATGTTTCATTTGACGTTCGTTTTCGAATGTAAAATTAAGTAAAACTATCGAGAGTGTTCGTGCTAGGCTCTCCGTTAACCCTGCGACCGGTCCGTCGCGTCGTACCAGAAAGGTTATCAAAAATTACCACGTTTTAAGAATATAAAATCAAGTGACTCGTTTGATTTCCATAATCGAAATACCGGCACGTGCCATGAATTATTTATACATTTTAATAATATCTATAAATGTTTTTCTCGTGGTTACCTTTTCAAAATGTGCTTTTATATGCGTTTTATTTTCCTGTTCTTATTTGAAGTCCAATACAAGTCTCGTTTAGAGTTAATATTCTATTTTTGTTTTGTGCATAGATCAGCGAGCGTTTGAATACAAAGGTGTTTTTTTAGGGTTCCATGGTACTACAAGGAACCCTTATAATTTTGCTCTGTCCGCCCGTCCGTCCATTTGCCCTTAAGGTGCCCCCAATTTATTTTTATTATCTGCGATTCCGTTGGCGTAAAATTCAATGATATTCTTTTCTTAATTTCATGTGCTTTCAGTTTTGTCATAGATACTTATAAAGCAAGGCTAAAATGAGTGAATGCCGCAGATTATTATGCCGAAGCCAGACATAGCTTCATTTGAATGATCATTTCAATGAACATGTAGTGTGGCCGGGGTCTTTGTGTAGCTGCGCAAAGTTTTGTAGTACTTTGTAGTCTTCAGGGACAAAATGTACAAACATTTTGAGCTATGTTTCGCTCCGGCATTATATGTTGGTGCTTATTAATTACGTTAATTGCCTACGAAGTGCTGTATTATTTATAATGAATTAAATAAAACATACAGCAAATTACTTACATAAACGATAATCGAAAAACCTATTAAAATGCGTATAAACCTCTCCGTATGTAACAGGTTACCTTTATCAAACATAAAATCAGACAGGTGAAATTTATGACCACTATAAAGATTTTATAAACACTAGTATTAATTGTATAATTAATTAATACAGATATGTTTTAATCATTTATATAATTATTAATTATATAAAAGATTAAAACACATATTAACCCTTTTAGATGGGTCTGCGATATACCAGCTTGCAGCCTTAGACTCGGTAGATTGCCGTGCCAGAAAAAATATTGTTGATAGGGATTTAGTCCAGACCAGACTACTTAGTCTAGAACACCGGTGAAAGGTGGCCTGTTTAACTGTGTTTTATAGGATATTCTTCGGAGAGTGTGCTGTTGAAGTCCATAACATGATTCTTTCTTCCACATTGTACCACTAGATGCCGCGAGAACCTCCACCTCTATGTACATAGTTGATATTCCACCAACTCTCACGAAGCGCTCTGACTGTTCTTTTTTTGATGCAAACTGCAAAGATGTGGAATGCTCTTCCTGCGTCAGTGATTCCTGACAAATATAATCTGAATACCTTCAAAAAAAAGTGAATAGGGGGTGTATTATCCATATGTATGTATTTATAGATTTCTAAAAAAAATATATTTGTCTATAACAGGCGTCTGTTATCTAAAACACAGGCATTCAGTTGTCTGCCTTAGGAACAGACGTCCTTGTGTCATATAGTCCTGTATATATTTATTTATTTAAAAAAAATATAAAAAAAAATGGTATATAAAGCCCAGTCAGGGCATTGCAAATTAATATAGAAAACAAAAAATATGATAATAAATGTCAACCAAAGCAAATACTACGATTAGAATAAGCCG
Source organism: Charaxes varanes (assembly GCA_024363005.1). Taxonomy (NCBI): domain Eukaryota; kingdom Metazoa; phylum Arthropoda; class Insecta; order Lepidoptera; family Nymphalidae; genus Charaxes; species Charaxes varanes. Next base: position 25,709,233 of record JANCMC010043217.1, read on the forward strand.
AGAGCAAACCATACTAGAATTATAAATTTATAACAAGTCATTTGAAATATAAGAAATGATAGTAATGTCAAACAATAATAATGTAAATGACCAGAGTAAATTAAGCAAGATTGACTTATATTAGATTGAATTATACATGTAATAATTTCATATGTAAGGCGTGAATGCTAAATTAAATTATAATCATGTCAAGAACTATACATACCTTTAATAAAATCTACTATATATTGCGAGATCGTGGGACTGAGGTTTTAAGTTGATAAAAATTCCTGCATGTTATAAAAGCATTTTTCTATTAACCACTTTTTTTAATTTAATCCTAAAGCTAGATTCTTTGTTTTCTTCCTTTATTATGTTTGGGTATTTTGTTATTTATAGATCGAAAATATGGGCCGCTTCCACTTGTAATTTGTACACCGGAAGGGTAAATTTTTTTTAGTAATTTTACGAGCACAAATAAGCCTTAAGCTGAAAACCAACTAAGAATTAGGTCTCACTATAATATATTACATTACATGGGGATATATTATTATTTCAGTGATTATGTTTTCTTTTTCGTTTCTCGCACAAACATGGGTCGCAGTTTCCATAAATAATGTTCTTGGCTGCACATAAATTTAGTCGCTTCGTTGGTTTTGCCGCGGATTAAGAAAATATATGACGCAGATATGAGGATAACTCTATTAATAACTTATATTAATAAACACGAGGAATAAAGATATAGACAGGCAAAATTATTTTTGTCAATTTCTCTCAGTGTGTTAAATTATTATACAAATTCAAATGATATTTTATTCGTGTAGACTTTTACAAACTCTTTTGAATCGTCAAATATTTTAAAAGCTACCGCTGATTCGAAAGAGTCGCGCCACGAGAAGATTCATCAAGAAAGTATATTATGATCTATTTATAACGAGTACGTACCACTATTATTAATATACATTATAATAATATGAAATATCGACAGATCAATTTATTTATCGTGGTACGGACTCGTTATAAAGAGATCAAAATGTTATTAGACCACGAAGACTTAAGTTTAAAATCTTAAAGAAATTATATGTATGCTAAGTTATCATACTCGTAGAAGGCCCGATCCCAGATGATACATGTATGTATATAATAAAATAAGCTGATGCTTTATGTATGCCTAGTATTTTAATTGCTCCGCCAATTAAACATAAAGCTTTATCAAGAGTTGATGCAACGATATAGTCGGGGATCAAACGGTATAACAGTGACTTCAGTCCACTATTTTTATTGTTGAGCTCTTGGGATTTAATATTTAATAGAATTCTTTAAATTCAATACATCAGCTAGGTAGTAGTCCGATATAGAGCCGAGTGCCCCTCCTATAATAAATAAATATATACAGGACTATATGACATGGATGTCTGTTCCTAAGGTAGACAACTTAATGCCTGTGCTATAGGTAACATACGTCTGTTATACACAAATATTTTTTAAAAAATATATAAATACATATGTATGTATACATATAGATAATACACCCAGACTCGAAGCGGAAATCGAACCTACGGCTCCCGGAGCGGAAGGCAGGGCATACTTCAACCAACCACGGGGCTAATGGGCAAAATACCAACGGGCCAATGTTCACCTGGTGCAGTGTGGTGAAGTCTTCATCGTCATAATATCAATCCGCGTTTTCTACCATTCAGCTATAGAGGTCAAATCTTTATAATTAACGTTCAAAAAAATAAATAAAATTTGACACTGGAGTAAAAACACGGAAGCGCGAGAATATTTAGTATATTTATTCACAGGAATGATTCCGCTTCCCCACTTCATATCCCGGTCACGTACTCGCTTGAGATCATGTTGTTTTATTAATACTTAATCCGAGATTTGGTTGTACACACACACAGTAAGTGAGTGTCGGTGTGATGAATGGTTGGATGGCGGGAAAGGTCGTTTTTGAAATATTGATACAAAGATGTTAGGATAGGCTGTGGGCTCCTGGGAGATACGTAATAAAATTGACTTATAATTTGTATGTGTTTTTATTATAAAGAAAAGTCGCCGATTTTTTTTATTGGTGATATCTTTTGCTTACATATATCAATCTCTAATATAATACATATATTTTATAAAAAAAATCGTACAAAAATAGGCTAGCGACTCTTGGGAACTCTTTGATAAAATTGACTTAAGGTTTGTTTGCGTTTTGGTACAAAGTTGAATGTTATTTTAATATACATTCCTATTGCAAATTTTAACCTGTTTTGTATTATGTCTTAAAATATTTAATTCTTTTGTAAATATGTTACGTAGTTTTTGTAAGTTAAACGTACATTACTAAATTGTGTGTGGAACTATCTAACTGTACTGTATCTAAATCACTGAATTGCGTTTAACCTGAGTTATTATGGTATTACATTGAATTTGTTGAACTTTTGTTAATAAATTGCCTGTAAAACTAAGCTGTATTCAGTCTAAATAACAAAATTCTGTAGTGGTAAATTATGTTGGACCTAAATTTCTAAATTGGGTTTATCCTAAGTTACTTAATTATGTACAGAATTAAATTTGTTGATCCTAAGTTAGTACATTTTGTGTAGAACAAAATTATTTCGAACCTAAACTACTAAATTGTGTTGAATCTCAGATCGTAACAATATTTCCCGCTAAAACTCCGTTTACATTTCAGTTCTCGCTTCTGTTAGCGAGTGTTCGTCTAAATTATGTTGATAAGGTTTTTATTTCTGCCGTTTTTCAGTCGAGCGTTGAATGCCGTAATAGCCTCATTATATGGAGTGGCCTCTAACGAACTCTCAGTAAACAGTCATCATAAAGGTACGAGAAACATCACACCCGACGTACAAGATCGTCATATATCACATTTTTTGTATATGTCCTAAAAATATATGAGACTCGCTTATATTCTCGCTTTTTTCAACCCCTCGGGATCTGTAGTTTTTTCTGCAAAAAATGTCACACAGAGTCCTTTTCTCTGTCCCTGACAAAATTTCACGAGAGCTACTTGAGAAGTTAATGTGTGAAAGTGTAAGAAATAAGTAAACTAAACCACATTTATAATATTAGTTAGCATGGTTTTTAATCTGGGTTTAATTCCTAAATGTTACATTCTTTTATTGCTAACGATATATCAGCGAATATAATACTTTTGCTCTTAGTTAAAGTAAGTTTTTAAAAATCCCGTCAAAGTTCGTCCACCTAACTCAAAGATTAATTACCCATAACAAACAAACAAATATATATACGTATGTATATATATTATATAATTTATTTATTTTACTAAACGCATGTAACTATGTATATAGTTACATGCGTTTAGTAAAATAAATTTATTTCATATTTAACAACAAATATTTAGAAGACAAAGTTCTCATGTCTCCGCAGTCAACCGACATAAAACATAAGTTTAATTAGTTTTAACATACAAACGAGTTTGTAAACAATTTCTGTATTAGTACTAGTAAAGCACCCCCGGGGGATGCTGGGTGGTACACAATCCCGTCCGACTTGAACCCCATACCAGTTTACAACATTGCAGACCTTCATATCAAAAGTTTCTCACCACAAGTGAGTTGGTCCACTTCGCCCATTATCCTGCTATTTATGACACATCACCCGTAATTTAAGCCTGGTACTACACCGGGTTAACGCTGGGAAGAAGAAGAAGAAGAAGTAAATTAATATAAAAATAAATTAGAATTGATTAACAGTATTTTTTTCGGCCGACCCCGCAGGTCGGCTACCTAGATAGTTATATATTATATATTTATTGTATGGAAAGATTACTTATATTACAACTATCTTTACTTGGCAAAGAACTTGAAGTATGGCCTCGATCTGATGAGTACAACTACGAACAACCCCTCATCCAGTTCCGTGCCAACGATCCTGGCAGCTGGCAGCCATGGTTTGACAAGATAAACGATTTCCTTGTTGGTAAGCACACACTTTCGAATTTGTTAAAATTGGCCTAGACACAAGAATGAGAATTTCTAACTTCTACTATAATATGGAATTTTTATGTTAATTTATTTTAATTATTTATGGTGCATTTAGGAGTAACAATAAACAATAACTATACAACGGTAAAGATAAACTACAGAGCCAGTTTTAATCGGGTGTCTGAGTATCCTGGACAGCACCTACGTAGGTCAAAGGCTGTTCCTGTATAACATCCTATAAATCTTTTCTTTATCAGTCGGCATCGGGTACAAGAGTTTTTCCGGAAATCGGAAAGCCAGTGCAGTGTTGTGCTTTGATGGCGGGTTCGGTGGTGTGGCTTTCGGGTTGCAGCAGTTGCATTGCACTGATTTTCCCTCTTTTTTATTCACGGATTTAAGCAAAGTGGTTTTCTTTTTAATGTTTGTCATGTATTTCCGCAAAACAGGACCCGATTTAATCAAATATTTTTATCGTTTGTGAAATAGTGCCAGGGAGTTTATCGTTCGTTTTTACATTTTGTGGCCCTCGATATAACGAGATTTTCCTTAGTTCCTCTTTTTGGCAGTCAGTACTGATTTTAATAATTAATAATAAGTATATACTGAAGCTTATAAAGGTGTTATTATTATTATTATTTAGCCTACGAGACAACGGTTCCTGATAATCCCCCTCGCGCACCATGTTCAATACAACGTCACGACAGGCGTCTCACGTCGCCAAACTGTGAGGAGGCCCTCAGGACTTGGATGCCTTGCACAGCTGACAACTTCTACGGATACAATACTGGAAAGCCATGCGTTTTCTTACGGTTAAACCAAGTAAGTATATTCTTAAACAATATTAAGTTATGTTTATAGTAAACTAGCTGTTTTCCGCAACTTCATCCACGAAAAATTAACAACCGCCTTCCAAAATTTATACGACCTGCGGTGATTGAGATTTCGTGATACGGGACCTTTCGCCTTTCTAAATATTGAGTAAAGGGACGAATTTAAAGTTGACGTTGGTACATCTTATTCCATTGCTTCCTGACCTTGGTACACTTGGTATACCTGTATTTTTGGATTGGAGATTAACGAGATTCCATTCGAAGGACTTAGCGTAAAAGAAAACCACCTAAATCAAAGGAAATTGGTAACGGTGGCACAATTATGTATAGTCTATTGGGGGATTCGATATTTTATCAAGGATTTCTATGGATAAAAGTAGATTTTTATGGTTTATGTACAAAACTGTTTTCTATTGCATGTGGTTTTCTTTTTAGATTCACTACTGGGTACCAGAACCATACAATACATCGGTGCGAATGTCTTTACCGGCTGACATGCCAGATCATGTCAAGCGTGCAATGGTAACTATATCTTTGAAGCTACACTAAACATATATTATAAATAACGAGTTTTTTAAGAATACTAATATCCCAGTCAGCCCAAAATTGTTAGGACCAAAGTTGTAGAGAATTAAATTTGGAACGACTTTGGTCCTAACCATTTTTGTAAAAATACTGGAAATAAAAGAGATATGTGCTCGAAAACAAACTCATCTTAAATTCAGTATGGCAGCTAACTCACCCTCGGAATTAGGTCGAGATTTTAATTTAGGCTATTAAATCCTACCCTTAAACATTGTAGCAATAAAATATCCGCCAGGAATTTTTCCCGGTTACCCCTTTTTTAGTTAGGCCGACAGGCCTATAAGTATCTAGTTATGTAAATAAATTCGTTTTGCAAAATACTACTAATATATCTATTTTTACAGCAACTTCTTCCAGCATCGATACATGGGGACTATGTATGGGTTTCTTGCAACGGAGAGTTCAGCACCGATATGGAAAACATTGGACCGATCCAGTATATCCCAGCTACTTCGCCTCCAGGATTTCCCGTCAACCGTCTGCACACTGCGGATCGTATTCCTCGTAATGCTCGGTCTTTACCAGATCAGATTCCTGCACCACTAGTGGCAGTATACTTCGAGAATCCTCACCGTAATATATTACGATATTATTTTTTATTGTGTTTAGTCTAACTTAGTATACCTCAACATCCTGTTCTAGTGAACTAGACTGAATACTGTACCAGAATAGGGAACCTAGGCATACCTGACCTGATTTCTTAAGAGTCTTCGAGCTCTCCCTTCCCTCAGAGACAACTCGTGGTAACCTAACCCACCCTCACGCTCCTGTGATCGACCGTAGTATATAGACCCCCCCCCCCCCCCCCCCCCCCCCCCCGCCCCCCCACCCCCCCCCCCCCCCCACGCCCCCCCCCCCGGTGCCCCCCCGACACCTCTCCCCTATTAATGTGATATGCGGTTGTCACGATTACGCTTTGACATCGTCCAATAATAAAGTTTAAACATGTGTAATTCCTTTGCTATTGGTGTGCTTGAGGTTTTATTTTAACAATTTAATATATTTATAATGCATTTTTTGTAATAATATTAGGATTCGCTCACACTCTTCTATATAAATTATAATTGTGCCAAATTTCATACTCTTCTGTCGGCGCAATTTACTTAAATTGGTACCTAAAGTTTTCTTTTCATTATATACTAATAATACAGATGATAGTATCTACTCTCCATTCGCAATTGAGAACAAAATGAGTAAAACTAAAACAGACAAAGATGGCAGATTCATTACAGACCTGTACCCACTAGTCTTAGAAAAAGTCGACACGAAGAAAATTAAATCGGATCACCCAGAGCTCAACGTGTTCAATTCATTATTAATGTTAAGCAACTTCTTACAAGCTCAAGACAAAACGTAACAGACAGGTAGGGGTTTTTTGTTCAAAGAACTAACTGACTGTGTAATGGCGGCAGTGGAAACTAAGTTTTATTATTTAAGATATAAAGGCGATACACTCGGGAATCGAGCTTGTTACAAGTTCCACGAAATACATTTATATTTTAGCGGAGAAACAAAAGTTGAAGTGAATAAAAGTTCTGCAAAAGGAGATTATACTGTCTCTGTGAATTGTAATAGAGTTTTTGTGGATTAATATAGATGTGGAAATTATAGCCGTACTGCTGTAGGGAAGACACTGATGGAACTACATTCTAGTTTTTTTACTGAATATAAAGATACTGCCGAACATTACTTAAGCTTAGGATTAAAGGTGTGATGTTATGAAGTTATAGGATTGTGACATTTAACCTAAATAAGGATGTCTTAAGAAATACCCATATCATTTCCATACTTATATTATTTTTATATTTAATATTTTTATGTCTCATGCAGCTTTTCAATCGACTTCAAATAAGACTTCTCTATGCGACCGCATTTCTTTTTTTAAGTATTTTACCTTAAAACTTTCGACTGTGGGTGTTTCGACGGTGAAACGATTTTGATGATGCTTCTTTTATTTGAAAGCTGATGCTTTCTGTGTGGTCCCATTTCAATTTGGTCCAGCTGTGACAGTTTGGAGACGTTGTTTTTTTTTTGATAAAATCATGTAGCAAGTCGTCTATTGTAATAAGTACCCTAATAAGATCTCATAAACAACATTCTACGATAAGCGTTTTAAAAATACTACTAAATACGTTTAAACTAAATTAAATCTAAAAGGGATATAGAAGGATTATGTATTCAATCCAATAAACAATTCAAAATATAAAAAAGAACGAAATAGAAAGGCGGTGCTATTACAAATCGTAATTCCCGAAATTCCGACCCTTATCATAATTGAATAGACGACATCGAGCGTAAAGAATGAAGATGGATCGCCAGGAGATAGAAGGGAACGCATCAAAACAATAACCAGACCGATACGCGGAGCTATTTTACTATTTGTAAAATGACCCCTTTGCTGGCTCGCAGGGCCCAAAAAATCGGGAATGTCAGAGAATATTACAAGAATGGAGTATTCCGTAGATGTTTGAATTAGGGATGTTACGGAGGTTGGATTCCGATTCCGAGAGTCAGAACTTCCGATTAATTTTACTCAGTCGGTTCTGATAAATTTTAATTGGAAGTTACATCAGAGGTCGATAGTCTTAGATGTCGGTGATGTGGATGCTGTCTGATCGAAGTTGGCTTTTAAGAACTAGATTGGACAGCAACAAGCTGCAATGCTTTTGTTTATTAAATAAAACTTGCCTCTTTAGCAGTCACTCCATTTGATTTAATTTACTAGGCTATGAGATTTTCAATTTGATTATTCTTATTTTTAATACCCAGGTACATCAATTTTCTCCTGTTAGTAAGAATATAATATGATGAATAAGGTATATAACGTTATCTTTTGGTTCAGATTCCGATAAACCAAATATAAAACCTTTGGTTGCGATATTTGGTAACATCCCTAGTTTGGACTGCCAAACTGTTTGTAAATTTAAAAAAAAAAACTTCTAGGTCTTTCTGTTTATTTCATTCTTTATAAAAACTCCCTCTGATTCCCAAGTTCGCAGTAGAGCATTTCAAACATTTAGATTTAAATAAAATCATTCCTCATTATTAATATATTTTTATATACAATATTAAATAATACCGATAACATTATTGCGTATATTAAGTAGTAACGATTATATTACAATTTAGTTGTTCGTAACTCTCTACTGTAAAGCTGGGAATTGGTTTTAGGACAATTTACGTGGGGCCCTATTTGGGGTTTGCTAAAACTACTGGTCGCAAACATTGGTAAAAAATGTATCCACATACGTTACATATAATAATAATCCACATAGACTATTCTTATCCAATGGATGAACACTTTCTAACCAACAAAAGAATAAAACCTAAATTGTAACTCGTACTTATATGAAATTCTACATGCTCTTAGTGAAGTTATTTTTTTTGGGACATTCATTTCATTATTATGTCTATTGTCATAACGAAAACTTTGCAGAAACGCCACAAGAAGTTAGCAGAAAGTGTTTAATACTTAAGGGTATGTTCCGAAATACACTGCGGGCACTGCTCAGTGCTCATGCTGGTGATAAAATCGTTCAGTTATTCACTGCCAGTATACCGCCGCAGTACCCTATGGAAATATATGACGTCATTAATACTCGCCATTTTTGCACTATGAGCACTGGCGCTTTCGAGCTTCAGTGCTCTCAGTACATTCATCATGTGATCAATCAAAAACAGAGCGGCTCTTGTTAACAAAATTAACAGTATTATATTATTTAAAAAAAAAACGTGAGTGAAGATAAATCGTCAATTTGTAAAATTGAAAAAGTAAAAATGTAAAAATTCTATAAAGATGTCAGTATACTGGAGCGCGTTCCGTTTTAAACTATATACAGTATAGCACACCAAAAAGGAATACCTTTACAGTATACATAATTGACATCACAGGTTACAATGCTCACAGTGTATATCGGAACACTCTTTAATTCCCAAAGAGATTCTTAAATCAAATACCAACATAGTAATAAAAATATAATATTAAAGAGCAGATTCAAATGGATAGAGTAGCATAGTTCAACGAAATGTACAATTTAAATCCCATCTAAAATTACTTTACGCAAAATTTGGATAAACATCCTTAACCCAAGTCAACTAAGTCGCGTTTTCTTTAGTCTACACTTATATATAAAGGTGAATGTTCTTTGTTTGTTTGCTTGAACGCGTTAATCTCAGGAACTTCTGGTCCGATTTGAAAATTATTTCAGTATTAGACAGCCCATTTATTGGCTATATATCATCCCACAATTATTTTTTTTACTTAATTTTACGCTGACGAAGGCGCGTGCACACCTACTTATCTATTGAAATAAATTAAATTTCAGTGTCTGTATCACTAAATCTTTACTGTCTATTCATTTAACTGGCTGTTATATTATAAGGATGTTTGTTACCTTCACATTTCTATTTCATTTAATACATCTAGGAGCATATTACGTCACTCGATATTAGTCATGTGGGTAAATCTTAACAAAGAAACTGTATAACATCGCTTAGTCACAATACGTATTGTGGTGTATAATAGAAATATCACCTTATCAAAACAAGAATATACTTAATGGGTCTTTTGTTAGAAAGGACCACTTCCATCTATAGGTTTATATAAAAGTATACTCTTATTTTCCTCGGCTACGTCAATAGTTTTGTTTTCAAAACACTCTCTGAAGTCGGAGTTTTCTCTAACTCAGCTCTTATGAATACATACAGATAATATAAGGTTAATTATTATAAAAACCAACAATATTTTGATATGAAATAAAGCGGAAAATGTATCCAATCTCAAAAAACGGTTACAAAACTAGCCTATTCCACAGCTAGAGGTAGGAGCAAGGGGTATACCAGCAAAATCCCTGTACAACCTACTAAAAGACCTTGACTTGTCAGGAAATTAAAAAAATTAAAAAAAGATATTTAAAAATCAAATGATAACATTGAGAATATATAATATTGCACATTATTTCTAGTATAGTTTGTGCTAGAAGTAGATGTTAAAATAGCCCAGGTTTATAGATAGATAGACGCGAGCTATTAATCTAAACAGCCAGAAAACAAGAAATGACCCCAAGTTTTTTACAAACCGAGAGAAAGGCGTCGTGTTGCTATTAAAAAAAATCCCCATACGCCCGCTTAAATTATATGCAAAACAATTTGTGTGCTTCAGAAGGTCTCGCGTCAATTAAATAACTGTTTCACGTGCGGAAAAATTGTTTGATGGTTTTAATTGAAGCGGCTCTTTGGGGACCTTCAGATCCGAACGGGCTCTCTGTAAATAATCCGAAAATAACGAGCTAGCAATTAAATACAGCTTTGAGACTTGCGTGGACAAACATTGGCCGCTCGCACATCAAAGGACACGTTCCATTAGAGATAAATGCGTCGATATGTACGCGTAAGTGAAATTGAAAATTTAAAGCTGGTTTAATGCGTTTTTGACGCGCTCGACGAGTTGCATATATTCGTTATATTAAAGTTGTAATACAATTAAATTTCTATAATACATGAATAAACTAAAATTCGACAGTTAAACAACAAACATACGTTGAAACAATAAATATTCTTTCAGAGTCCGCTTATTTGCCCTCGAAAAAAAAAACGCTTCAATTCCTTTTCACAAAGTATTGCAAATTATTATGAACAAGCTGTGCCCGCGACTACGAAAAGTATTTTAGCGAGATGATATATAGACTTTAGCCTTCCTTGATAAATGGGCTATCTAACACTGAAAGAATTTTTCAAATCGAACCAGCAATTCCTGAGATTAGCGCGTTCAAGCGAGTAGACAAACAAACTCTTCAGCTATATTAGTAGAGATAAGTATAAGATAATGAAGTGGAGTAAAGTGCCTTGAACGTGGTCAAAAAAAAATATCGCATTGGACTGGAGAACAACCCTTAGGCATGATATACACCCATAGATTCGGTGTTAAAAGGCTTATCGTTCTCGTTTCGGGATGGTAGCATTAATATTTGTTCATTCATTCCGTTAATAGGACCGACTGTTCCCCTTTAGTACTCATTTTCATTTTGTTTGTGGGCGGTAGACTCAAAGGGTAGCGAGGTATGGTAGTAAATGATGTGCGTTTATGTATCGAATTGAGATATATCGCAAGCCGAATAACAAAGTGACCTAACTTACAAAAGATGCTTATTGGGAAATTACATCCTTTGCAATTTAAGCGGACTCTCTCATTAGACCAGGATAACGCTTTGATTTCTGCAAAGTAATGCTTTATTATTTAACAGTAGCTTTTTAGAGTCGGCAGTCCAGATGACACAGAAATCTCAATTATTCACTCATTAAGTAATGAATAATAATAACTATATGACATACGGACGTCTGTTCCTAAGGTAGACAACTTAATGCCTGTGTTTTAGGTAACAGCCGCCTGACAAATATTTTTTTTTAGAAATATATTAATATAGACATATAGATAATACACCCAGACTCGAGGTGGGAATCGAACCCACGATCCCCGGAGCAGAAGGCAGGGTAACTGCCCAATGCGCCATTAGGTGTATTTAAAAATTTAAGAGATCAACTATTTTTGTATAAAATTTTCAATAATTTAATGGATTCTTCCTTTCTTCTTAGTAATTAACAGTTAAAGTGTCCTCGACTTGGAGCTGAGTTATATGCTACCTTGTTTTCTGTTCCATTTTGTAAAACTAAATACCATAGTAATGTTTATTAATCGAGCTTGTAATAAGTATAATAAAGGATGTCTACATTTGGATATATTTTTTCATCCATTTCCTGTTTTTAAAAAGTAGTTAGACAAAATTTTAAGTTCTTTTTTCAGTGGAAACTTTATTGATTTGTGTTTTTGTTTTTTTCATACTTAATTTATCGTCGCTATAATTGTGTTTCCCAACAATTTAAAAAAAAATATCTGAAAGAACTGCCGTAGACGGAAAGAAAATTGCACACTTACACACGTAATAGGTAGTAAGTTTTTTGGTGAATTAGTGCAGTGAGTGAACGCGTCACTCTATAACTGGCAGAACAATTACTTGCACAGACACTTTTACATTCTACTCGCATTCGTGAAATGGAAACGTCAGGTCTATTTTGTTCTGGTGTGGCTGTACGCTCTCTGATTTACTGTATGCACTCTTGTAAAACGTTTGTTGTGAAAAAAAGAGACTGGTCATGTTTTTTAAAGAATTATAGAAATACTAGAAGTGACTCTAGCTTGTTTGTGTACAAAAATTTTTAATAACAATAACTATTACATCATAATGAGCAATTTTTTTATTACAAGTGGTGCAGATGTCCATGTGCACCGGTAGGCACTTCGATGCCAGCTGCCTGCTCGTTTGCCCCCCCTTGTAACATAAAAAAAAAAGATATCAGTTGACGTGTCAATCAATTTTTCAACGTCTTCAGATGAAGCGGCCAAATTGCTTGATAGTTTTGAATTAAATTAATACGTCATAGATGACATTTAGGGTATGATGTGACTTATATTATAGTCATTGACATAAATGAACCTAAATAAAAAATAGAAAAAGAAAATTCAAAATTGAATACTGGCCGTTTGCTCGCACTCGATGTTGTTGCGATGTTAAAAATAAATTGAGACAGGAAGGCAAAATGTCGATGAAAACAAGTCCGAACGAAACTGACTTAAAATTGTTAGGCAAGCTGCAAAATTTTGTCCATTAGATTACGCCGTAACATACATAAAAATTGGAAGTACATTCAACCACCAGCATCCACATTGCTCAGTGGCAGAGTGTTGGATACTTGACTCATGCGGCGGTGAATTAATTTTACGGCATTTGCTTCTTATTCAATACTAGCCACCTGTCAACAGCCACCTGCTTTGCAAGAGTGAAATAAATCCAATCATACACACTCAAAACCGATTTAAATCAGACTAGCGATTGCTTATCCTACCCCTACTCTATCAAATTCATTTAGTTTAGCCAGACGTAGAGAATTCTTTCGTTGTCATATCTGCGTTCACAAAGATACCAATTTTTATTCTAGTTTTTAGCTCGTTGACATTTGGTGTAAGAACCAGTCTTCGTTTACACTTAAATATTGCGAAAGAATGCTCTTGTTCTACCTCTAGCTCTTAACACTCACAAACTCTACCTCTTTATAATATTATGTATAGAAAAAACTAGTAATAGTAATAACTTGTTCGTCCAGGTGCTATTCAGAAAAGTGATGGGAGAAGTGAACACCGGTCAGCGTGCATTATTTTTCTCAATCCTTGGCATCGTAAACGCGACGCTGCTGTGGCCCGTTTGTCTGGCGCTGTACCTCACAGGGACCGAGCAGCTGCCTGCGCATCGTATGCCGTGGATAGCGCTGCTTTTGGCTAGTGTTTCACTGCTCGGTAAGTGAATCTAGCTTAGCATAATCTGTTTTTCTAGGTCAGCACAATCTATTCTTCTAGGTCAGCAAAGTATGTTCTTCTTGGTCAGAATAACCGGTTCTTCTATGTCAGCATTATCTATTCTTCTAGGTCAGCATTATTTGTTATGCTAGGTCAGAATATTCTGTTCTTCTAGGTTAGCATAATAGATTATTCTAATTATAATGACACAACAAAGAACATAACAAAGTTTCGATAGGTCTGCGATAGAAGGATGGAGGTCAATTCCGTGAAGTGCTCGATTAAAACCTCGACCCCTATTGATGACCCTTCTTGATCCCTATGGTTAGAAAAGTTTACAAGATTTAAAGTGAAATTTAAATATTTTTTTTACGAACAACCCTTTTAGAGTCTATTTTTTGATCTTATGTTGTTACGGAGTGAAACATGCATTAAAGCACGTGTGTTTGTACATTGCACATATTTTTCTCTAGTTCTTGTCCTAATTCTGATTTATATAAAGCTTCCAGTTACTTTCAGTCATTTTAAACAAAATCTTTTATTTTATTATAACAATTGTATAAAACTTCTGAAAATTGTGAAATAACTCTGTTCTTTCTTACGTGTATTCTTGACGTCAAGGTTACGTGCATTCATAATTAATGAGTACGTTTCATTTAGAATGGCGAGAGATGTAGCTCTCGACTATATGGGTCAAGAGAGGCGAGTTAAAATTTTAGAGAACCGTGTATAAAATTACCATATCTGTTTTATTATGAATTATTGATTTTAAGTTATAGATATGTTATATTAAATAATGTATTTTTTTTTAAACATTATCAGGAACACTTTTAGATATGTCTAATATTCCCTTTTCTCCTCCTTCTAGGCTTAAATTAAAAGCTTGTATTAGGAGTGGCTGCGATATTACCCAAACGGCAATGGGGTTTCAACTGGGTCAGGTTTAAAGATAGTTTTCCACTCCTAACAAAACTTTAATTTAAAATTATTTTGTACTCAAAAGAAATAATTAATTGATGTTACCAGTTACCCAATTAATAATTATTTTTTGTTACCTGTAGTTCATTTAGTAAGAGTGACATAGGTAATTTTTATAAGAGTTTCTAAGGTCAATAATATAATTTCTAATCAAGGCAACTACACAAAACTATTGATATTATCCGTTACTCAATCTAATTTTTTTTTCTTACCTGAAGGACACTCGTCAAGACATTCTTGTTAATTTTTATAAGTTTCTAAGGTGCTTATCAAGGCTACTCCTAACAAAACAGTATTGATGTTATCAATCATTCAATTATTTTTCTTGTTATCTGTAGTTCATTCATCAAGAGTATTTTAATTACGATTTATAAGAGTTTCTAAGCTTAAAACTTTCTTCTTTCGACTTGCGATGATACCCCAAAACGACAGTTTATCTTTACAACTTAACCATAGATTAACGGCCGGTTACATTAACAAGGGAGTGATATGACCCCATGATTGTTTTACGACGCCATAAACTACGGCTTTACAATTTGTGTTCCGTGCACCATAAATTGAAATATTACGAGCCCTTATCGTTTGGGGCAATAAAGTTTTTTTGTGATATTTTCGGTAAATTATGGCGCATTAGGTATTAGCTAATGTACGATTAGTACTGCGCTGATATACTTGGATGAGCATACTCTTACGTATTTGGCGGTGTTTAACTTTAAAATGGGCAGAACTATGTCTCTGGTCAGAAAACTCTACATTATGTACTGTAAGTGTAATTTTGAAATCGTTATCTCCCACGTAAATTGTTGTAATCCCAAATTCCTAGCTTTATAGTACAGTAGAGTAGTACAGTATTGTACATAATAATGTATTCGTAAATATTGAATATATAATTGTATACATGAATGTGTTATATAATGTCGATTTTGTTTCAATTTAAATGTTTGTAAAGCTCTACTTTGAAGTTGGGAATTTGGGGTTACAACAATTTACGTGGGAGGTATCGAAAAGTACCAATATGGTTAAGACTTAGTTTTTATACCTACTAGGAATATTTAAGAGACATGGTAGCCTTTTCAGGGTTCCGTAGTCATACATGGAACGTTTATAGTTTGGCTCTATTCTTCAGTCTTTCCGCCAGCGAGGCGGCGCCGATTTTCAAAGTAATAGATGCAGAGACTTGAAATTTTCCATGTTGATATGACGTATCAAAATTCATTACGAAAAATGTTTCGAGCGAAATCGGACAAAAAAATTTGAAGTTATTTAACGAATACCTTTATGGCGTATCAGATACGGAACCCTTCTATATAAGCGTGTCGTGACACGCTCTTGACCACTTTATTTTCTAATGTTCTCTAGTCTAGAAATGTTAGTTTTATATACTCGTATTATTCGAGACGTAAAACATAAAATTGCAGTTATAAATTATGGATAAAAATTTAGCCGGAATGTATTTTCCAAGTCTGACGTGATATCCAATAGTAAAATTCATTCCGTATTACTCAAATCAATTGAAACTTATCTGTTAAAGTAGAAAACCCCGCGTCTCTATATAATAACGTAATGTAACTTCACAGTGTTTGTTCATCTCTACCATGTTAGCGATGTGGCGAGTTAATAAAAATAAATAAACCGTCCATTGCGGGATGACTATCGGGTTTTTATTGCCGTGTTTACTATTCCCGGTCAATCTATCAACCCAGAGTGGGGATGTCCACACAAACTTATTTATAGTCTGTTTACTACGCACATATGTCTACCAATAACAGAGTTTCGTTATGGATTCGTTACCCTTCTGTTGATGAAAACCGCTTCGAATGATATGTCACTGATCAATTTATATGGGTTGGCGCTTTTATCAATATTCAATACATAGAATTGAATAGATAATACGTTAAATATGTATATTTTGAGAAGTTGATAGCGTGCTACTGGTCTTCGTCAAATAAGGGTGATTGAGGACTGAGCGGCTGTTAGAAAAGAATACATAGCGCTTTACCTCCTCGTACCAACTATTTTGGAACTCCTAAATTAAACATGTGATTCATCATTCTTAGTAGAGGTCACAGCCAGAGCAACTTAACTTAGCGATCGACTCAAATGCCGACCACTGATTAGGCCACGACCTCCTCAAAATTGAAAGTGTTTATTAAATTTTAATTGATGTTATTGAACTTCCTATTTACTATTTTGTTGTACGCCAGAAACGGCTAAATGCATGTATCATGGATTTATGACAAATAAATGATTAAATTAAATGAAATGATTTCATTCAACATTCACACAATTATCTCTTCAAGTATAGGATAACCGATCTAATGCATGTGGTAGGTTTCGTTATGAATTTTTCGCGTATTCTTAATCTTTATGTAAGGCAGTATGCCAATTTGTCATTAGTGCCAGCGCAGTGTCGCTTTATGACATTTACCTTTATTATGTTACAAGGGGCAAACGAGCAGGCAGCGAGCACCAAAGTGCCTACCGACGCCCATGGACATCTGCACGACCAAAAGGTTAGCAGATGCAGTCTTAATCTCTACTAAGCACGATGTGAAATTCCTGTTTGTGTCAAGATTAGCGTTGCTTTGTGAGGTTTTTTTGGCCGCTTATTGATATATTTTACTCAAGTATTCTGTGTAGGACTAAAATTTATTTTTATCTATACTCTATACTGATATATAAAGCTGAACAGTTTGTTTGTTTGAACGCGCTAATCTCACGAACTACTGGTTCGATTTGAAAAATTCTTTAAGTGTTAGATAGCCCATTTATTGAAGAAGGCTATAGGTTATATATCATCACGCCGAGATCTATAGGAGCGGGGCGCTAATGGTGAATATTTCAAAATCGGGGTTTTTTTCCTTTTGAGAAATTTCGCTGCGTGCGCTACGTAAACGGTTAGAGTTTCTAAATAGCAGTCTGTGACAGCATATGTCTGTCTTTTAAGGTTGGCTCGCTATAACCTTTTTTATGCTAACCAAATTTGTTCTAAAATAATGCATTATTTGTGAAAGCTGTTTCTATAAACATGATGTTCATACTTATCCAATAAACTGATTTTCAAACCCCTAAGTGAAAAGAGTGGCCCACGCGGGTGAACTCGCGGGGTATAGCTGGTAGCTCACAGTATATTGTGACACTTCTGTCGCTGAACGGAGCAGACTTTGAGATCGTCTAATAACCGCCCAGTGACGTGTTTCATCTATTTTTATTCAAGACTTTTATTCTTGAAATTCATTTCGTTATACGTATTTAACGTTACACTCGTTGATTTCATGCGTATAAAGTTATTGAAAATTTCCTAATTGAACGATTAAAAAACTACATCATTAATTTTCATTAAGTTATTCATGGCCCTGTCCTGACGCTAAACAATTTAAAAAAAAAACAGTATGAATATTTTTTATGACATTTAGATTCAATCGCAGATGCAGCGTTTGTTGAGCAGTAAACGTTTAAATGCCCCATTTTATTGTCTGTACTTTGTAATGGAACCTGGAACAATAAAATACACGAGAATTAGAGGAAATGAAGAATGTTATGGTCGGCCATAGAAACGTAATGGTTAGAGTAAAAACTTTTTATTAAGACAGAACAATTTCATTACGAATACTAATGAAGATAAAAAAAGACATAATTATAAATCGTCTATAAATTGTTCTTGATGTTTTACTTTTTAGTACTTCATAGGTTGGAGGAGATCGTGGCATAATCAGTGATCGGCATTTGAGTTGATCGCTAGGTTAAGTTGCTCTTGCTGCGACCGGGTGATAGATGGGTGAACCATTCTAGCACTGGGTTATATTTGATAACTGATCTCCTTCCCTTGTAACATAAAAAAAATAAAAAAATACGGAATCGGGCGTCTCTTTCCGGAAATATATATCAGGAAGGACAACTTTAAATTCTCCTTATAAATCTGCAAATAAAGAAAAAAGCCATACGATTTATTTGCGGACATGACAAAGAATCAAAACAGTCATATATAATTAGATTTATTAAAATACAGAAATGTATAGGACTAAATTATGACACACAGACGTGAGTTCCTAAGGTAAGCCTAAGGTAACTTAATGCCTGTGTTATAGGTAACGTCTGTTATATATATGTTATATATGTCGGTACCAGTAGGCACTTTGGTGCCTGCTGCCTGCTCGTCTGCCCAAAATATTTAGGCTGCTAATGACGCGGGAAAATGTGTCAAAACCTTTTTCTCACTCCATTGACCGTGATGGTTGTATGATTTAGTATTGGAACAGTGATCAGTTTTCGGAGTAAATTTAGAGTATTTTTTTTGAAGAGTTGGAAAAATAATTAACTTTGCGGATTTGTATACGCATATAAAAAATGGAATAAAGTTAGGAAGAAGTCCTTAGGAATAAACTTTGAATTGACTAGCGCGAGATGACGCAAACAAATGACAGCAATGACTATTGCTGTCAATGCTTCAATGGATTTTTAGGGTGCCAACCATCTGAGGCCCTGAGATATAAAATTGTTTAATTCATATATACTGATTACATTATGAATAACTTTTGCTGTCTATCACCTGATGATACTTCGGTTAAGGAGCGATAGATGTATTGAAGCACATCAGAATATACAGTGTTTTCCATTGGTAGCGATACCCACAAGTCTCTTCATTACTTTGGGTTACAATATTGCACAGATTTTTCCTTCTTTTATTGACAGATTTATTCATAGCAATCAATTCCTTTAGGTGTCTTGGACTTGTATAAAGTGACGTCTGAATTTATCAATAATAATAACCAACAACTTGGTCAGGTGCCAGGCACAGCGTGTCTTCCTTACTCTGCAAAGCAATAGTCTCGGCATTCGCAAGGTGAATTCATGGAATGCTAAGAAATTTCTCTTCTCTCTTACCAGCTATTAAAAATTCACCCCTAACGACATTCAACCCACCAGCCACAAATTAGAAAATAAATGTAATTTCAGCGCGTAAAACACATTAATCACAAAATTTTGACAGGGCTGTGAAATCGACGTGTGGATTAAATTGAAAACTCGAGCTTTATACTGAAACTTTACAAGTAGCATTAGTGTACCACACATCTGGCCACAGTTTTGGTCCTTTTAATTTAAATTAACTTAAAGTCCACAACAATGAATATGCATAAAATATATACAATAGAAAAACATTAAAAAGTTACCAAAATGATAAAGCGTACAATGGTCCGATATTAAACCGCCAAAACAATGTATCGATATTTATAACAAAATCGAAAATAATTATGCGAGTTACGGTCATCAGGAGTACCGCAATGTCCGATATTTGGAGGTGCAGTTGGTATTATGGAAATTATTCTAATTTCATTTTAAACAATACGCCTGAGGTTTCATTGTTGTAAATAAAAAAAATGCCTTTTAATATTATCATTGGCCCGAAATGGTCGTCTCTTGTTACGACCTAGCACCAGTTCTAGAAAATGGCCTTACTCTACTCTACTAGGATGTATCCATTCTCATTGAAAAGTATATTATTGTCAATGAACCTGATACAGCAGTGGTAGATCTATTAGTGCACAGAGCAATAATAGCTGGTGTGAGAATCCCACGTGATGATAATGTTATTAAGGATGAAGAAGAAAAATTAATTACATAAATAGATCTTGCTCATGACATTATCACACGTATGAGACGTGGCTCAGGAATTACATAAAATAATGTATGATAATAAAAATAATGCCCCAATGACTTGGTTGTAAAAATAACATTCTGCCTGATCGATTGATTAATGATAATAGACAAAAATACCTAAACAGATGGAAGGTAGACTAATAAGATAAATATAGAACAGATAAAGATGGTCTTTAAGTCTATGGAAAAGATAAAATGACCCAAATAGCGTGTGATTACTAGTATGCAATACAAAACAACGGCCGTAACAGTAAATCGATATTCATGACAACATCGGTAATAACTGCGAAAAATATGATCTTCCGAACGACCGCAATATCCGATATTCGAAAATGTATTGTGAATTGTTCTAATTTCATTTTAGAAATGGACCCGCGGTTATATCCGATAGTATTTTATTGCTTGTTGATGCTCGTAAATTGTTCCGCTTGGATTTAAATTTTGTATTTATATTTCTAGAACGTAGTTACTGATCATTTGAGGAGGTCGTAGCCTAATCAGTGTTCAGTATTTGAGTCGATCAGTAGGTTAAGTTGCTCTTGCTGTGACCGGGCGATAGATGGGTGAGCCATCCTAACACTGCTTTATATTTGATATCAGACCTCTGTAACTACTTGCAATAGAATCATTATTTAGCCTACAGGTTGTGATCAGAGTGCGCGTGAAAAAGGGAAATGAGTGACCTTGCTAAATTTTTACAATAATTTGACCAAATACAAATATTCGAAACCAAGTTCCAGATAGGGTCGCTGCGCTATCGCACTCAGTAAGTAAGTATTTGAGAATTAAACCGACTCTAGTAAGACTTTAAGCGTCTTTTGATTCAGAGAAACTTGTATTGGAACGAAAACTGAAAGAAAATAAGGTTTATTTACCACCTTAATTGTCATTTAAAATTTTGATTAGACAAAATATTGTCTATTTGTCCATAAATGCGTCTGGACGACGAATGGATCCCGACTCAGCGTTAATGATGCCGACACAGATTGCAGCGCTGATATTCTGTCGGATACCTCATGAGCTGATGTGAATCAGCTGTAAAGAAAGTAGATCTAATATTTTATAAGCGAAATTATGTGTGTTTGGTTTATGAAAATATAATCTGTAACTACCAAAACATATGACCTTGATCCGCCCTGGCCTACGTCTTGCGACTTGGGATCGGTAACAATATAAAATTGACTATGAATACCATAACACAAAACTTCCTTATCGGTTCATGAAGATCTAGTGATTTCTATCTTTTTGGAGGTATTGTAGGCATAATTTATGCCACTTCAGTCGTGGAACGTGGCGGATATACAATAATAACATTGTCCTAGATTAGTTTGGGAAAATGCTGTAGCGTTTTTTTATTGTGCCTGCTTGACAAAAATGTTATACAAAATATTCGATGTCTGCGATCTCGTATTGTGTTATAAAATATGTATTGACCTACATTTTATGAGATATTAGGGGGCCCGGCAGACGTTGTCCTGCCCGAACGTTTGCTTGCTATTGAATACCAAAGCATAGCGCCATCTATTGGTCGCGTATCCCACCGACCACATTTTAAATCTCTTAAATCTTCTAAGATGTTCATTATAATGATATGCTGTAATGAGAAATTTTGATTTGCATAATATTATGTACAACGTATCCAGATTATTTGATTGAATAACGATGAATACGGTATTATATATAAAAAAAATTGCTTCGTGAATAGTTCATTTTTTTTATATGTGAAAGATAAAAATTGTTACTGTGGGTTGTGCTTAAGAGATAGACATTGGTAACTTTTTTATAGATTTTTTTAAGACATACAATTCCGCACTACATTATGTTGTTCTATCCATAAGGTTTAGCCAGCGCACGCGACGTAAGCGCACAAAAATACGTTTTTTATGACATCAGGTTACAAATCAAAAAATATTTATATATTATACATATATACCTTATCCTTGAAGCAGTCTTTTTATTGTTGAAAACCGCATTAAAATCAGTTGCGTAGTTTAAGAGATCTACGCCTACTAGGGCGGGAAGCAACTTAGCATTTTATACTATGTAATAAGTTATAAAATATGTATTGCCCTACATTTTATTACTAGTATTTATTGACTAGCTATACCCTGCGACTTTGTCCGCGTTATTTCAGTGATTTTGTTAAATTTTAAGGATTTTTCGTGAACCCTAATTATTTTTCTAAAACTCAATTAGCTTATGTTACTCCTTACAATCTGACAGTAAAAATTTCGTTTAAATACAATTCGGAGATTAACCGGAACAGACAGAGAGTCAAAAAATTTAGAACTGGTGTTTTTGTTATAGGTATTGTATATATAGTTATATGCGATTGGTTAAAAAAAAAAAATTTCGACGTTACGAGCAGATACTTAATAATGCTAATATTTTTATAAAATTAGCATTATTAATACATTCAACTTCCTAGCGTTATCCTGGTCTAGTACCAGGGCCTACTTAGATTGCAGATGATGTGGCTGTGGGGAGAGTTAAGATGACCGATTGCCGTCTAACGTTATCCTCGAAGCCCCCATGATCCCTACAACCTTACGACTAATATCGTAAAGTGAAATCGGGTCCCACTGTTTTACGTGCCTTCCGAAACACGGAGGGTGTCGGATATCAAATATAAACCAGTGCTAGAATGGGTCACCCATCTATCACCCGGTCGCAGCCAGAACAACGTAACTTAGCGATCGACTCAAAGATATTTTATCTGACCGTAGATGGGGCAAGAAAACGTCTGCCGAGTTCACTAGTATTTATTAAAAAAATAATAGCTAGGTAGAAAATGCTTGAGGAGGTCGTGGCCTCATCAGTGGTCGGCATTTGAGTCTATCGCTAGGTTAAGTAGCTCTTGCTGCGTCCAGGTGATCCATTCTACAAATGGTTTATAATTGATATTCAACCTCCTCCGTGTTTCGGAAGGCACGTAAAACTGTGGGACCCGATTAATGTCATTTTATTATTCGTTAGGTTGTAGATTGTAGATTATTATTCGTTAGGTTGATATTAGTCGTTAGGTTGTAGAGATCGTGGGGGTTCCGAGGATGACGTCGGATGGCAATCGGTCATCTTAACTCGCCCCACAGCCAGATCCCTCACAATCTAAGTGGACCTTGGTACTTGTCCGGGATAACGCTAGGAAGAAGAAGCAGTGATTGATTACGAACTCAGACTTTCCATCTCTTCAAGTTCGTGAACTCTACTGAAGAACCTTTGTATCCCATGGTTTATTAAAGACTCGTCTTCTTTATTTTTAGCCCATCTTTGCCCATCTTTAGATTTTCCAACCTTTTGGGCTGATTTGTAAACTTTCACACTTCGTTGACATAGTTGAAATTTTTAATGTCTTTCATTTTTAATCACTGCGTTTTCTTTTATACGTACTTTAAAATAATAAACAGAGTTCAATATAAAGAGTATTTTTTTCACTTAATCACAATAAAGCGCCAAAGGATTCTGAATTGTATAGCCTTCTGGGGAACGAAAAACAAAAGGTTTGTTTTCTTTGCAAAGATTCACGTAATCTGGGACTGGACGAAAGCTTTATTTACGTGGATCCAAAACCAAGATCACTGAATGAAGGAACTTTAAAGCTTTTTATTTTGCTTTCTTTAATTGTAAAGGAATTTTTGCAAAGAAAATCATAAATATGAAGCGACTATGGATATAAAGTTCTGTGGTTGTTGTGGTTAGTATTAAAAACTTTTATCTTTTTCACATCACACGCTGTATTACAGAACCCATTTTTTGGAAATCCACTTTTTATTTGAAAAACGGATACTGTTAATCATTACAATTGCAAGATTCTTCTCTTGCATTTGTGTGTTGTAATTGCTGTGTGTTTCTCTAATAAATATAAAAATAAAATAAAATAAAAAAAATTTGGGGTTACAATAACGTGCGTGGGAGGTATGGATATTATGACACCGAAATGGTTAAGGGTGATGCGCAAAGATACCTTATCATTGAATACTAGGTTTCGACAAAACAAACAAACAAAACCAACGAACATTTGAAAAATACATATCTTTGTTATTTTATTCTATGGATGTTTTCCAAATACGTTTCTAGCTCTTTGGCGCATTTTCAGAGTCGCCGATACGAAAATATACCATATACTTATATATACAGCGTTGAAAATAGAACATTGTTCAGTAAAAACGCGTCGCGTTCTAAAAACGCTGCCATGTGAACATAAACTTCGGAATCCATGTGATATGTTTGAAAGTTTTTTTAACGCGTGTTAAAAAAGCTCTTGTGCGTATGAGTGCCAAGAGTTTGTCCACCAAATTCTAAAATCTATCAATTGATAGATCTTAGAATTCGGTGGACAAACTCTTGGCAGTATAATTTACTCCCAAGTTTGGGTTCACACGACAGAGCTTTATATAACGCAACGCTTTTTTATCGAGCAATGTTGTATTTTCAACGCTATATATACACATATACGCTACATTTTTTTATAATCAACACTTAAAAAGCGCCAACGCCGTGATTTAACGCAACGTTTTTTTACCTCTCGTGCGAATAAGCGCTTGGGGTTATTAAAAAAAATGTATTGATAGTTTATTTTTATAATTATATTTATAGCTAGCGATTTAAATGGTGTCAAAAGGTTAATCAAAAGTGCTGACCATTCTGTGAAGGCACAAAGGTATGCCCGATAAAGGCGTGCAGTCACGCAAGATTCCTAATAGGTAAGTAAATTGGGTGTAGCGTGTATGATTTGATTACATTTTCAACCGTACTCTAGTTTTGGCGCACGAGTATGCCCCCTTGGGGGAACTGTAGTAATATATAGTAAATATCATATATATATTCATATGTAATCAAAAATAAAAAAAATCCACGTTTGGAAGAGACCCTTCCATATTATCTAAATTATATCTAAGTTGAACTTTAAAAAAATACCTGTTTTCCTGTCTATAAGTGTTACTTCAATTAAATATTATATTGTTTCAGATACCGAGTGCTGTAGCAATCGCGTCACTCTCGTCAATCAAGATAAAATGTGGTCCGTTAATCTAATAACCAGTCAGTTACTCATATAGTTTAGTGGTAAACAGTCTGAAGTATAGGATTGCTGTTTTCAACTCGGAAAGCAAATGCTCGAGGCGGATAATGTAGGCGGGTGAGGGCGCAAGGTGGATGGTTTTGGTACGGGCATGGCGCGGTGCGGGCGGCGGGCGGCGGCGCGGTGAGGGGGGGCGCGATGCGCGTGGTGCTGCTGCTGCTGCTCGTGCCGGCGGTGTTGCTGGCGCGAGAGCTGCGGGTGCTGCAAGCTGCTGCGCGCACCGCCTTCTACGTGGCCATCGCCGCACCGCCGTCGGCAGAGGCCGCCGTGCGCGCTTTCAATCGCACTCTCGGCGACCTCTCTCGGACCTATCTCGCCGGCGACAATCCGCTCTACCTGCGCAACATTACGCTGCTGCCGCTGTACATCGAGCTGCCAGAAGATGAAAGGTTGGTGGCTAAATGAGACTTCTTCCTCTTTTCCGCGCTCTTTTACTCTTTCACAATTAGTTGCAGATTGACGACCATTCTGCATGAGGGGGTGACCGGTCAGTTATTCTAAATAGCCAAGCTTCTGCTAGTCGTCGAGGACCCGATGTAAATTCTTCATGACTTTCCATAGAGACCTCGGTATCTCAATTTTTTCCCTTGTTTCCGCCATCTCAGTGTAGTCTAGCATATCATGACAACTAAAATCGAGAGAGAGAGAGGGAAGACTCTAAAGTAATTATTTCCAACTGTGTGTAGAAACATCACTTCTATGATCCATTTATGTCTGGAAACATCCCGTGTAGATCACCTGTAAACGTTAGGAAGAATAGTCACCATCTCGCGTGATGTGTGGTCATACATATATAATCGACGCTAAATAATTACATAAAATAAATAATTGTTTGTTTACTTAGTCAAGGGAATTATTTTATTGTAATAAAATACCAAATCACGTTCCATTCGTCTGCCGTTAACAACAATTGAGGGAAGAGCCGAATTGTCGTATTAATGGAGGATGTCCTTTGTTTTCCCGAGTTCGCTAATTGGCTGGAGCCTGTAAATGACTGAAACTTTCCAGCTTAGGGAGCGAAATGTCGGGGGAAAATAGAGGTTTTTAGATTGCCACTAAGCCGAATTGAAGCCTTTTTACAGTCAGCGCGAACGAGGACTCTATTTGCGAATTTGTGTAATTGCATCAAATGTAATTAAAATTTGTGTGTAAAATTTTATTTCTTTTACATTTGTATTATAATTATTATTTTTATTGAGTTTCAATAAACTAGTGCGAATATTGACATCCTAATAACTCATTAGCACCCTAATAAATATCATTATTTGGATCATAATTCAACTTTATAGGTTTTTAATTTGTTTGAAGAGTACTATTAAAAAGTATAGGAATAAGGACGTTTAATCATAATTTATATCATAATAAAGCTTCACTTGCCGCAGAAAAAACAAATTAACCTGATTGGAATTGGTACTGTTTGGGATATAATTACAAAATGTAATATTTTAATGACTATGAGTAGTCAATACCAAAAAAGGGAATCCATTTATCATTGCCTTTGGTCATCCCATCGCGCGTAAACTTATGGCCGTCGAAAACAATTAAGCCGGCCCATCTTTTAACCCCTTGTATAACTCACATTTCATTTTCTGGATGCTGTAATCCTTATGAAGTCAATCGCATTATTCGTTTCTGCTGTAAGTATATGTGAAATTTTCTGAAATTTGTGGGTGCTCTCTGTAGATTATTCTCTAAATCTTATGAATCTCATCAATGTTCTTACCTGTCACTCGTAAGTACATAGTTTAATAAAATTACTTACGGGTCGGCTCTCTTGAGAAATTAAATCATAACTGAGCATGTACAGGGGTTTCTGAATACCTCCACACTCAACGGTAGACGGAGGGGAGGAATAGAATGGTGCCTGCGATATAATTCCATGAGGTATTGATTTTATTTTTCCTTAATTAAGTACTCAACCGTGCTCCTTTTATGATTGATGATTATTGCAAAGTGTGTTTAAGAAACTCTTCCGTTTGTGGCTGTGGAAGAACGGCCACAACCATCGTAGATATAAACTGCAAGAGAACTTGATGGGTGGCTTTGGCTCTCATGTCGCCTGACTCCTTTATAGGACAGCCTGCCACCTGCAGCTTGACACCTTCATGGAATTGATGTCTCCAATCTTCTCCAAAATTACATACGTTTAAAAAATACATTAGGTACTCTTTACATTTCTATAGATATTCGTGTGTTTTTCATACGAGACTTAATACATTATGAAATCATTCTCCTATCGAGGGAAGGAGCGAATTAAAATAATATTATGACGTGCGTTATTATTTGGTGAGAGCATAATATTACTGTTCCATTGCCGAATGAAATGAATCCTGTGTAATACCCAAAGGAATTAATTAATCGTTTTTGCGGAGCCATTTAAATTTATATTATGAGGTCCCTTCTTATACATTATGTGGTTGAATCATATTATGACATTATTATATTAGGCTAAGCAGAATCCATGACTTCATATATCTACGTAAAATTCTGTGACGATATTTAATTTCGAAGGTTTCTATTTTTTCTGGCTAATTAAATAGCTTAGATTTTGTGAGTAATCTCCACGACTTCGTTCTCTTAAAGTTCATTGCAAGCGCCCCTTAACTTTCCTTAATCCGGCCTCTTTGTAAAATCCGTTCTTAGCGGACGATTATATCTAAAAACTACCTCCCTACCAAATTTCATCCTTGCACGTCTCGCGGTTTTGCAGTTTTCTTGATAGGGAGATCTTTCGCATGTACAGATAAAATAGCGTACCTATTTTGTTGCGAAGTAACTTGAGTTCCGTGCTAAAAAGAAAATACCTCGACATTGAACAAGATTCTAGAAACGAAGTCATGGTCAAGCCAGTTATACCTAATAAGTTGTACTCGTATGTAGCGATTCCTTTATAGATACAGTTCATACACAACTCAAATTATTGAATTAGACGACGAAGTCGCGGGTAAAAACTAGTATAAATAAACAGTAATAAAATCAAAGCTCATCAACGGCATACGTGATTACGTTTCAATGTGTGTTAACGCGGTGGGCGGAATCGATTGGGACTCAAAGCCAATTTCGGGTGACACGCAAATCGTGATGACGGCCGATTGTCGACGGATTACTTCATGATTACCAAAAATATGCTTTGAGGTTGGCTTGACTTACCATAATAATTATAAATCAACAATGTATACACATCATTTACGTAAGATTTTATTATAATGTATTATTATGACTATCATTTATTCAAATATCTTATTCTAAATAGATTAGAAAAATACAAACATTTAAAAATATATAAAAAATAGATGACCGCTGGCAGCGGGGCAAGAAGCCAAGCAAACGGTGTTTAGGGTTCCAGATTTAGAAAATTCCTCGCAATATGTGCCGTCTCAAGCAATACCGCCTTCTGTATCCGACTCTTGACCCAACAATGAAGCGAGAGCTTTTAAAGGTGTTTATTAAAGCTCTTTGCTATAAGACCATTGACTGACACAACGATCGGGACAATGTCTGCTCATGCAACTTATTATTATTATTATAACCAGTCATTCGTGTGCCACTGTAGAGCAAAGGCCTCTTCCAATTTTTTTCATCTATCACTGTCCTGGAGCTCTTCCGACCAGTTCGTTAGGCACTAATCAACGTCGTCCTGCCACCTTTGCCATGGTCTACCGCACCGCATATAATTCATATTGAAGTTATTTTAATTTCGTCTCTTTTAACCTCACCGCTCGCTAGTGACTTCTGTAAGAACGCGCGTCTTAGAACTGAAAAAAGTTTACACAAAAAAACATCATAAATATCTCTCCATTTTCCTTAACATATCATGAAGAAATAATCTTATTATGAAATATGTACGTCATGTCTGGGATGGATTCGATAATGTTGTCTGTGCGTTTCATATGTTTTTCCTTTGTGTATTATGGGGGTGTCCCGATCTCGCGTCTCATTCCATCATTTTTCATGTCAAGGATAATTGAAAGCCTCTCTCGTAAATTATTATCTACATCGTTTTTTAAATTCGTCGCGTCATCTCGATTTATCAATTAAGCCCCACAAAAAGTATTAAGCGTACTTAAGGATGACCCGAAACTGTCAGGATGATATGATATATATTGGTTTAAAAAGAAATATATATTATGCATTTTTATTAAATTTAAATTATTTATTTGTCCGAAACCGTTGGAATCTACTGGTAGAAAATATCAACAATAACGTGTTATGAGATAGCACTTGATGGATTCTGCGCGGTAGACTTCGAGGTGAATTTCTTCATAGAATGCATGTGTGAAGATACATTTGCAGAAAATATCAGTGTTCTGTGTTGCGATTTTCTCAAATGAAATACTAAATTGTGTTAAACTAGACTGAGTGATGATTGTAACTGTGTACTTGATTGATGATTATATTGATGTACTAGGATGTTGATTACATTAGATTTAAAGAAACTGATTTGAACGCGTAGAAACGCCCAGAGAATAAAACGAAATCAAAATATAATATCAATAAAAAGCTGTATAAAAAAGACTATCCCGTCAAATATATAAATATTAATATATATCTTATTAATATATATCTTTAAATTCCAGCACATGAGACCTGTAAAGCACGTAGAGTAAAATTTGGAGGATTACCTACCTGTTACCTACAAATTGGCAAACTCACCACAAAAAATTCCGAGTGGCACCTTGGTTAGGCTGGAAAAAACTGGATTGATCCATTGTCCGATTTGTTGATGACATTATGATAAAGGGGGATGAGACTTGCTAGAGCAAGAGGAGAACGGAGGAAACAAAGTGAGGCCCAGCAGTGGACTATTAGGTGTAATAAAAGTAACGTTTATACATTTAGCATCGACTAATAGCTTCTTATAATCACAGCTGTCGTAAACTATTCGCATTATAGCCCGAAAACTAGAAGTCATTTACATCTGGAGCGAGCTCCGATTTATCGCTCCGCATTCATTCATTCGTTCCATTTCCTTCGCTACGTGTGGAGTCGTAAAACTAAAACCTGCTCACAATTAACCTCTGACGTCCTTATAGCCCCCGCTAAAAGCCAACCAAGGTCGTCGTTTAGGAAATATTTTATACCTTCATCCGTCACCCGTAAGACTTTTTTATGATGAAGTACTATAATGCAAGTACTGTCATATTAGTCTGAACGCCTCGGTTGACTTACTTAATAAGTATAGGCCGAGAGAGATGTTTTTTTTTATAATTCCAGGAAGTCTTTAAACAGATTTCAGCTCAAGTTCAGCCGAAGCAGGGAAAACAAGTTCAGATAGGGATATACGGATTTCACCTTACATAGTGCCCTGCGTGCCCCAATACCTACACGCAGAAGGACTTGATAACCGCCTCATATCAAGCTAATACCCTTACTGCCAAAATATACAGTTTAGCATCGAAACGAGGAGAAGAAGTATTCCATGGATTCACAAAATATATATTATGTTTAGTTGCAGATTAAGAAAAGTTACCTACAAGAAAAAAAAATCAAACCAAAGGCAATTTAATGCACACATTCCTACATCTGAAACGTGGACGAAGCATTTTTATCAATATTTTTCATGATTTCCCGGTATTTGTTGTGAGCTCCATTATTTTGTGACGAGTACAATTTAAATTTACAAATAGAGGCTGTGAATACGGACGAGCTCGCGTATTTTTTACAATTTTGGTTTAAAAATACGGCCATTATTGTATCGTGCAGCTATTTGTAATTTCAAAAATTGCATTTAATTTGAATTTATTACCACTTTGCAAATAGTCGCAACATTACTTGAAAAAATACTGTTCGGGTATAAATTATTCTTTTATTGAGGGTAGTTATTGATTGTTGTTTTTTATTTTATTGAGGGTAGTTATTGATTGTTGTTTTTTTTACCAAATTCTATATACATAATAAGCATAAAATTGAAATAAAATGCACTTATTTGCAATCATCGGCGCTTTACAACAGTCACAAATAAATATAAATGGTACAAATAAAGGAATTAAAAATTACGCTTAATTAGGGCAAAATAAAAAAGCATTAAATAAAATTATGTCAAAGAAGTACACAGTGTCACAAAGTTTTTGTAATCTGCAAAGCAGTGCAACGCAACAAACGGTACTCAATTGAACGTTAGAGTGACACGAGATATCACTCACTGAATTTCAGTAGCCCTTCACATTCTTCGAAACAGCATCTTCATTGTTAGTATCATCTCCAAACAAAATGGTTTGGATTACAGATTTGCTTCAACATAATTTTTTTTTAACGTGAGTTTTTAACCATTTCTTACATCCATACGAACCAGAGCTTCCAATGAAAAGCATACTTAATTTTAGTAATAATAATCACAACTAATATCACTCAGCGATAATCGGGACCCCAAAACGCGGAAGAGTGTCAGAATGGGTCACCCATTTATCACCGAGCTGCAGTAAGAACTGCTTAACCTAGCGATGGACTCAAATACTGGCCACTGATTTACTATAACTACGGAGAGGAAGGTGTGGTTAGAAAAGGGCGAGGCCTTTGTTCAGCAGTGGGACAGTATGGGCTAATTAAAAAAAAAATAACTACGACGTCGTCAAACGGGGATGACGTCAGACGGCAGTTGGTCATCTTAATTTCGGTACTAAACCGGGATAACGCTAGGTAGGAGAAAAAATATATTGAGCTTGATCTTTTTTATTAATATATACTCACACAACACTCACATAGACACAGAAACGCGCGCGCGCGCACACACACAACACACTCACTTTTGATAATACTCCACTAGTTAACACTTTTTTGTCCGAAAGAAATCTATTTGAAATTTCGTACATTACATTAAATATTATTTTTTCATCCGAGTGAGAAATGCACCGCCTTTGGAGCGGTTATAAAAAACGTGACTACGGAAATATATGCACGGCTTTATGTGGATTTAAGAGAACGCAGGGTGGTGTGTGCGATTTTATTAAAACTGCGCGAAATTTCCGAATTTCAGGAGCCCCGAAATGTTTAGAAGAAAAAAAGGATTTGCCCTAACAAAAGTGCACTTGTTCGTGAGGTATTGATCGATTCTTTTTTTTTCTGTTTTTCGGCAAACCGTCGATTTTCGGCGTAAACTTTTCAGTTTTTCCGGTTAAAAATGTGTGGGAGCTGACACACGGGGTTTTGAATCGCGCCGCGCAAAGCTTTATAACCCGTAATCTTTACGAGCGTGTTTATTTAGAAACTTGCTACAAACATAAATTATTATCCGTTCGGAATGTATTCGAACAATTTCCTTTATCTAAAGCGGCCATAGTGAATCGCCATTCTATCTGCGAGCCACGGCTGAACAAAACAAAATAAGAGCTAAAGATCAACATTCGACGACCAAAATAGTGTTGGACAGCATTCAAAACTCTTTGGAATTACTACACTATTTGTTGTCTTCGTCCATTCAGTAACTCAACGCCTCTTCTTAATCCATCGCTGGAGGAATTTAACAGTTATTTGGAAGATACTAGTTGCGACGTCGTGTCTTCGTCCGGCTAACTTAAATGTTTCTAATAAAAAAAATATGGCTAGGTGGCGTATTTAATTGGATAAGGGTTAATTCGGTATTTCAGGGTTCCGTAGTACTACAAGGAACCCTTATTTTATTTTATTTTATTGCGCTCTGTCCATCCTTCCGTCCGTCCGTCCGTTTGTCCGTCTGTCTGCACGTAAGGTGGTCCCCCCTAGCATTTCCAAACCATTAGACACAGAGACTTGAATTTTTCCATGTTGATAGAACATGCTAAAAACTCATTAGAAAAAATATTTTGAACGAAATCGGACAATTTTTGAGGCTATTTAACAAATACGTGTAAAGCATATCAGATACGAAATCCTTCTGTGCATGTCTTGACAAGCCCTTGGCCATTTTATTTAAAATAGCTTCATGATAAGTACATAATTTTGTTTATAATATGTAAAAGATATAAATCGTCAATGTGAGTTATCCATAGGAGATAGACATGTACCATCGCTGACTTTATATAGATCTTTTTAAGGTATACAATTCTATATATAGCAGTGCCCATATTGCTTGGCAAAAACGTACGTTGACCCCTCGTGAAGAGCCGCTAAGGCAGCGTTTCCCAAACTTTTTTCCATGATTCGATGGTGATCATTTATTAGAGGTAGCGCCACGCTTTTAGCCGTATTGGGCCTGTGCGTTTGGATACCAGTACCTCTTTTTCACATAAGATCGATGGGAAGTGGCGGCAATGCTGCGAATTCAAGTGATGGTATTTTTGTCACGTTTCATTTGGGTTATCCAGGTCCCACTTAATTACAATACTCTTTATTCTACTCTAAGCACACAATTATCTTGAACCCTATCTTAAAATAATTATGGATTATTTAGTACATGAGTGTATAATAATATAATTAGGAAGTATAACAATAATATGAAATATAATTTTTGTAAATACAAAAATGGCCACCAACATGTACAAGTTTATTATCCAGTCATGTGTCATTGAAGTGCTTCAGTTAGTTGGTTGATTATGTATGTTACGTGATTGATGAAGCTATTTATTGTAATTGAATGTTTAATGATTCTGTTAATGTAAAGGGGTTCCGAGGGTCAATGTTTTTATCATTGCAAGCATAGAGAAAATCAAGTCGCGTTAATTCAAAGCGAGGGCAATCATGAATGAGGTGTTCATATGTTTGTGAGTCAGTATAATTGCAAGGGCATCGATCATCCTGAGTGATATGAAATCTAAATAGATATGATTTATGAAAGGCATGATTGGTGAGAAGTTGGGTGACTGGAAAAGAAGAATTTTTAAGAATGTCTTAATTTTTTATAAACTCCAAGCAATCGTTAAATGTTTCAGCATAAAAACTTATTGCTTTACGCATGGTATACTCCTCAGGCATACTCATAATTTAAAAAGGGACGTAATTGACGTGTATAAGTTTCGTGTATAAGATTCGTAATTGACGTGTAATAAATGTCTATAGAAAAATCGGAATGAATAAATTAATTTCGACTTAGATTATTCAATGAACTCCTTTTTTGCCAGTGCCACCTGTCAGTTCCGGTTTTGTATCTAAATAACCAACTCAGATCAGGCACGGATTCACCTTAGAAAACGATGGTGGGTGGCTACTCATTTTTTGGCCGATTTTCGGCGAAATGAGAGTTTCGCAATCCTAAAAATATATTTATATATAATATTTGATTTTGAAGCGTTATTTTTGTAAGTAAGGTATTGTAAATCATATCATCATGCTTTCGATTTCAATAGACCGTGAAAGTGTAACGTCACAAGTCCATAAGTCCAGTCATTACACAGCCATCACACTAGATTTAGGACAATTCAATCTTAGATCATTGCAACTTGTTTTTCTTACCGTATCATTCCCTATTTTGTAATAAACAAATAATCTTCATGTTATATCTTTAATTGTCAGAAATCACCCTCTGTTAAACTGACGACATGAAAATATACAATCAAAAATTGTTCGTGCTTTAATGTACTCCAGAAGTCATAACCCAACGCAGCGTCCACAATTATATGAGTAAACAATAACGTAAATGTTTGTAAAAAACATTTGCAATAGTAAAAAGTTTAATATAATTTCCTACTGGATCAATAAAATCGCGTGGAAAGCGTGAAATTGAGCAAGTTTCCTATTTTCCTATAAAGAGCCGACGCGGTGGATCCCATTTGTGCAATTCTCGAATAAAAATCCGGATTGAAGTAAACGATACTAGAAGGCATTGTTATTAGATAAAATCGATACGTTTCACACTTTCCAGAGACATTTTCTTTACGACATTGGTTTCACAGCATACAATTCTTGGGTTTTATATTAGACTAATTGCTAACCGCGATTTCGTCCGCATTAAATTAGGTGACAAATTTTAGCCTATAATCTATTTAATTTATAGCCTATAATGTATTTAATTTATAGGGTATAATCTTTTTAATTTATAGCCTATAATCTACCTCGATAAACGGGCTACTTAACAGTGAAATAATTTTTTTAAATAGGACCTGTAGTTCCTGAGATTAGTGCGCTCAAGGAAACATTTGTAAATTAGTATAGATAAGGCTTAAAAGTAAAAAAAGTGTTTTCTCTTGCTTTTTCTATACGTTTCCTAAAGAGCTAATTAAAGAATTTACTAAACTGGCCTAATAACGATGCTTAATTCGCAATTGAGTTGAAACCAGAAACTTAGATTAGTTAACTTAATTGATGTCAAGGAACACTTCTGGGTTACCTGTCCCGAATTCAACGCTGATTTGTTTGTCAAACTCATTTAAAAGTTCTTTGAGGTTAATTGATGACGTTTGATATCAAAATAACATTAAATTCGAAACGTAATTAACCCCCGATACTCCACTCGGGTATGTTCGTTGAATTCAGTACATTAATCCCCTACGCCATTAACAACCCCCCGCCCCCCCTCCTTTAAACACCATTTACAGGGTCTCACAAACCGAACGAAACGCGCCAATAATAACATCTCTTGACGTGACAGCATTGCCGCCACTTCATGCCGCTTTTATGTAAGAAAGAGGTACTGGTACCCGGACGCGCTGGCCCAATTGGCTACAAGTATGGCGCTACCTCTAATTAAACTGTACTTCAACTGTTTTTTTAACTATAACATAAGAATTGCTTTATTATGGAATATGTATTGCCTTTAAGAATACAAAAAGACGTAGCTCTTTGTAGCAAACTCTCGTAGTTCATTATCGTAGCATTCTGTCGTAGCTCCGTGTAGTAGTGCTACGCCGTAGTACTACTGCGTTACGAAGATTCATTCTTACAGACCGTCTATAGTAACTTTAAATGTCCATTCCACCTTATACTAAATGTCGTCTGGTAGTCACGATTCAGCCACAAATCTTTAGATTTACGTACTATATGTTATTTAAGTTATGTACGAAATTTCATTTCCTTGTATAGTCGACTACAAAAATCTTTTGCCACGCTAAGGTCGAATGTAGTTTGCACGTCAATTAGTTAAAAAGCTCATTTTTGCTTGTTATGAATTACGTTAATTTCTAAATAATAACCCTTAGCAAAATTTTCTTCAAGTAGGAACTGTCATCCAAAATGGTAAAGCACTTTCTTGGTCGACTGTACGCCGACATTATAATACTTAACAATTCATATTTTTTCCTCATGATGTTTGCGCACAGATCATAGAAATAGTCTACGCTTTGACACAACTTTATAGTAAAAGCTGTACATGTGTGTGTAAATCGTTTGGCATTGGTGTGCGTATGGTTTTATTTTAACAATTTAATATATTTATATTGCATAGTATAAAAAAATACTAGAATTCGCACACCTTTGTCTATGTAAACTATAATTCTGTCAAATTTTATACTCCTCTGTCCCCACAATTTGATTTATATGGTACCCAAAGTTTTCGTTTTAAGATATAGATACTTTATGAGATAGCCGGTATCGTTGTGTAGTTTCATAATAAATTAAATTAAAATAAATTTAAATAAACAAGACAAGCGCGAGTCAGAGACGCGCACTAAGAGTTCCGTACCATAACGTAATACTTTACCATGTTATTTTAGGGCGTATACTTTTCTAAGATTTAATTTGGCTAAGTCAGCGCAGTTTTTTGTGATGTAACAACAAATTTACTGTTTTAGATTTTTTTCTATGCTTGTGGTTTTAGATATAGTTCTTGCCTAATTTAATGATTCTACGTCAACGGGAAGTACCGTATAGGTTTTCATTCCTTTTTCGGATTCCTACTTGTATGAATGAAAAACTTAAGACAAAAATGCATGAAATACTAAACTGCTTTGTTTAAATCTGCGAATGAATGAATGAATGAAAGAATGAATGAATGAATGAATAAATGAATGAATGAATGAACGAATGAACGAATGAAAAGAATGAGTCATTCGCGGATTTAAGCAACGTAGTTTAGTATTTCATGCATGTCATGGATTTCCGCAAACTAAAGCCTGATTCCATCAATTGTTTAAGACAAAAATCCGAAACCTTCGCAAGAAATACAAAAGATATTTTCTTTTTGCGGTTATTATTATTTGCAATCAAATCTGATTGCGCTATTCATATTTCGGTAGTCAGCAAATTGTTCCTACATTATCTTGTTCTCTTTAATTAACAAGCTAAATAAATTAATTACTGAGCACGGAGTATCAAGTAGTAACTTGATACTTGCTGCTCAGTATATACATATGTATAGTAATATATAAGCAATTTCTTATCTATCTTAAAATTATAGTTATACATTTCTTTGAAAATAAATCAGAAACCTTCGAAACTCAGGTTTCTGGGAATTGTATAATCGGATTGTGCCAAGTTAAAATATATAGCGGACTAGCTTTGATCCGCGACTTCGTACGCGTGAATTCAGTGATTTTGTTAAAGTGAAAGGGTTTAAATTTTTTTGTAGGGAACCCTAATTATTTACAAATAAAGCAGCTCATATTATTCCTAGTAAAATCAGCTGTCTGCCAGTGGAAGTCCTATCGAAATCGCTCCAAAATGTTTCGGAGATTCCCCGAAACAGAAAGACAGATGTGAGAAAGAGGTACTGGTACCCGGACGCGCCGGCCCAATTCGGCTACAAGCATGGCGCTACCTCTAATTAATTTATATAAATTTATCGTTATATTATTGGACAATTCAGACAATAACTTTATAATTTATATCCTCTGTGTTATTCTGATAACTTTACAATATAAACTATGTTATTGTAAAGTTTTATTAACATCCATTCAGTAGTGTTTCCGTGAAAGAGCGTCAAACATACATCCATACATCTTGGTGTACAAACTTTCGCGTTTATAACATTAGTAGTAAAGAGGATAAAGAAAATTAGTATTTATATCAATTATGGTTATCATTTTGTCACGATCGATAGGAAAAAGTGATTGACTTTGTATCGTATTTGTTTTAGATATGACAGAAGGTTGACTTCAAAGGAAACATTTCATGCGACGGGGGCCAACAAAAGCGGATGTCTTGTGCTCATTTCGCTTAGGGTTGATCCCTTTTCGGTTTTTGTTTCGTGTTCCATTCAGATATTTTGTACGTACTGTAAGCATTATTTTTATCGATATTTCACACTCTGAAATCATTAGTACACCACAAATTTCAACACTAGTTTTGTTGTATAATTTACTTTGAAACAATATATATATTTGCAGAAATACGTAAATAAAAAAGGGAAAAATTGCAATGGTGTAACCCGAATACTTTATCATAAAAAGAACTTAACTATTTTTCAAGAATGAAAAAAATATACAAAATTTTCTTTTCAAATCACAGTCGGACACAAGGTGTGCGAGCTACTAAAAGTCCAGACAGATTATTTCGCTTTGGTTAGTCAGAGTTGCGAAACTGTATCGCGTGTGTAATTCCCCTTGCAATATATCATTTCGCAGAGTCTAGGTATGCAGACGCCCTAAGCACGCCAGCTGGTACCGATGAGTCACAAAGGAGGGTCGCCCTCCCCCATGTAAAGAGGACTTTCATCACGTAAACAATATTCCTCCTTATGTCACCTAGCAACAAAAGTTATAATGCAATAAATGTCAGCTATTCGGTTAGTTAACCAAATAGTGCTATATACAAATTATACGTAGAAAGTATGTTAAATAGGAAAGCACATCGCGTACTCATAGAGCCCTTCATGGCATAATTACGTGAATTCTTCAGTTGATTCAGATTTCTCTTGGACCAATCATTCTTTGAGGAGATTTTATATCAATTGATAAGTGATGAATATTATTGAATATAATGTATAAGTGAAAAAGTGTTTGGATGCTATATATTACTTAAATTAACCGTTTGAAAAAGTTAATGAATATTGTAGAATTGACTTGTAATCTCGTTACTTGTGAACAAAACTACACTATTTAAGATACCTCCGAGGTTTTGTATTAAAAGCGTTACATTGTAATAAGCTTTTTAAGTAACAAAGGAGGGTTTACGTGCGATTCAAGGCTGGAAGAAACTTCGTACAAAATACAATACAAGTGGAATTAAGAAATACTGTGTGGTGTCAAGTTGACAAAATACATACAGTGTAAACATTCACAGTTCTTAGATGTCTCATACAGCTGTTCGCTATTAAACTGTAAGATTTTAAGAAAATAATGTAACTACCACAAAATAAAATATTCGAATTTACAGTTTTTCACATCAATATAATATTTATATATATTATATTGATGTACGTGTGTATGTCACTGAACACCTAAACGGCTGGACCGAATTGAATAATTATTTTTGTGTGCGTTTGGGTAGCGCCTTGGATGGTTTAGATTCACAATTTACCCCGGCAGATGGCGCTGCAGTCGGTATCTAGATCATCCATGTATACTAATATAGGAACCGGGACAGAGACCGGGAGCGGGAATGGGAACGGGTACAGTAAATAATATTATAGGATAATAGATTGTAGTAAATAGTAAGTAAACCAACCCTACGGGCAGGACAACGTCTTCTGCGACCGCTAGTTCTATTGTATAATATCAAGGAGAGAAACTGTAATTTGAGTTGGTACTGAATCACATATCTTGAAATAATTGATAGAAATGGTAATAAAAAATTCCAAGGAATTCAATTTTATCCTTTAAATCAAATTTTATTTTGATTTTTTATTGTAACTGTTACAATTCCAAACCAGGTGTTGGTTTAAGAGTACTCTTCAATGTGATCACTAACACTTGCCCGACTGCCAGGGGTTTCCTCCTCTGCCAAAAATTTGGTAGGATCCTACTAGAGCGGCTTTAGATGGCTGCGCCAACGGGCCAGCCGAATACTATTGAAATGTCATATCGATGACGTTTTATTATTTGTATGACTTTTGAACTAAAACCAATTTTAGTTACAGATGCATAAATAGCTGTATCTCAGTGTTGGGTGTATATATCGAAATAATTCTTAGATTGCCCGATAGAGGACGTTAAAACGATGCTGCCTGTATGTCATTACCTCACTTTAGACCTAAAACGTAATAGGTCAGTGTACGATTCAGCATGCGGATTATATTCATCAGTTGAACAATTGAGCACCGAGGAGATTGTATTACATGTATGCAGAGGCCCTAGCACAAACATTTCGAAGCTTTCGAGTTTGAAGATATTCGTGCTGGCCGCTCAACGGACCCTCCTTAGTTTCAACGCGGACTGCATTAGCATTGATTAAAAGCGTGACACGATAAAGACTTGCCTCCTGTGGGCCCAGCACGAATATTTTCATCCTAAATACAGTCGAATTTTCGAATTGGAACGGTTCGAAATTTTCGCGCTGGCGACTTTGAATACAATTGTTGCAGGGATAATCAACTTTACAACCGACAGAACGTGTGTACGCAAAATACACGCATACAATATGCTTGAACAGCAGATAGTGAAGACAATGACAAAGAAATTTTTAATTGTTAATAAATTATTTCAATATTTCTTCCTATATTATCATTGTATGTATTTATAACTAGCTGTGCCCGCGACTTCGTCCGCCTAAAGTTAGGTAAACAAATATAGATTAAATTTTAGCGTGATGATATATAGCCTATAGCTTTCCCAGATAAATGGGATGTCTAGCTCTGAAAGAATTTTTCAAATGGCATCAGTAGTTCCTTTGATTTTGAAACAAACTCTTCAGCTTTATAAATTAGTATAGATTTGCGCATGCTGTAACTATCTATTATTGAAATAACGTATATTTTTAAAAATCCCAGCATTTTTGATGTGTCTAAGTTATATGTACCATTGTAGATAGTTCTTAATTAAATAAATAAATATTTATAGATATTTAGGTAGCATACTAAAAACTCCCTGTTAATCAAAAATTTAACTGAATTAACGTGTTTAATAATGTTAACCGAAACCTTAGAGAACGTCAACTTGTTGGTTCTCGTTTCATTGTATACTTCGTATAAAGTATGTAAACTATTCCATAAATACCGGTGAACAGGTTCCGTTTTAACTTCACGTATCGTTCAAATCATTTCTGAAGTAACAAAACGCCAACGATCTGAGCACACGGCTCGGAGCGACCATAAACGCGTAATCACGATTTCAACTGGTTTCGCTTCCACACATAAAGGGTAGAATTTCTTAGAAATCACCATTCTGCTGTTCGGTTTCTATGGAATTAACAATTGACAGTCGCTTTGTAAAGCGAACTTCTTCGCTGGGACGAATTGTGCGTAATATACTACAGAAATACGGATATAATAAATTTAGCCCAATCTGCAAAGTGCAAAGAGGAAAACCTAGTATAATAATAACGATCTATTAAGAGGTGTCTTTGTCTTCCGCTTCACATTCGTTAAAATTGAAACTGGCAACACAGAGGGTTATAATCAATTAACGCTTCCGCAAGATAAAAGTGGGTTCGAGTCATTTCAAATATAAAAAACACATCAAAATTAATGATGCATTTTTTTTGCGTGAACCTTGAACGAAGACCTAAACAAGCAAAAGGCCATTAAAAGTGGCAGATATATTATTGTATCCTAATCTATACCCTATTCATATCGTCTTGAGACAAAAGGTAAACAAAGTTAACAGTGTTTCCCAACCTTTTTGTAATAATTTTTAATCACACAATGAATATTTAGAACTAAATATTAAGCATAGATCGTATTATTTAACTAGATGTATTATAATATTAATATTATAAATAAAAATAAAATTAGCATACCTATTATCTATATTCTATTAGCTTCTTTAAGTAAATTAAAAGTTTGTTCCCTATTTAATAAATCGCAAATCTATGGATAAAATTTCAATTTTAAATTCGAATGTCTTTATTGCTATAATAGTGATCGGTCACTAATCTCAGATTTGCGTAGGTTCTTTATATTTTTTAAAATCTATATAAAAGATTTCAATTCTAGTTACTACAATGGTATATTTAACAATTATCTTATATTATTATATGACTGTCTTCGTAATACGCTTTAACACAATCTGATAGTAAAAGGTAAACGTGTGTATGAAAAACTAAACTACTTTGCTTTAATCCGCGAATGAATACGAGGAAAAATCGGTGTTTACGAATGAACAAAGACTTTACGAATAACCTTTGTCGAGTCTATCTCCTGATGATGCTTCGGTGTCGAAGCGAAACGTGCGTTGACGCACATTGGAAAGTCAGTGTAGTGCTCTGCTTTGGTGGCGGATTCGGCGGTTTAGCTTTCGGGTTGCAGCATTACACCGATTTTCCCTTGTATTCATTCGCGGTTTAAAGCAAAGTAGTTTAGTTTTTATGCATATCATAGACTTCCGCAAAGTAACGCCTGGTTCTGTCAGTTATGTAAACGTGTGTGTAAAGATGTGTAAATTGTTTGTTTTTTGTGTGTGTGTTACTTATTAAAATATTAATAACGCATATTTTATGAAAATATCAGCTTTTGCACACCATCCTCTGTATAAACTATAATTGTGCCAAATGTCATACTTCTCCGTCCGCTAATTTTCGTGAAATAGTACCGAAAGTTTTAGCTTCACGTATATGAATATATAGATATATTTTTAACAAAGTTTCCTGCTTCAGCGAAGAGTGCGTGCCATTTGAATTTTATTACGCCATTCTAACTGTAACTTAGCGTCCTTCACACATTTGCATACATAGAAAAAAATGTTCCTAAGATATGGAAAGGAAGTGGGTCAGATCTTGTAGTGTAAGGCGAGGCACCATTTTCATTCCTTGGTCTGTACGTGCTTCGTGCCTAGTGATATTATTCACATACTTATCCAGGATTGCCCTGATTTTATAAAGGCAAGATATCCCAGAGCCTTAAGCACTTTTCTACTATAATTGCTTTTTACGAGTACTTTAAAGTCAACTAATACTTTGCTAAAATTTAATGTACATTTTTCAATACATAATATGGTAATGCAATTGTCTGTCAATTATTAACTAAATATTATTTTAGAATATATTTATAATTATATATGCATTTAGCTGATGAATTTTATTGTAATTTTTAATAGAAACCTATATGTACATGGGTATCTAAATTACGTTATATGATATGATATTATATTATATTATGTATCTATATCTTTGCTTTGTATATCGTTTTAGTATTTAGTTTCTGGTTTCCATTTAGATAGTAGTTTTCTTTATTTTACGTGTAATGCAGTGCATTAATTAAAACTAATATAAGTTTTTCTCTCTTTCTTTAAACCAATCCCAAAATTAAAATCATAATATTTTAAGTACATCATGTGGTCGATACTCTCGAATAATTGGACGTTCAGTCCTTATTGCGAATTATTTCTGAGAGGCTTCGTTCGTCAATTAATTTTAACGAGATCTTTGTTTCGTTAACTTCGCGAAATATCGCCAATCTACTTCAACAAAGGTTATCGCCCACTTTATTTAGTGGCCGCGGGATTGAATGTAAACAGAAGGCGTCTGAGTGGGTAGTACTGAATAAACGTTGCTCGTTGCTTGAGTAATTGTTTTTAAATTGTGGAAAAAACCCGCCAGCCATGGCGAAATGACCAAATTACTCGAAACATACGAGAATATCTAGAAAAATGCATGTCGCGCGTGCGTTTCGTTCATTTTAAGTTCAAAACGCGCTTTTTCCACTAAAAACGGGCGGGGCCTTTGTCATCCCCTG
Organism: Charaxes varanes; assembly: GCA_024363005.1. Taxonomy (NCBI): domain Eukaryota; kingdom Metazoa; phylum Arthropoda; class Insecta; order Lepidoptera; family Nymphalidae; genus Charaxes; species Charaxes varanes. Next base: position 25,753,259 of record JANCMC010043217.1, read on the forward strand.
GATAGGGCACTGGAGGCGCGCTGGCACATGTTTCCCTGATGCGCTGGATGAAATACATAGCCTATGGATTCAAGGCTGCGGGAAGAGACGCGGGAACTGGCGTCTCCTTTTTCCCGTTCTTCTTCTTGGGGAAGGAGCCTCAGGTGCGTTCTACCTTTCTCTCTCTCTCTCTCTCTCGCTCTCTCATGTGCCTCCTTCGGTAACATGACACTTTCACTGAAGGAGACAACAAATACTTTATTATTTTATACCTAATTTGTGGTTGTTAAATATTGAACGCATCATGATTCGCAACTAAAACAGACTCCTATAATAACCTCAACTGCCATGCATTTTGTTTATAAACTAACTGACATCGTCTGTAATTCGTGGGGGTTCCGAGGATTACGTCAGACGGCAATTGGTTATCTTAACTCGCCCCACAGCCACATCCTTTGCAATCTAAGCGCATTAGTCCGGGATAACGCTAGGAAAAAGTTTCTAAACCAAACGAGAGTTCTTGGATGTGTCGGAGGAAATATACTGTTGTGCTGAATAGAAATTTTCTTCCCCATTAATTCTGACGACCTGTTGATGTTACAGTGACTTAGCGCTCGCTGAACGTTCCATCAAACATCACTTATAAGGAACTATCTAATTCCCTTAGCACTAGCTATTTATTTGACAACGGTTTTATTCGTGTATAAATCTCATACTGTGAGCACAATCATAAAGAAAAAGCTGAACATCTCCCAATTCACAATTGTTCAACCTATTCTTACGCTATATGTAATGGGTACTGACGCGACCAAATTTAATAGTAATTCAAAATTCGCCCACAAACCTTTTTCCGTGCTACGATAAATAATGACATTCTATTTACAGAAAATTAAAATTTAACAAAAAACAGGTGGTAACGTTTACGCTTTGATATAATCCAATACATGTGTGTGTTAAACTTATCAATCGATAGGCATTGGTGTGCGTGTGGCTTTATTTTAATAATTTAATATATTAATATTGAATTCTATAAAAAGATATTCGTATTCGTGGATACGTGAGGTGGCCTCTGAAAAACAGCGGCAGGAATGGGAAAATATTACCCATTCTTACAAAGGCTGACAATAGGCAAGTTTTATCTCTTTATTATTTATAGTTATCGTATAGTGTAATGCTCAAAAAATAAACGTTTTCATTCATTCATTCATTCATTCATTCACACCTTCCTCTAAATGAGCTACAATGTGCCAAATTTCAATCTCCTACGACCGCAATTTTCCTAAAATGGTACCTAAAGTATTCGCTTCACGTATTAATATATAAATAGTTGGTAATTTGACTTATAATCGAGACCTAGTATTTGGACAAAATACTGGATATATTTAGTAATCAATATGAAACGATAGGATGAGGATGGCACTGAAATTCATTCGGTTCTTGATTCAATCTCCGAGTCTACAATGGTCGAACCTATTCTTACGCTTTTCATAACGGGTACAGACGCGAAAAAAAGCCAATAGCAATTAACCGTTAAGAAATTAAGACGACTGCTTGTCAATTCGACTCAATCATCACTTATAATCAAGATCTAGTATTTGGAGAAAAAAGTGGACACATACCTTTAGTAATTATTATCAAACGATTGGATTAGGATGGTTCTGAAATTCATTCGGTTCTTGATTCAATCTCCGAGTCTACAATGGTCGAACCTATTCTTACGCTTTTCATAACGGGTACAGACGCGAAAAAAAGCCAATAGCAATTAACCGTTAAGAAGTTAAAACGAACAGTTGTCAATTTGTCTCAATCATCTTTGGAAATCGAGACCTAGTATTTGAAAAGACTGTCACACTTTTGGAAATCCATGCACTGATTGAAATCCTCTCTATTGCAAAGATTAATCTCTTTACAAAGGGAATTTGTGATTTTCGCAACTCCAGGGACACAAAGGCGACCGTATACGGAAATATATCGTTTTCACGGTAGATTTGAGCGCCAATCCGTTTTAGATATAGCTAACGAACCACGAAAGCGTCTTACGATCTTTTATGAACGCCGCATGTTTAATAAAATAAACCTATTTTATTACGTATTGTTGTATATGTGTATATTGTACTAGTATTTCTTAGCTGCTTCACCCGCATTGGTCACGCCAGTTAATGACATAGGCAACCATGTGACCATGACAAGACACTTGTCTGTCCCTCGCGTCCAGTGACACTGGAAGTCTTTGGATAGACTTCGGACCCAAGTCGGCCGAAGTAAAGAAAACATGGCTCGTTTCCTGAATAAAGAAGCTATATTTATACATAAAATTTTTATATTCTCAAAAGAATAATGTTATTTTTTTTCTTTAATTTAAGCTTAGTAGGAGGGGAAAAGAGAATATTAGACATACCTAAAAAGTATTCCTAATATTCTTTTTTTTTTTAAAAAAAAAAGAAAATGTCTTTTCCATAAAAAGTGACACTGGACTTATGTTTTAAGACATGATCATTTTAAATGGCACGAAAGTCTAAAGGTCTAGTAGTTACTACACCTACTACTCTATACCTCTAATAGTTATAAAAAAATGCAACTCAGTTAAGTTGCTTTATTTTGTATTATTATTATTTGAATAATCTTTCGATTTTTCCTTCATTTCTTCTTTTTAAAAACTTCCCTGAAGTAAGGGGAATGAAAAAAAGAAACAAAACTAAAAATCCGTCCAGCGGTTTTCGAGTTTTAACTAACAACGATTAATTTTTATACATATATAAAAATATTTTATACATTATAAATGCGACAGTCAATTTGTTTATAACATTTTCACGCGACAATGGTTGGTTGACTATTGAGGGTCTGTGTTTCTCGGTTAAGGACAATGAAGGCATCTTCAAAGCAAGAGGTCATGGGTATGTACTGGGCAGCTGTGCTCCATTGTAGAATGAATAAACGTTTAACATCAGCATGAGGCGTGATTGCAGTCCAATCATTTTTGTCATCTACACATATAAAAAGAAAATTAAAGGGTCTGTTTACTAATTGGACTTGACATGGAATTGACTTGACAGACAGACAAAAAAATTAACTTGCTTTTTTGCTACAGTTATCGTATATATAGAGATATATACGAGAACTGTAGCAAAAAAACAAGGTCATTTTTTTGTCTGTCTGTCTACTTGTTTCGGGTAATCTCCGAAACAGCTGCGCCGAATTGAATGGGACTTCACACTGGTTGATAGCTGATTTTACAAGAGATGACAACTTTGCTCTTAGATAAATACAAGGGGTTCCGCATAAATAAATAAAAACCTGTGGGAGATAAAGTAAAGGCTATTCTCCAAACCGCAAACCCTCAAAGATTAACAAAATCACTGAATTCACGTGATCAAAGTCGTTGATTACGGCTAGTATGAAATGACTAGCAGTAAATGCGGTTTTCAGGTCAGGACCTTCATGCGACTGTTCCATTGAGGACGAAGCAGCATCAGCGGCTTTGACGGCCCAATGTCGAGAGCCAAACGTCACTCGCGCGATGCCTTGCTCCGGAGCTGGAGAGTGCCTCTGTGGTCGCTGCGAGTGCGATCGTGGCTATAACGGCCGCTTCTGCCAGTGCAAGTCCTGTGAGACAAGCTTGTGCGTAAAATGAGCATATTTTCAATAAAAAGAGACACCTTTAATATGTGTGTTGTATAAAAATACTTGTGTTATTATGTTATTATGGTACTAACCAGAGTTTGCTTGCAGAGGATGTGGCTGTGGGGTGACTTAAGATGACCGAGTGCCATCTTCCGTTATCTAACGACTAATATAGTGACATTAATCGGGACCCACTGTTTTACGTGCCTTCTGACACGTGATAAAGATATTTGTTAAATAACTTCAGAATTTCGTTCAAAATAAGTTTCCTAATGAGAGACAGAGGGTTTCCTACTAGCACTGCGGAACTTTAAAAAGAAATGAGGGTAGCTTAGGAATAAAAGATCGTGTATTTTGGAAATAGGGGGGAGTGCCTTGCGGACGGACGGACGGACAGAACGAGACTATAAGGGTTCCTTGTAGCACTGCGGAAACTTAAAAACGAAATGAGGTTGGCTTAGAAATACAAGACCTTGTGTTTCGGAGATAGGGTGAACCACCTTACAGACAGACGGACGGACAGAGAGAAACTATAAAGGTTCCTTGTAGTACTATGAAACCCTACAAAAGAAATTAGGTTGGCTTAGGAATAAAAGACCGTGTGTTTTGGAAATACGGGGGGACCAACTTGTGGACGGTGGGACATAGAGAAACTATAAAGGTTCCTCGTAGCACTACAGAACCCTAAAAAAGACATACGTTTGGCAAAAGACCGTGTGTTTAATCGTCCAAATATTTTTTTTTCGGATAGAATTAATGGCGTGGAATGCGGCGGTATAGAGGCAATTACGTTGTTGCTGGATATGCAAATTAAAATCTTCAACGCGTGATTCCCTGCCTTCCGCTCCGGGGGTCGTGGGTTCGATTCCCACCTCGAGTCTGGGTGTATTATCTATATGTATGTATTTATGTATTTCTAAAAAAAAATATTTGTGTATAACAGGCGTCTGTTACCTATAACACAGGCATTAATTAGTCTACCTTAGGAACAGACCTCCGTGTGTCATATAGACCTGTATATATTTATTTATTTATATTTATATGCCACAATTTCATTTTGATAGTCTTAAAATATATATACATATCTAAAGCTAAATTTAAGATGCATTGTACTAATCTACAAAATACTTTGGGTTAAATAATTTTTTAAATATAGTTACCGTTTAAGAATCAAGAGTGCACAGAAAAACCGACTGTGGTTTATGGCGTCATATCCCGCCTGAGATGAAGCCACTGTTATTTGCTGATATAATGATTAAAGTGATGTAATTTGACTAAAATTTATCTAGCATTACTTGTTTACGTGGAATTCAATGTATTTATTCTCAATTGTGAGGACAATACTGTTGCGCGAAACCTAAGTGTTTTGCTAAAATTATTTGAATCTCAGTTGTTGGTATCTATCTTGCTATCTGTTTGAAATCCGTTAAAATAGATCTAGGGGTTTCGGAGATTAGGCAGAACTAAAACTGACAAAAATTAAAAAATATATATGTATTTTTAATTATGTGTTGGTAATTATAATTTCATTATAATTTATATAAAAAAATTAAGTTCGTTTTGACATTTAATACACCACGTTTTAAGTGACTGCAATTTGAGTATGTTTTTTTTTATTAGTTTCGCGTCGGATTATGTAAAATTTTTGGCTATTGTCCTATAATTTAATTTCACCTTAAGTAGTGACTCGCGTTAAGCGAAACCCCATAATTTTACACCGTAATTAATATTGTGCAAATAAAAACAAAAGCCGCAGAACAATGAGTGCTCAACTGCGATAAGAATTAAAAATTATTATGCAATTAAACCTGTCCGTCCGTTGCACCGCAGCGGGGTTTTTAATTATACTCCGTTACGGAATACGCGGGAATTTATCACGTTTTATTGGAATTCATAATTTTCTAGATCGCAGAACTCAAACTTAAATTCAAAACTACTTATTTACGTTCACAGCATCTTTAAAGACTTAAAAAGTGTCTTAGGGCGTGTCAAGACACTTATGTAGAAAGATTTCCGTATTTGGCACGCGTCAGATCGCTTCTTTTTGATATTACTTTTTATGATTCAATCAAGGAAGATATTACAGACATAATCTTGCTTTGAGATACATTTTTAAGTACACGAACGCTTCCTGATCTCTAGCAACTTTGGAAATATGAGTTGTGATTGGCAATTTCGTTTCGGCTAACGAGTTTTGATGTCGTAATGGTTTTCAACGAGTTTTTCTCTCGAAAGTAAACATTTATACATTTTTCAACACAACTGTACTCCAGACTTAACTTACTGGGCACTGTAATTGTTATAAGTACCTTACGGAGACAATTTCTAAGCCTGTGATGTCAAGACTTCATTACATTCTACTAGTTCTTACAGTCTTAGCGACAGATTTCTCCTGGGGTCCTTCAAAGAAAATTAGTCTTTCACAATCTACCGACGTAAGACTTTTATGCTGAAAATTACTTGTAAAGGACAAAGTTGAATTAAGTAAAGTTTAATACTGTGTTTATAGTCTGTTAGAGGAGTCTTTCATCAGTTACTTTATGTACCTTTTTGTTTAAAATGGTAAAGATTTATACTTAACCTTCTTTCTTAATTATCAATACAGTATCTTACTTACTGATAAATTACGCTTTTTACTAACTACGGTATTTAACCATAAAGAGCTCGCTCTTAAACCTATACCAGGGTCACAATTCCCGGGTTCCTTCTTGTGCAGCGCGATGAACCCGGCACCAAAACTGCTAATGCGAATGCTTAGAAATTCGTCGCTACGTAAATGTATATAAAATATTTTAAACATATAATATATTAGCCTAAACTTAAACTTGCGAGAGCTCTTAGCCCACCTCAACCAGTCGGAAATTTACTAACTCTAAACTACACTCTTGCCCAATTTTATCATTGTACGTCCAGCGGTTTTCCAGATATTGTGATTGATATTTTAAAAGAGTGGCTAACGAGTTTCTTGCTGACTTTCGTGTCTCTACTTTTTCGAATCAGTGGTTGATTTTAAAATATCTAACAATACAAAATAGCTTGTAGAGTCTACCTGAATAAAATATTTGTCAAATTGATGATTTTTTATAAAGCATTGAATATGATAGCTGATCTTAACAATCGGCTAGGTAAGAGCACTAAATGAAGCAAACAGACCAAAAATTTTTTCTAGTCTTTTATGAATAAATGAATATATTCTGGGGCTATATATACTAAAACTATCTCCTATTACAGCGTTATCTCGCATGATCCTCACACGCTTCTTTATAAAGCGTTGATTATGATAGCCGAGCCTAACAATCGGCTAGGTAAGAGCGCTAAACGGAGCCCGGAGCGGCCAATTTTCTCCACATCTCGTAGAAATTCTAGCTGTAATAAGTGAGATCTTTGCGAGATAGTGTTGTGTGCATTGTCCCTGTTTACCAGCAACGAGATATTTCAATGTTGGGAAATAAAGGTTTTCAGTTTTTAATTCACAAGTGACACACACTTAAATGTTTCTGAAGTAGATACTGTAATGCACCTAAAGCGTTCTGAATATGGACATTTTTATATCAAAATATTACATAATGTTTTTGAAAATAATGAAAAATATTTATATTAATAATAAATACAGAGGACTATATGACACACGGACATCTGTTGCGAAGGTAGACATAATGCCTGTGTCATATGCATGAAAAACTAAAATACTTTGCTTTAATCCGCGAATGAACTTCATTTTCCGCAAAGTAACGCCTGATTCTATCAATTGCCTGGGTCTTCTTCTTGTCGTGTCGCCTAAATATATACGTGTAGGTAATAGAGCCAGACTCGAGACGGGAATCAAACCCACAACCCACGGGGCGGAAAGTTGGGTCACTGCCAACTGTATTAACGGGCTAGTCAATATATAACGATCACAAGCACTTGTAATACCGGAGTTAGACATACATAGATTACATAGTGTTTGTACATTGTTGTCCTTGAAGACTACAAAGTCCATAATACTTTGCGCAACTACACAAAGTCCCCAGCCGCACTACTTGATCATTGAATTGATCATTCAAATGAAGCCGTGTACGTCTGACTCCGGCATTAGAAAGTTTATGTATATAAAGGAATTTTGACTTTGTATTTAAATCTACGAAAAATAAAAGAGAAAACTTGGGCAATGCTCCAAATTTTACACCAACAAGATCACCAGCAAGGCACATTATTTCATTTTCAGATTTTGTGGTACACACTTAAAGTATGTTTGATGCCAATTCAGAGCGTCAGCAGGAATAGACCCTGCAAAGGTTGTTCAAAGATATCCCTTAAGTTAGGCCTGATTCCACGAATTGAATCCTTCAAGAAAAGAGCATACTCATTTCTCAAAGGCCGGCAACGCTTCTGTGATACCTCTGGTGTTGCAATCGCCTATGGGCGCCGGTAGTCACTCAAGTGAACCGCCTGCCCGTTTGCCCTTTGTTATATACAAAAAAACAAATGTTAGAAAATGACTTCAAAATGGTGATACACTGTATGTGGTGCGACCTTTACCAGTAACACGTGCACGCTCTAATATATCAGGTGCTGTCAAATACGTAATGTTAATCTTAGCTGGAACCATTTGTATGACGCAAAATATTCCGGGTATTCTGCATCATAATATTATCAGGTGTTTATTAATTGTATTGGATATAGTGCTTTATATACCCTATTCATTTTCTCTTGAGACAAAACGTAAGCAAAAAATAAAAAAGGTTATTTTATGTGTCAACATCGTAAAGTTAAACAAAAAATTAATGTACCAGAAAAATCATAGAATTTACAAATATTCTAATTATTCCAATAAATAAAAATGCAGTTATTTAATATATATATATATATATATATATATATTGGATTTTGATTTTTTTTAATCCTTGTATTAATTTTTACGAATATTTTAAGTAACCTGATAAAAATAGTGCCTTAAAAAGAACCCAAAATTCAAAAACCCTCTCTCAACTTGTCAATACGAGCGTGCAAGTTCTTTAGTATTTGTGTTATATCTTGCTATATCATGGTTAAAAGTTTGACCTTTGTCATAAAAATAAACATTCATCGGCCTTTGTAATTCTAACCCACACAAAAGAGCTTTCTCGAAGTTAAACGTGCGTTACTTTGTCCTTAAAACGAAAAAGTCACCGTAGTCGAATCACGGTTGTTATTTAATCTGTTGATTACAAAAATGACATCAGCGTGTGTAGGATGCGGATAAAAACTGGCCAATAGGTAGAACGTCAGTCTGTGTTAGGGGTGGACAACAATTCTATTAAAGACCTATATCTATATATCGCGAGTCTAGCATTTATTTTATTTTTATTTTATGGTTGAAAAAAAAACACTGATATTTCTTAAAAAATTCGTATGACATACATATGTATTTTATACGCCAAGTTTCCACGTTTAAATATAATGTAGAGTACGGATTAGAAAATAAAAAATGTAAAATGCAGTGGTATATGGATTTTAATAAAGTAAAAAAATAAATTGCATAAACAGATCTATAATTAAATTATTAATTAGATAATTTGGCTCTGATTTGGTTCCTAAGTGACGAGAAAGTGTGGCGAAAAGTACAAAATAAATTAATCTTAGTATTTATTGCACATTGGATATTTACTTTTCCGTGTTAAAAAAAAAACGGGCTCCCTCCCGCTTCCAACCTATTCGTAGCTGAGGTTTTAAAACGTCACGCGCCATCATCATATTAGATGTTTTTTATTTATAAAGGACGTAAAAACAAAAAAATACCTCAATTGTAGGTCCCACTTTAGAATATTAACCGTAAAAAAAAACGATGTCACAAACAGACCCTTCAATTTTTTTTTAAACGTATGATAAATAAATATTGCACAGCCCTGGTCTAAAACGACGAGGCAGCCTATAGTTGGTACAATAACAGATGTAAACTCGGCACGTGGCAGTTTCCGTGCTCGCTGTACAAGTTTTGCTATATCGAGATTATATATAATCGTATTAGAAACTATGTATATATACATTGTATATATAGACATTATAGTAGATTACTGACAGGCGCGGATCCACCGTGTTGGGCACGATGGGCATATCCACCCCAATATACTTGTGACGTCACAATGTCACGGTCTGTTGACAACAAAAGTCTGATAATATATACAAAACATTACTTATAAAAAACCATGTATCAAAATCATATATTTTTTAGATATGTCCTTTATAGGAATGCACTATATCGATCATAAGCAAGTTATGCGCCGACTCTCATTTGACCCGAAAATGTGCCCACTGCCTTTTATGAAGACTGGATCCGGACCTGGTTGCTAACACAGTTGCATTGAATTTATATGAATGAATATGGTGTAGAACCCCAATAGAAACAACTAACTTCAAAGATCTTTATGTAGAAAATAGGTGTTCACAATAATCTCATATCATACCATTCCATATCTTTATTACAATTATATAATGATCTGAATCCCATAGACATCTACATGACCAGGAGACTAGCAGATGAGTTGTAGGCCTTTAATGACGAGTTTAGGCCACCGGGAAGTCACAACAACCGAACGAAACGCGACAACAATACCATCACTTGATGTGACAGCATTCCCGCCACTTCACACCGATCTTATTTGAGAAAGAGGCAGTGGTATGGCGGCTGTAGACCAGGAGGACTGCAAGTGTGGTTCTACCTCTAATTAAAAATTATAAAAGCAATGTGTCCTTTGTTTGGTCTGTAAATGTTAGTGAAACTTTCGGATTCAATATCGGACATATTGCTCATACGTCATCCAAAATAAAAAAAAAGATTTAAAACGAGAATATGCAAAAGTTAGTATAAAAACAATTCTTATAACAGTTTTTTACGTTATTACGTATTATTGTATCGTCACGGATATTTTGGTTTCATTCTAAGGTAACATTCACATTTTCCTTTTAAACCTAACATAATTTCAAATAAGCTTTTTTTAACATATTAGACGATATAACAACAAGATCTATAAATCACGACAAGTACTAATCAAGTAGTGTTTCGTAGTGGTTACTTTTAAAAAGAACTGGTACGAATAATCTTATCGAACGTAATGCCTAAACATTTTAACAACACAGAAGTCATAAACGGTAAGTGTAAGGCGATAAAGTCAATGACCGTCAAATAACTTTGCAAGTTATCATCACGTTGGACCAGGTGTTGGCAACATAATAAAAGAAAGAACTATAAGATGAAACACCTTTGGATACAATAGTCAAACAAAAAAGGAATTTTTGTACTTTGCAATACAACACAAAAGATTTCAAAGTATTAAACGTGGAAATCATAAAAGTAAGAATCTTGACATGCTTTATTCTTTAAAGTGCAAAGCGAAATTAAATTTATGGAAATTTCAATTGAGTTTACCTGTTTGGTTATGGAACCAAACAGGTAAACTCAATTGAGACACGTGAAAAGATGAAAACAAATTATTCTTAAACACGAAAGAATACCGTGGATATAAATATCACCGCATTCGGGACAAGGCTACTGTGCTGTCAATTTTTGAGAGTAAATAAATGCCGCAAGTGCAACATCATTATCTACGAGAGCTATCCACGCTGTAAAACGTTATATGTACGTCGACAGAAGTAATAATCGAATTAAGAACTAAAAGGAAACCGTATCAATTATCATTTATCTTCGTCGCTGTCACGATAATAAGGCTAATAAGTGAGCGACAATTCGAACTGTATATGGCGTCAGGTACATACTTATCCGGCGATTATGACCATGCGAATAGAGAAATAATCTCGAACGATTTCGCGTCGTCGTACCGTATTTGCATACTAGATGTAGGTGGTGAGATGTGACGCACCGAGACGCTGGAGCGACTGTGCGGTCGATATTTTACCTTCTAAGCCAAATAATGCTGACATCATGCGCTAAAGTTATATAAATGTTTACATGAAGCGACGATTTACCGCGAAGCCGGTTTTATTCGAGGACCCGTGAGTGAACTCGCCTGACACTCATGCTGCGGAGTGTAAAATCTTGAATCTGAACTTTGTACCCGGCGATTATTACGTCAAACACGACTTATTATTGACACAAAGTGAATGCAAAATGACGTGAACGATACAAATTTATTTTTAGTGTAAAACGATAAAATACAAGAGCAAAATATTTACCTTTGTTCCTAGTCACGTAGTCATTGTAAAAAGAGATTACGCATCAAGGTGAAACGTATGCATGTTCAATTCGATATGTAATCAAATGCCGCTTAAAAGCCGATATTACCGTAAATCAATAAGAGATTTCGACTCTTATTGATTTCCAAAACTCAATGTTATATTATTGCACTTGCAGTCTATACCAACTAGTAACTAGCTAACAACAATTTTATCAGTTAAAGGAACATTATCTTTGTTTTACCACTATAGAAACATATACCTTTATAGAGGACGTAAATTTATCTAATTTATATATTAATACGTGAAGTGCAAACTTTAGGTACAAAAATTACGCGGACGGAAGAGTACGGAATTTGGCACAATTGTGGTTTATATAGAGGAAAGTGTACAAATGCTAAAATTTTCTTAGATGCATTATTAACAAATTAAATCATTTCAAAAAACCACACGCAAACCAATGCTAAACGATTTACACACACATGTATTCGATGATGTCAAAGCGTAATCTAGACAACCGTATGTTATATTAATTGTCAAATTTTACTTTTCTGCGAATAAAACAATATATTCGTTGTACGCAAAAAGGTTTGTGGGCGAATTTCGACCAGCCGGCGATACCTGTTGAGTATTAATACCTGAGTCCAATCATTAAGCATTAAGAAGGCTTCGTAAGACGTTCAGCTATAAGTAAACTGCATTTTGGTAATAAACTGAAGATCAATTTTGTATACAAATGCGGCGCCTTCCTATCGTTATTACGCCCTGCATCCCGAGCAGCACTTAAATGTTAAATTACGCAGGCGCGGAATTATCTTTTGCAGAAGGATCTATAATTGAACGTTCCGAGTCTGGAGGCAATTAAGAGATTTGATACTGTTGTTATCTAGAAGAAAACAAAGATGGAGTAAAAGCGAATTTTTTTTTTAAATATTTTAAACAAGGGGCAAACGAGCAGGCGGTTCAACTAAGTGACTACCGACGCCCATGGACAATTGCAACACCAGAGGGCTCGCAGATGCGTTGCCTGCCTTTGAGAAATGAGTATGCTCTTTTCTTGAAGGAAAATAAATCCATATATTTTCATTTAGTGACCGCAATCGCAATGTAGGCTATTTTTAATATAATTACATTCACTCTAAACATTAACTACATTGAAACAACAAAGAAAACTATTGTTGTTGATATATGTATTCTTTTATCTCTATACTAGTCGTTACCCGTGACTTCGTCCATGTAAAATTAGGTGAAAAATTTCAGCGTAATGTATAGCCTACAGCCTTCCTCGATAATCGTAAATGAAAACACTCAAAATATAACAAAGGATCATTGGATGCACGCTGGCGACGTCGCGGGTATCTGCTAACTTAGTATATTATACTTAATTTATCTTATATATATATATATTACTGATTCGAATGGAATTACTGGTTCGATTTGAAAAATTCTTTCAGTGTAAGATAGCCCATTTATCGAGGAAGGCTACATATCATCAAGCTAATTTGAAACTTTTAAAAAACTAATTTTACGCGGACGAAATCGCGGGCACGGCTAGTTTTTATTAAAGAAGTATTAAGCAAGTAAAGACTCTATTGTGGAAAATCGTAGTATATTTTCCTGTAATATGAAAACATTTGAAACTAACAAGGCTTTTCATAAAATATATATACCAAGTAGGCCGAGGAAGAGGTGGCGAGACGACTTGGACGCCTTTGCGGGAAAGGAGTGGGTTCGGTTAGCTCTGCATAGAGGAGAGTGATCTAAGAAAGGGGAGACTTTTGCCCAAGCTATTAAAAAAATCCTATTGCAGGGCGAAAACCCATCCTTTTTCAGGTCCCTTTTTCCTCTGCAAAAACGTTCAGACCGTCACGCCACCCCTTCTTCAACCTGCCTGGTCGTTGTGGTTCACATGAATGATTGTCAAGATTGGTTTGCTAAATCGATACGAAACAGCGCCTGATCACTTATCAGTTGATTGTGATCTTAAGTGTTTTTGAACTCACTTTAGGCACATACCGTGTAGCCAATTGTAAGATAATATGATAACACCCTGACTCATCCCGACCTCCTTCATCCTCCGGGCGCGGTTGTCGGCCTCGTGCAGCGTGGCGGCGGCGCGCACGACGGCGGAGCGCACGGCGGAGGCGGCGCTGCCACCCACCAGCCCAGCCTGCACAGCGCCCTTCAGCTTCTCTTTGGCGGTCTCTATCAGCACCACCGCATTATCGTCCACCAGTAGCTCCTCGGACGAGTTCGCCTTCTCCTACAACCATTATATCATACGTTTGTGACTTTGCAAAGCAATATTTAATACAAGAGTTCGTATAATGCCGGAGCCAGAGATAGCTTAAAGTGTTTGCATATATTTGTCCTTGAAGGCTACAAAGTTCTATAAAACTTTTCACAGCTACAAAAAGCTCCCGGCCACACTACATGATCATTCAAATGAAGCTATGTCTGGCTCCGGCGTACTTCAAAGAGCACGCTTCATATTTTCCCAATAATACGGACAATCAGCTATGGAGGGCACGGTTGGCGTTAAACGCCATCTCTTAGTAGAAGTTCACTACTTAATAGTACGATAGTATTCCACTAGGTGGTACGTTCAGTTGAAATTAATTTTTCTTTAATTATAAATTCAATAATAAACCCATTTTCAATAGGAAATTAGAGCACAGTGACTGCCCTAAATACCTCGGAGTTTTTCTGGACCAATCTTTAAACTTTAGAAAAAACTGCGAAACTATAAAGCACAAGGTCCACTCTCGAAATAACCTGTTGCGACGCCTGGTGTCGTCTAAGTGGGGAGCTGCGCCAAATGTTGTTCGTACTTCTGGACTGGCGCTTTCCTTCTCAGCAGGGGAGTATGCCTGCCCAGTATGGAGTCGCTCAGCCCATTCTAAGCTAGTGGATACAGCACTCAATGAGACATGCAGAATAATAACCGGATGCCTCAAACCTACACCTCTGCAAATGCTGTATCCACTGGCCGGAATTGCGCCACCGATGGTCCGTAGAAGTGTGGCAAGCTCTTTAGAAAGAAAAAAGATGGAGAGTGATACACGGCATCCCCTTTTTTGTCATACAACCGTGCCCCAAAGACTAAAAAGTCGGAAAAATTTTATTAAGTGTGTCCCTCCACTAACTTCTGATCCATCAACTGCGAGAGTGGAGCTTTGGCGGAGTGGTATGACGTACCCTCAGCCCTTTGTCCCAGCTTCTGAGAACCCCCCACCTGGATTTGAGCTGCCGTGGTCAACATGGAAATCTTTAAATAGACTCCGGACACAGGTTGGCCGAAGCAAAGAGAACTTGTTCAGGTGGGGATTCCTGGATGACTCTGATTTGGGGTGTTTGTGTGGTGCGGCTCCCCAGAAAATGGAGCATCTTTTAATAGTGGAAGTTTTGCTTGATTCAAGATTTTAATCTTTTCGGATGAATTGTATGCCAATTGGGTGAAAAGTGAGTAAAAAGTCTACTCTCAGTTTTTGGCAATCAGCTATCCGATTACGATGCTCTCGTCGCTTGCTTTCGCACACCGTTCCGTTCCATTTACCATCCATCGAAGATTAGGTAATAATGACAATTGCTTCACTTAAAATACATTAAACTATTTTGGCTGACTTAAGACGTCCATCTTAAATCATGAATATCGGTATACTTAAACGAGATACGTTTACCCTACCTTTGATTCCTCAAAGGCACTCACAGGTACTTCCGTACCTCTACCATACTGAGAAATACAGCCATATAAATACATAGGATTATGAACACTCGGTCGTCTGTTCCTAAGATAGGTAACTTAATACCTGAATTATGGGTAACACACACACCCCTGTTATACACAAATATATTTTTTAAATATATTAATACATAAATATAGATAGATACACCCAGACTTGAGGAGGCGGTCATTATGTTGTCTCCTGCAAGAATAAAATTTAATTATTACTTTATACAATAAGGCTAAAATAAGCGTATTGATTAATGTTATATGAGCAGGCAAAATTCGTAAGGTGCTTGGTTACATCGATCTTTCTGGATTATAGTCATGGCCTCACCTAATAAAAAGCTTTCAAAAAACCTTAACTGGTGCAATAACGAGGCTCACTAAGGTATTCCTTTTACAAAATATATTTTCATATGACAAGGCGCAGACAGGTATAATACAAAATCTGGAGTCATAGGCAGTGACCAACATGAGGCAAGCGAAGCCCAAGGGCACTAACCTGACTAATTATTTTTTGTCGAAATGCTTCATCGATTTTTTAACCTTCAAAACTTGTTTATAGTGAAGTTACTACCTGATAGGCGTGACTCTAAAAGAAACCTGAATGCCTAGCAGGAAGGTTCTCGATAGTTTTACTTATTACATTAATGCTACCGTTTCACACAACTAAGTTGCTTAATATTGCTAGCACTAATTAAATCAGAACTCGCACGTATCGAATCCTCGACGTTACGACCATGTAAGTCGTGTAAAATGGAAGCACAAACCATCATTTGACGTTTCGTTTCGAACGTAAATGTGCGTAAATCTATCGAGAATGTTCGTGCTAGGCTCTCTGATAATATTTGTCATATATAGTCTCGTTGTGGTAACGTTTTACATGAAAATACATGACTTTTTTTTGTTGGGGTACTAATGTCCTTATAAAGAGTGATTTCAGGTTATGGAGTAAAGATGGGACATACCTGTGACCATGATCTGCCTCATATTAGCGTCGTGCAACTCTCGTATGACCTGAGCGGTCTCCGGTTTCAGGCTGTTTTGCATGACTAGGAAGCCCAAAAACGTCATGTCGCACTCTATGGTCTCCCTCTTGAGCCGCTGCGCGTCCACCCACTTCATCTTGCGGTCCAGCTTGCGGTGGGCCAGCCCGATCACCCGGAACCCGTTGGAGGTGTACTCGTTGAGGGTGGTGCTGAAGTTTTCGGGCAGAGTCGCGGGATCGCACATACCTGCAACCTTAGATGTATTTAATTATTTTTTTATACAATTTCATTACTCACTTTGGTGATTCAGTGACCCAAAGAGGATCTTGCCCTTCGACACACGAAGCTACCACTCATTTCTGTTCTATGCTGATTTTCGTCAGATTAATTAATCGTATAACATAACTATTTATATCATTTTGTACAACATGTCTGAATAGTTATTAAAAACGTCGCATTCATGAATCAGAAAAGTGAAAAAAAAATATTTTAACATTATATCTTGAATACAAAATGATTGAATATATTTATAAGTGGGTGAGGGTTAGGTGACATATTTTTATATTTAGTACACACAAAAGTTGTTTTACCTTTTCAGGCGCTCCCTTAACGAAATACACCATTTGCGGCTGCCCCAGCACTCTAGCGATTACTCCCATTGATTGTTGGGACGATGAGAAGTGAAACCTACGTAGCAACCCCACCTGGAATAACAAATGAAATTACAGCAAAAAGAAAACTTGATTCAAATAGACTTTTAAATAAACACTTGTGATATTCAAGTAGATTCGGAAGAGTGGAGCCACAAGAAGAATCAAGAAGAAACTTGTCTTGTAAATTACATTCTTTGCATGCCATTATCATTGAATAAAGGCGTGACACGATCAAGACGTGCTTGAACATCTTCATCCTAAATCAGCTCGACGATATACCGGTTCGAAAAGTTTTTTGCTAGGCCCGTAGAAGCGACAGTTATCTCCAGAAATGCAAGGAGTATGAATAATATTTTTAGTTTAAACTGGAACAATATTACTTTACCGTGACCACAAATAACTAAAGCAAAAAAAAAATTGATTTTTTGTTGAAATAAGAGTATTCAATGTCGCTACTGCAAAATTGACTTTTGGCGTTTAGGTATTATTTGGGCTTTCCAGTGACGATATAAAAATATAAATATAATATAACCGAACAATCGCAGTGATATCGCACGCTTAGTTTTAAACTGACCTAACTCAAAAAAGTTGACTTTTTTAAAAGCTTAAAAAACGTGTTGTCATTCACGACTTATTCCGCTTATAAATCGGTAAAAACGACATTATAGTAACGAATTATGTAGTTTAATAACTGTTTTTCAATGTTTGTTTATGTCTTGACGAGGAGTGCATGCGCGCGTGCTAAAATGGCGGTAAAAGAAGATTCGAAGGTTAGTTTATTATAATAATCGACTGGCTCTTGGTGGGTTCAATTCCCGTCTCGAGGCTGTAACTATAAGTATGTTTTTTATATTTAAAAAAAATATACGAATAACAGGCGTCTGTCACATTACACAGGACTTAATTTGTCTGCCTTACGAACAGCGTCCGAGTGACATATAGTCCTACGTATTTATTATTATATAATATAAACATTGCGCTGTCCGTGTTATTGCACAATATAATTGATCTTTGAATTTAAAGCGCCATTCAAACTTGTTGTTCACTAATTGTATGGTACAATATTATTGTAGGTCTAGGGAACGCCTGAAATATTAACATAAAATATTTTAGGAGCAAATTTTGTGTTCTGGTATATTTCTTCTAAGAATGGAGAGAATAAAAAAGAAATATCCTTTAAAACCGTATACAACGCCATCTCTGACACTTGACTTTCGGATTGGATACGTCGATCTCTGGAAGGCGCCGTTTTTGGTTGAGCTCCCGATCCTGGGGTCACGCTCCCGCTGCGGCAATCGAGTCTCTAAGTAGAGACGCTTGCAGTCCTTTTGGTCTGCATCCGAACTGGGCCAGCGCGTTCGGGCACCAGTACCTCTTTCTCACATATGTGGCGGCAATGCTGTCAGGTCAAGTGTTGTCGCGTTTAGTTCGTTTTGTAAGACCTCCCGGTAGCCTAAACTCGTCATCGAAGGTCAGCAACGCATCTGCTAGCCTCCTGGTCGTGCAAATGTCCATGGGCGTTTGTAGGCACTTAGAAAAGAGCAGCGGTAAGACCCGAGCCCTACTGGATATAATTACACGGACTGGCCGTTACCTAGCTGACATTCCAGTGGCAAGGATGCTCTTTACACGTTCTTTCCTGCGAGACTCCCGAATGGTTGTGGCCTGCAGGCTAAATTTAACACCGGTCTATGACTGCCCGTAAGTCATCAGCCCGGTCAAGGAGTCCCGAACTCCCAGGATTACCTGGAAGACACCTAATAGGACATTGAGTCAGCTAATTTCATAAAAAAAAAACTTGTCAGCCATGTACATACTATGAAATATTTTTAACATTATCCATTTCATTTTAGATGTTTTAGATGAGGTAATAGTTTGTTATTAATTTGTGAAACTAATCAAAGTACATAATGGTTTTAATTAAAAATAAAATGATTAATATTATATTTATCTATGATTATTTATCTATGAAATCACTGTAAGTCAATAATACATCATTATTATCTGTACGATTCGTGAAATGATAGAATTGAACGATTTATGTTTATTAAAAGTAGATTAGATAGTTGGTATTCAATTCCTCTCATTTGGAGATCCGTCGGAATAATTGTTCTATTGTTACTGCATGTTTATAGAGAGGGACACGACTTTCTTAGCATTCCATGGATTCACCGTTCGGGTACCGGGTCCATCGCGTTGCAGAGGAAGGAACCATAGCAGTGCCCCCGAAACAAAGAGGAGGTCGGATATTTGAAAACCAGCATTAGAATAGATCAACGATCTATCGGGAGGTAAGAACTACTTAAACTAGCGATTGACTCAAATGCCAGCCACTGATTCGAGCTACGATCTCCTCCAAAAACCAACTAGTAAATTATGAAATGTACAAAAAGTACATTGCAACTTATTACAGCCTACTTTTAGGACAACTTTATTAAGATCTGTCGACATTTTTTTCCATTTTGGGACTTCGGTGTTATCTTTCGACACACGGAACCCTGAACACCTGAAAAGGTGTTCAGTGTGTTAAGCGGAGAAAGCCAATCCTTTGACAACTAGTTTGCGAAGGTCCCATTATTGTACGAGTTTAGTGGATCGAAAGGCTCATTTGAAAGTGGGTCACTGTAACGTGTCACTTCACGTTACACACACTGGTGATTTGTTTGCACTTAAAGTTATAGGTTGCCAATTTTTTTTTTGTATGGACAATGTTTTCTTAGAATTATTTTATGCCTACAATAAGACATACTAAGGAACTTAATCAGAAGCCGATGTTTGATTCGCTAGGTTAAGTAGTTCTTACTACGGCAAGGTGATTGATTGGTGGGTGACCGCTTCTAACACTGTTTTTCAAATATCCGATCTCATCCGTGATTTTGAAGGCATGGAAATGTGAATCCCGATTAATGTCACTGAATGATATTCGTTGTGAGATCGTGGGGATTCTGGGGAGGGAAGGGAAGAAGAAATGTGAGGTTCAGCAATTTAAGCGGACCCTTTTTTTCGTCTTTTGGAAATGCTTTTACGCACTACCCCGTTCGCAAATAATCCCATGATCTAGGAACTATTGCGTACGGGAGTGTGAGACTCGCTAACTCTGCTAGAATACCCATTAAAACCCAGCGGGGCCCTCATCATCCATGAAATAGGGCGCCAGAGGATCGCTGCCGCATGTTTCTCTGACGCCCCGGATGAAATCTCTATCGCCCTACGACATTAAACCTGCGGGAGGAATCGCGCGAAGTGGCGTCTTCTTCCTCCCGTTCTGCTCCGTCTGGAGGGTGCCTCAGGTGCGTTCTCCCTCTCCCTCTCATGTGCCTCTTTTAGTTTCTTTTTTTAATCGGAAGAAACATGTAGGTAATTTAACAAGGTCTCTTATAACAGACAGCCTAAATAAGAGACGTTATTAAATTACCTACATGTTTCTTCCGATTAAAAAGCTATTTACCAGTTTATTTTCATTATATACTGCGCTAGCTGTTTCCCGCGTCTTCGTCTGCGTAAATTTAAGGCCCTTCATCGGGTCTTATCGATTGGATCTTTACTAAATATAAACATAAACTACCTCCCTGCCCAATTTCATATTTCTACGTCCCGCGGTTTCCGAGATGTCGTGATAAGGTGACCTGTTGCTTTCATGTATATAGATTGATTAGGAATTTAACTGGTACATGTATTTACATGTTACAGTTTATTCTATACATGTAAATGCTTTAGTACATTCATAACGTTACTTTCGCCCTACAAATTTGCCAATACTTTATTTTCTTTCCCGTAAGTTATTTGAAAAAAAAAAACAATTTGAACTCGTCGGAAAATTCGATCAAATCAAAGGTAATATAAATCAAACGGTCTGGCGCTTTATAAAAATAAAATATTAGAAGTTTTTCCGATTCAGCAGAGAAGTTTTGAACTGCGCGATTTTGACTCGCCGTATTTTAGTTGCGTTTGTTTTTTATTGATAACAAAATGGTGAATCTCTATAGCAGTTATCAAAGTTTTTAACTTTGAAAACTGCGATAGAGCCTCAATAGCTCAACGTTATAAGGTATGGACTGAAATCCACAAGGCACCCGGTTCAAACTTCACCGCTGTACCTACCACATTTACATAATTTAAGCTTAGTAACTTTAATCACACAATGAATATCTAGAACTGAATATTCAGCACATATTTTACTATTTAACAAGCTGTATTTATTGTGTCATAAAGGTATTTTTTTTTATGTTACAAGGGGGCAAACGAGCAGACAGCAGGCACCGAAGTGCCTACCGGCGCCCAAAGACATCTGCACGACCAGAAGGCCAGCAGATGCGTTGCCGGCCCTTTAATAATGATTTCTCCCTCGACCTGATGATTTCCTGGAATGAACATCACTCTTTGTCATTTATTAATTTACATTTTGTAAATATAATAAAGAAAAAAGTAGCATTATCGCCGCAATAACAATAGAAATAAATCTGTATAAACTGTTGTACTGTGATCACCTGAGGAGACATATCGTTAGACAGGTAAGGAGTCATCCATAAAATTCACACGTTAAATGGGGGGGGGGGGGTTCACCAAAATGTTACATTATGTGACAATGAGCAGGGGGTTCAAAAGCTTTGTGACGTGAAGTTGAAAAGATTAAAAATATTGAAACTGCTGTTTTCTTTTAATTTTTTATAATTCATTCTTAAAATTGGAAAAATTGTCACCTCACACCAAGGGGAAATAGAAAATGTGACAATCTGTGACAAGGGTGGGGGGGGGTCAAAAAATATGTACTGTTTAAAAGAACACAGGGCACTTAAAAGGCAATAATTAAGAAATCCTAAACACACGTTTTAATTGTATCGATATGTACAGATGAGTAGACAAGTATCCAGAGATTTTTTTTTATCTTTAAGTAAAATATTGATCATATTTTATATTAAGCATGTTAAATATAACTTTGATACACAATATACATAGAATTAATAAACAATAAAGACCTGATAAGGTTCTCGAAGATCATAAAGTAAGACCAATATAGTATACCAAGTCTAGATATACTTATATCTATGGACGTTATATGAACACACCTCATGCATATTCTGAAATGAACAAAGGACCTGTATGCTTTAACGCGAATTTATAACGCTACTAAATTGTAAATTTACTTAGAAACCTTCATTTTAACTAAATCATGACTTAATTCACCGCTTGCTGTTAAGTTGATGAAATCGGAACCTTTTCAGTATTGAATTTGACGTTTGACGTGACATCATAGATCAATAAAGGGTTCTAAAGCTATACTGATATACTATGTCAGTTTAATTTTTAATCCCCGAAAAATTAAGTATTTCTTTCAAAAATCGCCAAAAGTATAGTGCATTGCGGATTGGCAGTTTACTTGAACAATTACAAACATTAACCTGTTCCATTATTTTTTCGTATTTGCAAGTACGATTCGTAAAATCTCCTACATTCTCTACAACAGAAATGATGGGAGGATCCTTTAATCTCATATTATATGACAGTGTGAAACCATACTTCTATTTAAAAACCAAAAAGGTTTTAGCTGGTGATAATTCGCCACAACTATTATAGTTAGTTTTAGTAAGAAAATAACTAAACTAGAAAATTTATTGAAGTACTTAAAAAAAATAAAGGGCATCGGGTAGTAAAGGAATGAAAATGCTTTGCATTGTCTATTTGCACCATACCCTAACATGATTAAGCAATACTAGATTATAATTAATAACGAGGCAACACGTCGATAGCAGGTGCCCGAGTTGAAATCAATTGCCACTGTATTGGAAATAATTCAATTTGCCACGATAAATTATATAAAGGGTTGTACCCACACACTAAAGTAAAATAATAACCCCTTAAAACAAATCGCATGCTCAATTGTAAGCTGACCTAACTCAAAAAAAAGAATATATATATTTATGTTACAAGGGGGCAGACGAGCAGGCAGCAGGCATCGAAGCCATGTTTGATAACGATCATCTATTTTCAAGTGACAAACGTTATCAGGAAGATCGCATTTCTCTTACATTAGTGGAAGCTCTCGCCTATTTTCTTTAGGGACGGTCCCTTATCAAAATTCAAGGGATGGAATGTCTGATTGCGTGATATTAAAATATTGCGGTTTGTTTACTTTGTTTGTATAATATAACCAAGGAGAACACATTCAAAGGGAATACATTTTAATAATTTACATTACACACGTTCTGAGACGAATTTTTTTTTAAATATTATAAGAGGCAAAGGAGCAGGCGGTAAATAACGTAATAATCTGTGTATTATTAAGAAGATTTTTTTTTTTTAAGAATATTAGGAATACTTTTAGGTATGTCTAATATGCCTTTCCCCCCTCCTACTAACCTTAAATTAAAAGTTTGTATTAGGAGTGGGTGCGACAATACCCCAACGGCGGTGGAGTTTGAACCGGGTACTGAGGATGGTGATCCTAACAAAAGTATAATAAGAATAGCACACCGAGTAGTAGGAGGACGTAATTTTAACGAGTGAAGCCGTCATTTGAGTCGATCGTTACGTTAAGCAGTTCTTGCCGCTGCCGGATGATAGATGGGTAACCCATTCTGATACTGACATACCTGACCTTAACCATATATCGGAAGGTAGGTAAAAAAAATGTTGGTCACGATTAATGTCACTGAGTGAGATTTTGGAGATTGTGGTAGTTCCGGGGATGACGTCAGACGGCAATCGGTCATCTTAACTCGCCCCACAGCTACATCTTCTGCAATCCAAGCGGACGCTAGTTCAAAGAAGAAGATTAGGACCATCTGGTGTGTTCCGTACTAAGCATCCATACACTACGTAATATTTAAAAAGTTTCGATGAACTAAGCAACCTGGACCAAACCAAAGATTATGGCTGGTAAAACGGAATCCATCAAGCAGATTTTTTAATTGCATCACGGAGGGTGTACCTAGGGGAGCTAACGGCAAAAGATATAACATATCAATAGAGTAATTGACGAAAATTCGTCAAACATTATTAAAAATTACTCCACGTTGTTAAGGGCTTATTGCCTCTTGAACCAGTGAGATAATGCCTTGATCACTTAATAATAGATACAACATATATTCCGAATATCTTCGTACACTTTGACGACATAATGTCGCCCATCATTTGACGTCATATCATGGGGAGCGCCCAAATGAATACCGTCGTCATTACCTTTTCATTAGGCTCATCATTCTATACCAATTCATATTCTGGAAATAGATGATAACGTGTATTTATGATTGAGTAGAAATACAGATTATCTTTTAGGAGTTTATTTTTTTTTTTATTTTTGGTATCAAGGACAAGAAGATTTATGCCGGAGCCAGACATAACTTCATTTGAGTGATCATGTAGTGTGGACTTAGTGTAACTGCGCAAAGTTTTGTAGAACTTTGTAGTCTTAAAGGACAAAAATGTACAAACACGTTGAGCTACGTTTGGCGCCGGCGTTAGAATATGAAAAAAAAATGGACAGGCGGATGGTGTTTAGAAACAACATGTCAACTCATACAAAATTAATTTTCAGAAAATGGCGTAAAAAAACTACGTTAAAGAGGAGGATGTTTTTAAAATTATTTTGGATGTCGATCACATTAAGAAGGTTTTAACATGATTTTATATAAATTAAACGAAGGTCATTAGCATCTTAAGCTTTTTTTTAATTAGCCTGTTGTGTCCCATTGCTGGGTAAAGGCCTCCCCCTTCTCGGTGTAATTTCCTCTTTCTAGTGCCAATCTCAGCGGCAATGCTAAAGATGGTATTCTTGTCGCGTTTCGTTCGGTTTGCGAGAGTTCCTGGTGTTCCAAACTCCTCATTAGAGGCCGGCAAAGCATCTGTATACCCTTGCCATATAAAAATGGTCCACGTGTCAAAGATTGAGCGATAAAAAAATGTAAATTTGATCGGAAATATATGAGATACGACTTACGAAATACACGTTGCGGTAAAGCGGACATTGACTCTGGGAACCTTAAAAAATCGTGCCCATAAATAAGGAATCTTTTTATATAACTTGGTCCTCGCTTTCGTCCTTGATGAAATAAACAAAATGAAAAACCAGATTTTTGAGCGCAGACAGTTAGTTTTTACAGTTAAAAATAAAATTAAACTTAGATAACTTTTGAATTTTCGTGAAAGAAAGGATACGTGTATTTTACAAGAAACGACAAAAATTCTAATAATGTTTATAAATATTCTATGTAAGGTCGTAAAAAAATTGTGCTAAACGTATTTTACAGTTCCAATCCATTTTTATTTTTGGTTTTTTTATTAAATAAAATTCGTTTTTGTAAGATTTTTTACTAACACTTTAAATTTGTTGTACAAGCTTCTGCGTGTGTGCGTGTGTGTGTGTGTGTGTATATATGGACCTTGTTATCTGAAAATAAAAGTTTTAAATACATGTTTAAATTCATTGCTTCCTGTTTGAGTGAATATCACTAAAATCATTTACAACTTAATGAATTTTTAGGGGGTCCTTAGATCTCCTTAATCTGGCTCTATCGAAAAATCTGTACTTAGTGGTGCGGGGGGCGGGGCCGCCCCGGGGGGGGCGGGGGGGGGCGGGGGCGGGCGGGGGAGAGGATTAAAAATCGTAAATTTTGTATGACAATATTTATAGATGACCCCTTACCAGAGTTTCATGATTGTACGTCCCGCGGTTTTCGGGATTTCGTATTAGGCGACCTTTTGCCTTTTTATATAGATATTTAGGTCTAAGCTAGTGCTATTGGTTATTCTATTATTCATCATCATCATTCTATTATTAATCTTATACTAACATATAAAGTTGAAGAGTTTGTTTGTTTGTACGCCCTAATCTCAGGAACTACTGGTCAGATTTGAAAAATTCTTTCAGTGTTAGCTAGCCGTTTATCGAGGAAGGCTATAGCGTCACGCTAAACTTTTTCACCTCATTTTACGCGGACGAAGTTGCGGGATACAACAAGTTTGTAAAAATTGACTCTCTTATTCCGCTGTACCAACTTTTAACTTTCAAACCTTTACAAAAAGTTTAGTGGGGATAACCTCAGCGGTAGCACAGATTGGCGATTAAATACGAAATTGAAAGCTATGCAGTCAGTTTTTTTTCGGGGTGGATTATGTGACAGAGGTAGTGTCGGGGCCGTACCTACCATAGACCGAAGTTAGCCGCCCTTATTATGCAGCTATTCTAAATATATTTTATATTAAAAAATATAAACAGCACAGGTAAGGGGGGCGCCATAATTGGAATTTAAATTTTAAAATCTACCTCGGGCCTGGTCTCGGTGGAATTTTGGTGACGAAATTCGGGTGCGAGTATTATTGTGAACAATTTTTATCTTATTCATTAAATGGTTAAACCCTATTAATTTACGTTATTATTTATTGATTGACGATCTATTGGATTCCTAGAAAGGCTTATCAGTTTGTACATAATGGTCGCGCTCCTTCACAGCGCCTTATCATTGATATAAAGATGTTATCAGCGAATTAACAATGTTATAGTACAAACACTGCCGACACTATATCATTAATAGTAAAAACAAAAACCATGGGAACAAGAGGTTTTATGTTCGACTCTCTTTTGAATCAATTTAGAGACTCTATAGCTTAACGGTAGAAGGTATGGATTGAAAACCGAAAGGAACCCGATTCAAGCCGGTACTGTCGCACTCACTCCTGACAAAAGTGTTGTTGCCAACAAATCTAACCTCCTTTTTTGCGAGAAATAGTGGCAGCACTGGCACATAAGTGCATTGTCGTTAAAGACAAAAAAAGAAGAAGAACATCATGGAATAATGGCGGGAATAGGGGCTTTTATGTCAACTGTCATTATGGAATCGTTATGTTATTAGAGGTTATTAGTAAAAGAAGTAAAATAAAAATTATTGAATAGATTAATTAATACATAGTTGGAAAGATAAATAGTCGTATGGCGGAGTCCAGCCAGTATTACATAGCGTAAACATATTCTAGTTGTATAATATTCCAATAAAAATGTTAACAGTAATTGAATCCCTTTTTAAAAGCTTTTAATTTTAGCTTAATAGCAGGGTAAACGGTAATATTAGACATGCCTAGAAAGTATGGCTGATATTGTTGAAAAAAGACTCAGATTGTGACTATATTTTATAGTATATAATAACATTGTGAATGTTTTTTGAGTAAAAACTTTTTTAGGCACGTTGGGCGTTGTTTGAGATGGGAATAAACCATCTCGGGGACTTGATATATAATGATTATATATGACGAAAAAAAAAACAATAAATGTAAATACTAATTAACAACTATGTACGTACGATTAAGAGAAAGTTGTCTAATTATGTAAAGAACTCATGGACATACTAACGTGGACGCGCGATGATGGTCCGTTTTTTCTTCACACTTTAGTTCCGACTTATGCTGAAGCCAGATATACATAGCTTCATTTAAATGATCATTTCAATGATCAAGCAGTCTGACCGGGGCAGACATAGCTCATTGTTTTTGTACATTTTTGACCTGGAAGTCTACAAAGTACTACAAAACTTTGTGAAGTTATACAAAGTCCCCGGCGATACTACATGATCATTCAAATCAAGCTTTGTCTGGCTGGGGCATAAGTGTCTCAGCAGTCACCTGTATACATATACATATTATTACAAGAGATTAGAAATTTAACATTAATTTCACGATATGACATATAGATATGATTGTGAGCAGCGGTGGACATATGTACGTATTCAAGACGTATATGCGTCTTCAATAAATGAAAAAATAAAAAAATGTCCTCTTTTTTTATATCTTTGACGACTGCGTACTTCTTATATAGTGCTGCCAGTGTTTCTCGCGAAAAAGGATGTTAGAAATGTTGGCGACAACAAAAAAGCAATGTATTTAACTTCTCCAGTCATTTAAAATAACATATTACATTCATACCTACATCACAGAAACATGTCACATAGCATTTATATATTGTGTGTACGTGAAGCGAAGCCTTTAGGTACCAATTTACGAAAATTGCGCGAACGGAGGAATATGAAATTTGGCACAATTGCCGTTCATATAGAGGAAGGGGTGCGAGTGCTAATATTTTTTTTATAATATGCAATATTGATATATTAAATTATTAAAATAAAACCACACACACCACACCCATACCAATGCCAATTTATTACATACATATGTATTTGATGAAGTCAAAACGTAATCGTGACAACCGCATTTGATATTAATTGTCGAACCTTGTTTTCTGTGAATAGAACAATATATGTCGTTGTACGCATAAAGGTTTGTGGGCGACGAAACGACGATCTCTAGCAGGTAACTTATTACCTTCAGATTGACAAATCTGAAGTTAATAAGTTTTATAAAAGTACAATGTGATAATGGGTTACATGAGAGAAAATATAATTATTTTGTAATAGTTAGGATTTTTTTTCAAGAAGCAGAAATCATTTCCACGCTCTTATAATCTATCTGTGAACCGTAAGTGACCTTTCATTCATGTTTTAATATTTATTTCATTAATAAGACACCTTATACCGGGCGTGAGATCAACATTCTGTCGATGAAGTGGGCGTATCGCCTTGTACATTTCACCATTCAAATCGATGCTCATGATATCACTTTTGAATAATACATACAATTAGGTATTACATTGCAGACAAAGGTGCTTATATTAGGTATAGTTCCATTATTTTATTAAGCCTGCCCCACTTTGAACTGTGGGTTCCGCGCCACGGCCAGTGATCAAACAAGTGTTCAAATGTTTGAAGCTATAGTGTGGCGCCCGTATTACATTAGTAATTCTAATAGTTGTACAATCTCTCATGGTGGGTGTCATAGCCATGGATAGTAGCTAATAAAATTTATTACTACACCAATAATAATAATAAATTGGGCAAGTGCACGATGGAGTCGCGCCCTACGGGTTTCGTACCATCACATCATACTTTATAAGGTTATTTTTAGATTTATGACCTTTTACAAAGTGATTTTTAATTTGACACAGTTATCGCAATGATTTTTTGTCATGGAACTGCATGCATTCACGGTTTTCAGAATTTTCCTATACTTGTATTTTAAGATATAGCTTCTTGCCAAATTTCACGATTTTAGTTCAACGGGAAGTACCCTATAGGTTATGGTTTACTTTGTGAAAGAGTTGATTTTTTCACAGCTTCTAGGGACCGCGGACCTCAGTATTTCATATAAATTTCAACTTTGTAGGTCTACGCGTTTCTGATAAAAAGGGTCTTAACACGACACGACAAACGGACAACAAAACGATCCTATAAGGGATCCTTTCCTTCCTTTGGAGGTACGGAACCCTAAAAATCTTCATAAAATTTATACCTCTCAATTATTCAGTTATAGTTAAATAAACAGACAGGTTGTAATTATTGGGACGCTTACACTTCGTCTCAAATTACTCGTTATTACAAAAACACGTTTATTATATAAAGAACCGGACTTCAATCTTCTCATAATGGTCAATTAACTTATAACGGATAGACGGATATTACAAATATTAATTCTTGATCGAACTTTGGGGCGCTAAGTCAGTATAGTACTTTGATTTTTCTTCTTTCTAGCCTTATCCCGATCTAGTACCAGGGTCCGCTCAGATTGCAGAGGATGGTACTGTGTGGGGTAAGTTAAGATGGCCAACTACCATCTGACGCCATATCAGGAATCCCCACAATCACACGAGTAATATCACTCAGGGATATTAATCGGGACCCACTGTTTAAAAGGGTGCGTACTAGTGTCAGCCCCCATTTAGTAGATAAGCTTATACCAAATTATTGTATAGTACGTTCCCAAGACTTTTTGATTATCCACTGTAAATAAAAGTGCTTGCGAAATATACAGTCAGCGAAAAGAATATCGAACAATTGGTGTTATTATTGATCTCCATCAATAACACTCGGAGAAGACACCAACGTGTCCGTTACAGTATGATTTGCTCACGTTTATTCTAATCGTAGTATTTGCTCTGTATGACATTTATTATCGTATTTTTGTAGTCTATATTAATTTGCACCATCCTAACTGAACTTCATGTACCATTGCGTGTAAGCAAATTACAAATAAATGATTGAGTGATATATATCCCTATTGACAAGTACCTTCTGCTGCCACAACAGTATATTGGAATCGGGATTGCGCACCGCTACCACCCCTTCTGGTACAGCAACAGCTACGGACACCGGGCTCGGAGGACCATTCTGAGCTCCGGCACATTCTCTGCGACTGAGTGCCATCTGGTGTTCCGCCACGCTAAAGTTCCACCTTAAAATGGAATAATCGTAGAATTTTTACTGATCATATTTTTGGAGTTCACTCCTTATGAATCGATATAAGAAGGCCCATGGTATGAAAAGGAAGAAAGGGGATGGAGAGATATAAAGGGGGAAGGAGGGCATGGAGGGGAAAGGAGGGCATGGAGGCAAGATCGGCATGAAGTGGCGGCAATGCTATACTGTTCGTGACAGTATTATCCGCACGCCTTTTTTTTTCTTTCCATAAACTTGTGAAGTGGCGGCAATGCTGTGACGTCAAGTGATGGTATGTTTGTTGCATTTCTTTCGATTTGGGAGAGTTCCCGATGGCCTAAACCCCTACTTAAAGGCCGGCAAGGCGTCAAAGAGCCTTCTGATGGTGCAGATGTCCTTGGGCCTCGTTTGCTGCCTGTAACATAAATGAAAAGAGTTCGTATAAGATATGATTTATTTTATTTTTAGATTTGAAATAATCCGTTTTAGCAGACACGAATACTTACCTCTATAGAGATAGCGCCTTTTGCTCGCTACTACCGCCCTTTCTATGTCGCAATGTTCAGAGACTCATTGAAAATCGTTAGCGTGAGTCAGAACTGTCCGAGAAGATAAATGTTCCGAAATTTTATACTTTTTATTTTGCTCGCAATGATAAATCTTAGGACGGCGTTTCGCCGCGTCAGCACTTTGGATAAAAGGAGATTTCTATCTAACCATCCATCCATCTAGCGTCGCGTGAAGACCACTTAAAATCCAACCAAAGAGTGTGCGGACGTGGCGTATTTATAAAAACTTGTTAGAACGTTTCAATTTCAAACTTTTAGAAAGAAACGCAATATGTACCAATTTATCCAAACAAAAGTACATATGTATGGTCTAATGTATAAACATTTTACAACAGACATAAATGATTGATGAACCATTTGAAGGAAAGTCAAAATCTATCTAACCATTCATCCATTTGTTGTCATGTGAAGATAATTTAAAATTTAATCAAAGATTATGTGTGAACATGGCCTAATATTCCAAGAGCCATTAACACAGTTTTGGGAAAGTGTTGTTAGTTAGCGAGTTGTAATCGTGAACATATTGTGGTTAATTCGACAGTACGTTTTTTTCCTGTTTATTACGCGATCATTCCGCCATATGACACGAGTCAATTTTGATGATTCTTTTCTGGTTTGGTCGATCATACTTCAGAGTCGGTCCCATAAAATTTTTATCGAAATCGGTCAACCGATTTTTGAGAAATCAAATTTATAGACCAGTTGTAAAATACGCAAGACTGTTTTATAGATTTTATTTTATAATTTACTAGCTGTGCCAGCGACTTCGGCTGCGCGAAATTAGGTAAAAAATATATTCAATTTTAACGTGATGATATATAGCCTCAATGTGAGTGAGTCAATAGATCAACGGTTTATATAATACTAGGCGTTAACTGCGATTCCGTCCGCGTAAAATTAGGTGAAAAATTTTAGTGTGATTATGTAAAGCATAACAGAGCTCTGTGGAAGTCGATGGAGGAGGCCTATGTCCAGCAGTGGACGTCATCGGGCTGAAAGAAGAAGAAGAAAAATTGCGAGAGCCCTTAATCTAAATTCCTTTCTCAGCGGATACTAACTATAAACTACTTACTTCCCTCATAATTGTACGTCCCGCGGTTATCGAGATAACATGTTAGGTGACCTTTTGCTTTTAGATTCCAATCTATATCGCAATTATCACAATTAATTACCCATTAGAAATTCTGACCTTCTGAAGTCGAAGATCCGTTACATCTCGGTCTGTATAACAGAACCTGCGATATGTAATCTTACTTCCGTGTCTTCAGTTTTAGCGATTCTCTATTTGCAATTTAATATTGCTAAAGTACTACAGGGCAACACTTCCAATTATGCTAAAAACATTTTTATTAATGGAGGTTTTTTTATTCGCCTGGCAACTAGCATTGCATAACATCAGTGGGTCTCCTCTTTGTCCAATATATGGGTCAAGGTGCAGGTCAGCATGCGAGCCACGCCCTTGCCCACCCATTCGACACAAAGGAAATACTATTTTAGTGTTGTCATATCAATCAATGTTGCAATATTTGTTGTAATATTTTTCATTGCATAGCAATTGATTTCAAAATCGTTGGATACGCGATAAGTGCATTAGTGCTATGAATAAAATATAGAAACTGTTATGTTAAATTATAGGTCTCGTATTAAAGATTACAACAGCTCACTCAGATATGGAGAAAGTTAAACTAAAAGTCTCGCTACGTGACAAGATCTGGAATGAGGAAACCGCGATATATTTAATCAAATTTTCAAACGTATTCTTCTACAATTTGTGATGTCCAATTGTTAGTAGACAATAGAAGTTGAAGAAAATAACCTAAAATCGAATATACTATATTTTTTTCTTTCAAAGGAGGTTATGGCGTTTGTTGAAGATGACGCTGCGATATTACGCTAATTAAGTCAACCAAGAAAACCCCGAATGTCGCCTTATAACAAAGTGAGCATGTGCACTTTGCGAGTGAGGTCGTTATAACACTTCTGCGCCAAATAGGTCAATATAATGTCGGTAAGGGACCTATTTTCCAGCAGCCGGGTCAAGGTTTAGGTCAATACTGCATCCCACGCCCTTAAGAGTTTCATTTTAAAATTGTACCTATATAATAAACTTCCAAAACCTTCCAATTCAAAAATGCTAAAAATTTTAATACATTTGTTAGCATTATGGTCATTTAAATATTTTCAATTCGATGTGATAAGTGCTCAATGAATTCTGGCCAGATTTAATAGGGTTACCATATGAAAGTCTCCGGACAATACTCAAATTTCGGGGGAATTTCCTTTCTCGTTGAAAAATATACGAGAACGTAAAATAATGATTGTAACCGTGCCATACGAGATCGGATACACCTTTCACGTGACGTATAATACCAGAAGTGGGCCAACCAACCATACATTTCGCAATTGCACGCGAAAGAAAGGTCACTCTTTCATTAATGACTTTAAGAGTAGGCGAAGAATCAATTGAGTAGCTTAAAATTTGTAATTTACAGACATTTTCTGTTCTTGTTTACGTGTACTTTTTTAAATAATTACTTAGCTTTTCAATGCCTGACTGAACATAAGTATTTTATATATTTTGTTAATAATATTACGAGAGTAATACATTTACAGGCATAAATGAACAAATACATGGGCACACTCACTTTCTTGCCACATTTTCTAGACTGAATAACGATCCCAGACGATATTATTTTTAAATATTTATGAACATTACTAGCATAAAATTTCGATGGCCTGCCTCCTAAGTCGGAAGAAATCATCTTATTATTAGACAACAACTGTGAATTTTCAGCAGACTTTAAATAAAGCCAGTTACACACTCAATTTATGCAAAATTTAAACTTAGTCTTCCAAATTCAGGAAGTCAATCCTTTTGTTGTCTACCACACCCCATTTTCCGATTTATGCATTATTACTCTCTGTGTGTTATGTTATCACTTAACACCAGGTGCGTTCGTGATCAAGCATTATTCTATTAATCATAAGAAAATATGACCCATAAACAACAATATCATACTTCATAATATAATACAAATTATGTTAATAACGCTGAGTGCACAGAACAGTGTACACTCAGACTATCTTATCGCTAGTAAACAAAACATATGGGTCACCCATCTATCACCCGGTCGCAGCCAGAGCAACTTAACTTAGCGATCGACTCAAATGCTGACCACTGATTAGAATAAATGAATGTGGCTTATAGGCACTTAGGAA
Organism: Charaxes varanes; assembly: GCA_024363005.1. NCBI lineage: Eukaryota > Metazoa > Arthropoda > Insecta > Lepidoptera > Nymphalidae > Charaxes > Charaxes varanes. The sequence continues at coordinate 25,787,420 of JANCMC010043217.1, forward strand.
TGTATAGCCGACCAAGAAAGTGCTTTACCATTTTGGATGACAGCTAGTTGAAGAAAATTTTTCTAAGGGTTATTTTTAGAAATTAACATAATGCATAACAAGCAAAAATTAGCCTTTTATCTAAATGACGTGCAAACGACATTCGACCATAGCGTGGCAAACCACTTTCTTGGTCGTTTCTAAGTTTAAAAATACTAAGTAATTCTGCCAATCTACCACTTCCAATGTTTATCGGTATTCTCTCTTGATGCGTGTGTATTGAAGTAAACATGCAGCTATTCCAACTCGAGACGGAGTCCCATTCATCGAAACACTATATAAACAAGTCGAAGACAACTTTATTGCCGATCTATTTGCCGTAAACTTGAGATTTATGCTTTCGAGATGTTACGCGCCACCGGTTCCGTCTGCTTCTATACACGTAAGTGCATTCAATGGTTGCGCCCAAGTGTTTTGTATCTTACGTGATAGTTAAATTTTTTATAGGGGTAAACGGGCAGGTGGTTCATCCAAGTCACAGCCGAAGCCTAAAGGTAACTGCCCCACCAGGAAGCTCGCAGATGCGTTGCCAGCATTAAAGAAGGTTGCATACCAAAGGAGTTGCAAGCGTGGCGCTACCTCTAATTTTAATCTTGTGTAAGCACTACTAACGGTTTGTTTCGAGTTCCCCGCCTCTTAGATATGAAGGTAGTAGGGATGGGATGGGAGTAAAGGAATAAGGATGGAGAATCATGGATGGAGAATAATGGGATGGGAGGAAAGGAATAAGAATGGAGAATGGAAGAAAAGAATAAGGATGGAGTGAAAGGATATGAAGGAAGATGGAAAGGAGAAAAAGTATACAGATACTACTGTCCAGTTGATTTAGGGGAAGTGAAAATAGCACCTAGGGTAGCCCGGCGTCGTGTACCCACAGCGGTCTATTCAGATATCGGACAGATAAAAATGAAGATTCACACCCTTGCCGAAAAACATATGTTATAAGATTTAATTGTAGGTAGCGCTACGCTCGCAGTATTTTTAGAAATGTGAAGAAGAGGTACCAGTACCTCTTTTTCACATAAGATCGGCGTGAAGTGGTGGAGTGCTGTCACGACAAGTGGTGGTATTGTTGTCGCATTTCGTTCGTTTTGTGAGATTTCACAATGGCCTAATCTCGTCATTAAAGGCCGGCAATACATCTGTTGGTGCAGATATCTATGGCCGTCGGTATTAACTTATGTACACCGCCTGCTCGTTTGCTCTTATAACATAAAAAAAACAAACAAAAAAAAGATACTTGAGTGATGTTCTTAGTTTCCTGAAATTAAAAAAATTGGCCATCATAACACTATCTCTTAGTTTAATTTGTCATACTAAAACGTAGAATTATGATCGGTCAGAAACTAAGAAACAATTGCAAATAATTCAATACTATTCACATATAATCGACGGAGTAAGCGAATAGTCCTCATAAAGAGCGATAATTCTGGATATGCTTCCGTTCTGGGTTCCTGGTGGTATTCCTGTTTTGATTCTGGGTTTTATTTTAATACATTAATTTGAAATTATATACGCGTGTTAACATATATGTATATGAGGCGCTGATTACGGACATTAATTGTCAACATTAAAAACAAAGAACATTTTTTAAACTGCACAGCTACAGTCGTTTATGTACAATATTTTTAACACATACATTAACCTTTACGCGGGCACAATGTCGACCCAACACCCCGCAGTCTGCGCGACTAACCTTGACGTTTGTTTCCAATTACTCAGAACTGTTTACTTTTTTATACCTAGTGCTTTTGTTTACCCTATTTCGTTTACTCTAATCCCACCCGTTTCCCTTCTCAATTATAAGTACATTTCGGTGTAGATTTTATGAAAACTTATTCTAAATTATACGAGTTTTTATTTGGAAAATTGTGTTAGTGATCACTGTAAAGAGCGCGCTCCTAAACCTACACCTGGGTCACAAGTCCCGGGCACTGCTATGGTTCCTTCCTCTGGGCTAACATGCGAACGTGGTTCGATTGGGAAACAGAATCGAGCGCAGGCGTTCTGGACTCTTTGAATTAACTTGCTCGTTCTCCCTAACAAGCAAGGCCCATAAGCTGTGTCTGCGTAATTTAATTTGGACAATATTAATGAGTCACATAGATGTAACCTGACATCAACGCTTAGATATTGCCGAATCTTGTAGAGTAGTTTTAATCGATAGAAGCAATTTTTGACTATATTTTTTATATGACTTTCAAATCGAAGATTAGAGTCAAAAATTACCCCTAGATTACATGCCTCAAAAACTCTATCAATTGAAGTGTTATTAATATTAATATTTAAGTTTATACTATCTATCCTCCTAACAATAGTTTTAGTCCCTAATAACATAAATTTTGATTTTTGAGGATTAAGAATAAGAGAGTTGGCATTTGACCATTTAATGAGTTGCTCAAGGTCTATATTAATTTTACTAATAGCTTCCATAGTTTCTTCAGGTTTAAATGAGTAGTAAAGTTGCACATCGTCAGCATAGAGATGGTACTTGCAATGTGTGATGTGATTCACTAGGTCTGCACTGAACAGTGCAAAAAGCAGGGGACTTAAAATGGAGCCCTGCGGCAATCCTCTAGTGACAGGGAGTAGAGATGAGTTATTCGTGTTGCCATCCTCTTGGTTTAATCGCACAAATTGATAGCGATTATTGAAATAGCTATCAAACCATCTTAAAGTTGAGTTAATAAAAGTAAGAATTTATGAGAGCTATTTATATATGAAGAAAATATGCAAAATCTATTTGAAGCATTAAGTTTCATTAAGGATAATAATTTTTGAAAGAAAAAAGAAAATTAAAAGTTGAATTTATTTGAAAATACTTTGAAGACTTTTTATATACCTGACAATTTTTTAGAATAATATATTTCGAAGCTTTTTCAGCGTTAAATAATAATTCTATACATTAAAATATAATTTTGAAAGAACCTACGCTGTTTAAAGATTTTACATGATATATTTAGAGGCATTAAATGTTTGTCACCGGAAATATGGTCGATGTAGATGGAACAAATTTATTTATGCATGATCTAATCAAGATCCGCCCAAAATATCTCAAAGCAATTTCCAAATATTTCAGTAACAAAGCCACATGACCGTCCAATTCTATAAATTGCTTCAGTACGGATTGCGATATAACATTATCATAACCGAAGTAGTTCAAGAAATTTCTGATATCTTCAAATATCAAACTGAAAGTATCAAATTTGCTAATTGTTATTCGAAATTATTGTAACCAATTTTAACAATTTAAAATCGACAAATTCTTTGACATCCACCAATTTTATAAAGTTATATTATAAAAACTACTAAAATAAAACAGTTTCGATGATGATTTTTTCTATTAAAATTGCTATGCCCTAACGGGGCGTAATGTATCTATTGACATGTGCAGTTGAATAAATGAATATGAATAAACACTTAAACATTTTGCAAGTGACAATATAGAAAAAGCCTTCTAAATAGTAATAATTAAACCTACCCAACATAAATAATTTTTGAGGTATTTTACATAAAATAAATCTAAGCCTATAGACTCTTCTTTCCTTGTAATGAATACCTTCTTTGACGATACCTTGCTCAAGAGAAGACGAAATTCTTCCTTCTCATTCTCCATTTTGGAGAACCGTTATATTAGCAACATTTCTTTACTGACTAACTTCTTTTAAGAGAGCAGAAGAAGAAGTTTTTCGTATAAACTCAGAAACTAGTTTAACTGTCCATCCGGTAGTTTGTATTACTTCAGGTTCCACTCGATCTTGTCCCATGTTATTTCCTCAGTATATCGAATTTCTTTCGCAAAAGGTCCTGATACCACTTTGCTAACCTAATTTCCTAAATCAACGCAACGGAATCTAGACCTTCTATTTTCCAGTTAGGCTGCAAAGTACGTTAGAGAATATGAAGTGACTACAAAAAAATTATCTTCCGCTTTCAGCACCAAATTGAGTAAGTTTCGAAAGTGTAGAAAGTTCGCGTCGACAAATGTTAAACTATAGCCATCGGATTAAACTTTGAACATTGACCAGGCGACGGTATATTGAGGATGACTTAAATGAGATTTTAATGAAAAATCTTAATATTTCATAACAATTTTACATAAAACGGAGGAAATAGTTTTGTAACCTCCATTACCAGATAAGATGTGTTGCCATGTAGATATATCAATTTTGATACTATTTTTTTGTTTTATAATAAAATAATTACTAACATATTTTACGTAATAAATACAATTCGATTAAACATTAGATGGTAGTATTAAAAAAAACATCAGGTTTACATAAGTATAAAAATATTTATTAGAAAAATTAACTTCTCATATACACATACCTAGGTTTTTAAATCGTAAATATTTTCAAAAATTTCAACACAACTTGTTATATATATATATATATGTAATAAAAAAAAAGGTTTCAAATTTGTATATAGGTAAAAAAATATTTGCATTTGTTGAAATACAGTACAGCATTTTAAAATATTGCACTCATATGTGGTAACTACAATAATTTGAGAATATTGTAGAGATAGAAATGAACAACAAATAAATACCGAGTATTTAGATTTAAAAAAATCTATAAAATGTCGAGTCTATATAATTTCGAGATCTTAAGGTTCAATATAAAACAAATACTGCCAAGTACGCAAGATCTTTTACACAACTCTTTGGTACCAAATTGACATATTATGTTGAATTACAATGTAAAAGTACTCTTTGTATTATAATATCAAGGGAGATTGGATTTTTTTTTATATTTAAATTATAAATAATAAGGAATTCCGATATTTATCAATTTTTTTTAGATGGTGTACAAAAAAAGAAAGATATAATACTAACAACAATTATTGAGATTGCAGAATTAACTCTTTCAATAATTTATATATTCATCTGTCTAAAATCTATGTATTATTGAATGTTTATTAAAATTGTAAATAAAAATATAACTTTGCATAATATAACACGGTTTTTAGGTAACTGAATTGAGTAATTTACAGGTAGGTATAATGAAAATTTCTTATTTCTTTTTTGTTAATTTTGTAAATTAAAACAACGATTTTTAACACTGAAATAATACTACAATTTAGTACCATTTTCACGATTATAAAACATTACCGAAAATAAATAGGAATGTAAAAAACGTTAACGATTTTTATACATTTAAAATAAGTAGGAATATATATTGTTAAATCCTGCTTTACAAATGAGAAAATACAATGAATCTACCACTCAGTACAATTTTTAGTAAGGTAGATTTTTTAATAGCTGAATTAGTGAGAAATTTAATTATTTAATGTTTACTTCAATTTCACCAAAATTGTACTTGAATACATAGATTGTTTTCTTTAATAAATGATTATAAATTCCTACTTACTTAAAGTAAGAATCAATGTAAAATTTTGAAATAAATAGTCACAATAACTTGCACTTACAAATTAGGATTAGGAATTTCCTGCGGACCATCCCTTTTAATAACTTTCAATGTTTCCTTGCTTGGTTTAACGGTGTCTGATGGAATATCTTCTTCAATTGCTATTACTTTTGGTACCTTTTCCGGTGCCTGTCTCACTGACTCTGCATTCGCTTTTTTTTTGTTTAGTTTCTGAATCATCAAGTTTCATCTTGTCCTTACTTTCTGATCCTTTTGTTGTTGGTTTCGAATCAGATTGTTTTGAAACTGTTTCTTTAACGACAGGTTTTGATTCTTGCTTTTTAGAATCTACAGACTTTTGATTATCGTCATTTTGTTTCGACTTTGGTTTCTGTTCTGTTGATTTTGGTGCATCTTTTGTATTTGTTTCAGTTGGTTTGGGTTTGGTGTCTTTAGGCACTGACTTTGATTTAACATCAGCCTCATTTGCTGCAACTTTAGGCGTCTCACTTTCTTTTTTTATTTCACCCTTTTGTTCCTCTTTTATTATGGGTTTGGTTTTAATTTCTTCTGTTTTTTGTTTCACGTTAGTCTCTTTTATTATAGGTTTAGATTTTATTTCTTCTCTCTGTTTAACGGTAGCAACTTTAGGAACTTCCTTCTCCTTATTTACTTCCACATTAATTGATTGTGTTGGTTTTTGCTGCGCAGGTGCTTGAGTTACTGTTGGTTTTTGCTGCGGCGGTGCTTGAGTTACTGTTGGTTTTTGCTGCGGCGGTGCTTGAGTGGAAAAGGGAAAGAAAACGGGAACGGGGAAAATATTACAGGATGATAGAATGTAGTAAATCATAAGTAACCTAACTTCCGAACAGGACAGCGTCTGCCGGGTCCACTAGTAATGCAATAAATGAGAAAAATAGAACATTTAAATTATGAGTTTCCTCTATATTAGTTGAGAAAGTTTTAAAACTTAATAATTCAGTGGAAAAATTTAAAAAGTAAGATTTTACTGATAGCATACGCGATACAAATCCGTCAAAACAAAGATTTACTTTCAAAGCCTAATGTTCGCGAAATCAAGGTAAAATTACTGATACGTATCGCTGATCAATATCACTGTCAGTATCGTGACATGACAGATAGGTGGAAATTTTATTTTGAAGTTATTATTTACTCTTCACTGTACCTACAAGTTTGAGTGGGCACGCAGATGTATGACTTTGTATTATATATGCAATTTACATTGCATATATTATAATACAAATATAAAAACACGTGTGGTGCCTGTCTTGCCATACTAATAAGAATTTCGAAGCATCACGGACCACGGTCATATGCCAAGGCTGTGATTCCGTGATACCTCTCTTCATGGCGAAGGGGCAAGTCGGTTTTTAGAGGGTATTCTGGCATTCAGCCGGCGAGTCCCACACTCCCAGACGAGACTGCACTTGAATATCTGGTTCAGTGACGACTGGCGTGCATAAACACATTTTCCAGAAGTAGTAAAAATACTAATAAGATTATTAAAGTCAAAATTTCTTTATTGAAGACACGTAAGACGTAAAACTTGCAAAATCTAGTAATCCACGGCCGGTCAATGAATCTTTTTTTACTTTACTATACTTTTTTTACTTTATTTTTAAAACGCATTTTTAAAGATATATAAAAAACTTTTAAAATATTATATTAGTTTCTTAATTATTTAATAAACAAACAAGATAAATAAAAAATGATATTTAATTTTAAAATTATAAAAAACTAAGAATTAAATAAAATGGCAAAAAGCGTGTCAAGCCACGCGTATATAAAAGGGTTCCGTATCTGATACGCTATAAACGTATTTGTTAAATAGCTTCAAAAGTTGTTGTCCGATGCCGCTTAGAATAATTTTGTTAATGACTTTTTAGCATGTTCTATCAACATGGAAAATGTCAACATCTAATAGTTTGGAAATGCTAGGGGGGGACCACCTTACGAGCAGACAGACGGACGGATGGACAGAGCGAAATTATAAAGGTTCCTTGTAGTTCCGTACTGGTAGTGGGACCTCCCTCTATATAAACCATGTAATATTTGGGTTAAGAGCACAATTAAAGGGTTTAAAGAACAAACAAGACATTAGAATCGGACCAAGTGATCACATGGCGACCCTGTGTATTTATGCTCTTAACCTAAATATTACATGGTCTATATAGAGGGAGGTCCCACTACCAGCACAGTACTACGGAACCCTAATAAAAATCATGTTTATACAATAGTTTCATGCCTTAGTAGATTCTTTTTTTCCAATATTACTAATATTAAAAAGTGTCTCATCATCCAAGATTGCAAAAGTTGTTAGTCAAACTAGAAGTAGTTGTAGATTCAAAAGCGCACATATGTTATAGACAAGTATCGTAAGTAAATTAGTAGCATTAGATATATCAAGAGATACGTTCCCGGTTAGTATAAATTTAACTGTATACACCTTATGTTAGTCAAAAATTTTTAGTAAATAACTTTCTTTTCTAAGGAGAACAATGACAGACAAACAAGAATGGCTCTGAATTTTATAGTAGGAGATAGTAGTTTTATAAAAAAAACAGCCACATACTTCGCAATTTAAGCGGACCCTGGTTCTACACCGAGATAACGCTAGGTGGTAGAAGATCACAACTGTAAAAGAATACAGTTACGAGATAGATTTAACGACAGTAACTGTAAAAACGACCTCTCTTAATCATAGGATTCTATGAATTCCTAAAGAAGGAAGGTAGCAGCCAGACTTTAACCTTTGATCGATTTTTATTCTCTTTAAATGATTCTAAATATGGGCAGAAAATATGAGCTCCATAGCACAAATGGCGGTGTATCCTGTCGAATATACTTTAGTATTTACGAAAGGTTTAGCCTGCTCAATACAAACAAACAATCAACTCTTTATTCTTTATAATACCAATATAAATTATATGGTAATTAGGCTAAATACATGTTCAACGCCTTGCTTAGTTCAATGACTCTGCAACATATGTGTGCATATAGCTGTTTATTACCAGTGTGATTTTATTCTATACTTTTTTCACAAACAGTTTATTACTTCCTATTTACCTTGGCATTTAAAATGTGATGTGGAAATAATTTTTATAATAAACTTCAGTTGCTTCAAACCATTCCCCTCAAGGATCGGCAATGCATCTATGAGTTGTCTCGTAGTGTAGGGGCATTAAAACTCACACAGGCGCATAACCTTGCCGTTAGCCCCTTGTTATATTTTTCTTTACTCTGTTTTGTCCCCTACTGGGCCAAAGTCTCCTTTTTTCCTCCCTCCATCTCTACTGAATGCCAATACTATATATAAAGCAAAATTAAATACTTACAAACTCTGGATATTTTGGATGATTAAAAAATTTGTCCAATTGGGCATATCCACTTTTCGCATCTTCACCAAGCCTGAAACTCTCCGTCTTGTTCGTGAAATTCTTTCCATAGTCGTAAGAGATGTACAGTGCAGATGGAGAGAGAGTCCCCTTATTTCTAGTGCTAGAGTCTCTGGCCAAGCAGATGATGACATTGGAACCCTCACCAACCCAATGAACCATCAATTGCTGATGACTATCATTGAGGTGAGTAGTCTGAAAAAAAAACAGAGAAATAATATATTTTACCTTCGGGTCCATAAATCATGTCACATTTTAAGGGGTGGACTGAGGTATAACCAAAATATGACATTGTATGATAATGTGCATTATGAGTCATAAGCTTTATGATGTCATATCCCAAAAGTAAAAAAAATTAAATCTATCTTTGGTAATAATGCATATTATCGTTTTTTCTTTTCTTCTGGAAGTTGTGATATTCTATAGGGGGAGGCTGACATTTTCTTTGCGTTAGGAATTTTTTGTTTTGGCCACAGAATTGCAAGTACATTTGAGTGTATAATATTAACATTAACATCAAATTGCTCCAAAATGCCTTATTGTCGCATTCATAACTGAGAAAACTACAAATAAAATGTCAACGTCTCCCAAAGGAATATCATTAATTTGAGTGCAAATAACAACTTTGGGAAAAAAAAAGCAAAAATGTGCATAAAACTGAAAAATATATGATGTCAATCTGAGCAGAAGGGTATTTTCAAAAACTGTAATTGTGTGACAACTGGCAGGGGGACTGTAAGCTTTGTAACATTATAAGTCAAAATTAAAAACATTAAATAACAACCTTCAGCTGCAGTTTTCTTTTAATAGACATATGTACAAGAGAGTTAAAAAGTCGTAAAATTTGTGTGACCATTTTTGAACGACCTCTTTTTGTAAATTAGTTTTAATTTTAAATTATTTTTTTACATTTTGTAATTGTCTAGAATAAGTAAATTTTTTTCATTACTAAATTACATTGAAGGTATTATTATATTTAAAATAATTATTTTCTTTATTTTAATAATTATCAAATGACAATAACACATCTAATTTTAATAATTAAAATATATCCTATATGTATATCTTCTACATTTATTTTACAAGGTGCATCTTATATAGTTGCGCAACTAATTATAATAAGTTGTTGCACTACTATAGTAGAACTATATTCATAGGTACATTAAAAACAAGTGGTATTTGCTTAAAGAGGTTTATTACTATTTCACAACTTTATCAACAGCCATGTCCTGATAGCTATATTCCTAAAGTAAACAGTACTTTATTCTTAATGGGGTCCAAAGGTGACATAAGAGCTAGTAAAATAAACATTTCTAAAATATGTCTACAAAATTCATCATGTCTACCATCATGATATGACTATCAAATCTAAGTCATAAATATCAAGACAAATATTATAAAATTACAATTTATTTATTGGTGTAGAATTTAAACAACCATAAAAAAATCTATCATCAAAAATGATTATAAAATGTTGCATCTTTTTATAATTAAACCCTTTCTATAATTAAAAGAAACATAACAAGACAACTATTTAATTAGTGTGTGTAGATGTTGAAATACTTTCCTTTACGAAACGCGACAACAACACCATCACTAGACGTGACAGCATTGCCGCCACTTCATGCCGATCTCATGTGAGAAAGAGTTGTTTTGGTTGAAACAAATCTTTCTCACATGAGTTTGAAATAGCTTACTTGGTTGACTATACAAGAAGAGTTACACGCCAAAAAAACTTCTATTAACAGTGGACACAAGCCGTGAGCTTTTGGATTTTCCATAGCACATTTCTATTTTTGGTAAAACAAAAAATAATAACCGATTAACAGTAAACTATGTACAAGATACAACCGTGATCCACATGTGGACATCACCACTGGATCGCGTGTTACCGTCCGTTACTTGATGTTACCGTTACCGATTCGACCGTATACCGTTTACATCATGTCGCGCCGATTTATACGCATATTAACAACTTTACCGGAACCATTTTTTCCTTGAAACTTTAAAAACCCCGTTTATATGATACTTTAAGTGCCGTGTAACTGTAGCGAAACATTTTCCTTGTAAATGAAAAGTTTTATGTCTTATTTATATTAATATAAAATGAAGCCGTTTAACGGTAAATTCGCACGCGTTTGTTGAAAAGTATATTAATATGTTCATTACTTAATTAAAATATTTAAGTAGTCTTTTATTGAATACGAAAAAAGGTCAATAATATTTTTAACGACATGCTTTTTTCCTACACATGTTATGTATACCATATTTGTTACCCTTTCCTTTTGCGATAGTTTTCACCGTAAAAAGCATAAACAAGGATTTACATTTGAAAAGATATTTTCATAACTCAGAGCTATCCAAAAACAAAAATGTAAATAGTAGTAATTTACTTTTATGTTCTACTAGCTGTGCCCCGCGAACTCGTCCGCGTGGGCCACCCTTATCATTTAGGAGTATGAAAAATAGCTAGTAGCCGATTCTCAGACCTACTGAATAAACATATAAAATTTCATAAAAATCTGTCAAGTCGTTTCGGAGGAGTACGGTAACCTACATTGTGACACGAAAATCTTATGTATAAGATTACTATATTATTATAGTTTTCAGTGGCTTTGCTTGTACTAATGTAAGAAAAGATGAACTTTTATATCTAGTTCATGTCATTTTATCCTTTTATCTAGGCTTTTCATATGGAACGGATATATTGCAGGCAAAATATCATAATAAACGGTTAAGAAACACCGGTGTATAAGTGTAACAAAAAAATCCACACGCGAATTTACAAAAGGTAGGATGAATGTCGAATCGCGTCGAAGTCGAATCGTTTTCGCTCCGCCTCGACAAAATGTAAACCTGGCCCGAGAAGTTACCAAAAAATAACGGCGCGTGCGCATCGCACGTTTTAATTTTTATGGTAATTTAAGTATAACCACCGCACCGACGTGTATGAACTCGCCTTTAATTTGCCGACTCACTGATTTTCTTTGTTATAATAATTCTAATTAGAGAATTAAAATTCACTTTTTTACCGCTACGGCTGTTAGGTTACTTATGGTTACGTAGTTTTATTTAATGTGCTGTCAGATTAAATATATATGTTCTTCAGGTTTTTTGGTTATTGTGAGATCTGGTTGATGAACCCAACATCATGGGGCAGACCAAGATCAAAGACTCCCTAGATCAAGAATTGAAAGTTTTTATTGTATTAAAATTTTTATTATATAACTCCTACTTACTATATTGTTGTACGCCAGAAATGTCTAAATGCATGTATCATTGTTTTTACGACAAATAAATGATTAAATATTAAACATTTAGAGATGAGGGAAGATCGTCAAGTTAATAAGGAAAGAATAATTGATAGAATCGGGTTGTACTTTGCGGGAATCATGGCATGAATGAGAAATTAAAATACTTTGCTAAAATCCGCAAATAAAGAAAAATGAGAGAAAAGTGACTTTACGAATAACCTTTTTCTATCTCCTGATGATAAATAAATAAATATATACAGTGCTATATGACACACGGATGTCTGTTCCTAAGGCAGACATCTTAATGAGGTGTTAAAGGTAACAGACGCCTGCAATACACAAATATATTTTTTTTAGAAATATATAAATACATACATATAGATAATACACCCAGACTCGAGATGGGAATCGAACCCACACGGGCACAAGGGCACCGAACAATGAAACTAAAACAACATTCAACGGCATAACTAGTAATATACCTAACATATACTTTGATACTTATGAGTTAATTCGTAGTGTCGGTAAAGGTGATTCATGTTATTTTTTTTCCTTATGACATATCAACGATCAGTCACTATATCTGCATAAAATGATTTTCTTGGTGAAGCAAAGATGACTCAAGCCAGGCCTGCGGGCCTACATAGGTATTTTAGGTAACGCTGGGGAGGGATTTTCGTTTGTCCCTTTATTCAAGTTTTCGTCTCATTATTTTTTAATTATAAGAGCGTAAGAATATATATGACTCAGAATGTATTTACTCGTTCAATATTTTTCCTCGTCAAGATTTCCTTGAATTATGAATTCTTAGAAAACTTAAAAGAAATCATAGAATCTTTCAGGTATTATTACTAGAAATAATTTTTAAGGTTGGAACGCTTATTTATATATTAATACGTGAAGCGAAAACTTTATTTTACAAAAATTGCGCGGATTGTAGTTCATGTAGAGGAAAGTGTAGGAACGCTGATATTTTTTATAATATGTAATATAAATATATTAAAATAAAACTACACGCACACCAATGCTAAATGATTTACACCATTTACACACATGCAATGAATGATGTCAAAACATAATCGTGACAACAGTATGTTATATTAATTGTCAAATTTTATTTTTCTGTGAATAGAACAATATATGTCGTTTTACACTAAAAAGTTTGTTAAAGAATTTCAACCAGCCAGCGATCTCTAGCAAATATTGTAAGTTAAAAATTAGCCTACGAGATACGTTGTAACTTACAAAAAAATATACCAGCAATATTAATACTATACTAGTATTGCTAACATTTAGGTTTAAGTATTAATAACGATTAAATACTATACTTTATTTACTCGAGACCATAACCAAGAACCTGCCAAAAGAATTCACATAGACGTATTTCGCAACGTATTAGCACCAATACTTAGCGTTTGACTTACTTATTACGTCAAGCGAAAATGAACTTTAATGCATAAAATATAGAGCTTTTAAGAAGGCTTTTATGGTATGCATACGCTTTAAGAAATTGCTGAGCAAAAGTGGACCCTGTTATGAGGGGATAGAGTGCATTGACTGCGATACATATTAGAGATTTGGCCGAGGCCTCATTGCGTAATGAATGTTGACATCGTAAGCGATGGTGCGTGGATGGTGGGAGAGGTGGTACCATTTGTTATCGTGTGGAAGTTATATTCTATTACTATTTTTAGATTATACTGTAAATAATTTTGTGCTTTGTGTGAACTTTTTCTTCTAAGTTAAACAACTTGGGCATGTTTTTGATAGAATCAGGCGTTACTTAACAGCTAACTTTTTTCATACAATGAGCAATTCATTCACCTATGCCTATGGACTGCTATGGGAGACGGCACACGTTGCCGGCCTGTAAGAATGAATGAATGAATGAGAATGATCATAATGCTTCTTTCTTGAAGGTGTCTATATTATATCGATCCTTAATTTAAATTAAACTATTGGTATATTTAGGCATAGTTAGTGGATATGTATGTAATTAGTGGATATTTTTTGTGAGTAACCCATAGTAACCGCACAACAAAGGTTGACCTCAATCACGTACTGTGGCAGTTGGTCGTGAATGGTGAACGCATCGAAAAAAACGTTCCTATAGACTATTATACGTGACTGCAGCTATCATTGAATACTATTGTTGCCAGAACGATACTTGCGGTGTGTAGATAGATAGAGACTTTATTTGACCAAAACACAAACTTACTTACAATCTATACTAATCTATACTTATATATAACGCTGAAGAGTTTGTTTGTTTCTTTGTATGTTTGCTTGAACAGATAATCTCAGGAACTACTGGTCCGTCATAATTTATATAAATTACGTGTCACGTTTTTTTTTCCGCGATGGATTCCTAAACTACTTAAATTTATTGTCGCAAATATAAATGAATCGTTGAAATGTATGCACGTGCATAACTTCCGAACGACTGCACCGAATTGGACAATTTCTTTTTTGTTGTGTTCGTTATTGTAAGGAAAAGGTTTGTATAATAAAAAAGGAACACCGCTGAATATTCCCTCGTACGTATCAAAACCGTAAAATGCAAATCTATGCAGTGCGGTCGTCTAGTGCTTAGCGGAGCCCGCATTTCCTCAAATGCAATCTGACGCGAATTATCATATACGAGTACTGAGAGAGGTTGCCGTCTCTCTGGAATATAATACCCGCGCCCGCCGATATTAAAAATTCAAATGGACGTATAAGTATTATTTTAATAATGAAAAAACTCGCTTAAACTCCAAGTGTTTTAAGTTTAATTAGAATATGTTTTTCATTGCTATGCACAGTTCACAACATTTTCAATTACATTCTCAGTTAAGCGATCTCATGAACGGATGCAAACTTGAAAATCTATAACAATGCTTAAAATATAATTTTGTTGAACAATCTAGAGAATTTAACACTATTAAAGTGGCTTTACATTATGCATTGATATTAGAGACACTAATGAAAAAACTCGCTGAAACTACTAATCTTACAAGTTACAGTATTTCCTATTACATTCTCACTTAAGCGATCTCACGAACGTAAAAATTCTCTAAAAGCGCTTAAAACAGAATTTCGATTTTGTTGAACATAGAAACTTTTACATTTTTTTATGCTATTGCTTAAACCAGAATGATATGTCGATAGAGGGAATTATAATAAAACAATACCACGTCAAACGTAGATACGAGCAAGTACCAATAAAATGTTTTCGTGATGACTTCAAAGGCGACTGTGGGACGCTCATTGTGCAGACAGCATCTTAATAATAACATTCTAATTGAGATTACTAACCCGCTTGCTTAGAATAAAATTCAAATGGAAGTATAAGTATTGTTTTAATAACGTAAAAAGTCGCTTAAACGGCTACCGGCGGTCTAATCTCCCTTTACTCTCCAGGGGCTATAAGTTTAATTTAAATATCTTTTTCCTTGCTAAGTAGGTGTGAAATTGAAATAGAAACTCTTAAATATTTTATAAGATCGCTTAAATTAGAATATTTATTTGTACGGCCTCGCAATCTGGGGTTTTTTTTATATTTGTGTGGTAATAAACTGTTGTGACAAATTTGAAATGAATATATAGTCACATTGTCTTCTCGTGGATGTAATAAAATACGACTAAGGGTCAGCGATTATATTTTTAAATATGAAATTCGCAAATCGTTTAAGGGTCTTTCTGTAATATATTCAAGTACTTTGTTTTAGTGTATAAAATTTTATTTATTTTATAAACATTTAGCTACACTTTTTTCTTTTCCGGTTATCAACGAAAGTTTGGCTTTTGGAATGAAATAACCAAGTCTGTTATTCTAGAAAAATCTTGAAAAAGTCTTCTATCTTTTCGAAAAAGTAAAAACAAAACAGATAGATATGAAGATTTTACCACAATATTGTCCACATCGATGCTACGGGCATAAGCTAGTAGGATAGAAACTTGGAATTTAACCACGTGGAAAAAGTAGATAGTAGATTAAAAAAAATGCCTTTGACTTTACAAACAAGATTACAGTGACCAGTTACTCAGGCAAAACTGCATCACAAAATTTGCACGTAACAGCGCAATAACAGAAAACGACTTTGTTTCTGCATTCTATTAGTTCGTCTCTAATTTGGCAAATGTATACAATCAAATTACAGCGTCCATCTAGTTGGGCTAATAGTATTTCGGACATGTTAATAGAAAACACAAACGAATGTGGACGATACGGCAGCGTGAGGGTCGCAGGACGTCACGTTGGCTCCGTGTGAATTAGTAATGTATGCGTTACTGAAACAATTCCTTTTAATCTCTTGACTAAAATTATAAATGTAAAAGTAACTTTGTACGTTACATTTTCCCGACACTATTTTGATGAAATTAGGTATACTGATAAATTGGACCTTGGAAAACTACTATATGCTACTTTTTGTAAAAAAAATGAAATATGGAAGGGGGAGTTGAGAGTTTGTGTGAAGGTCTAAGAAAACAACGCTGACGAAGTAGCGATTACAATCAAGTACGAAATATAACTAAGGCAAAGTGACTGTTGGTTTTCGTAATGCCGGAGCCAGACATAGCTTCATTTGAATGATCATGTA
Source organism: Charaxes varanes (assembly GCA_024363005.1). Taxonomy (NCBI): domain Eukaryota; kingdom Metazoa; phylum Arthropoda; class Insecta; order Lepidoptera; family Nymphalidae; genus Charaxes; species Charaxes varanes. The sequence goes on from JANCMC010043217.1 coordinate 25,804,078, forward strand.
GTGTGGCCGGGGACTTTGTGCAGATGCGCAAAGTTTATTACATCTGGGTAAATAGGACTTGAAGCATATATCTTATAAATTGGATAGGCTTAATGCAAAACTTACGTAATATGTTAAATAACACAACCTATACAGTAACTTAGGCTTCGTTAGTATTAAAATGTAATAATAATTACAGTCTTCGATGTTGTACACTCATGTGACAAAGTAACCTTTACTTTTGTGCTAAACGTGCGAGCACAAATCATAATTGGATAAAGAATAATTAACATCTTGGATGTTTTGCCCTCATATGTTATTTTGTCACAATAAGAATAATGAGGATCTTAGGTGTGTTACCCTCATGTGACTAAGGTATGCTATCTGTGTGCTGAACATATGAGCATAATTGGAATAAGTCGGAAGAAGGTTAATAAATATCTTGGATGTTTTGCCCTCATGTGACATTTTATCATCACGAGTCAGAGTAAGAATAATAAGCATCTTCGATGTGTTACCCTTATGTGACTAAAGTACGCTGTCTTTGTGCTAAACAAAGTTTGTGCTTTGTGCTAGTATAAGTCAAGAGTTAGAGTCTTCGAAGTCATGCCCTCATGTGCTTGAGGTACAGATTAGTCCTTCTCGTGCGACCACATGTCAAAGGTATATATTTAGAAAGTAGTTTTCCTATGTTTATATTTCGTCAATTTTTCAACAATTATTAATGTTAAATATAGGCAAAATTGACAAAGAAGCTTATGATTAGATCTATATATATAACTTAGATATACAAATAGAATAAACATGTAATTATTGTAACTTATAATAAACTGTTTATATCAAAACTCCGGTTAAAAATGGTGGAAATATTAAAGGATATTTATAGATTTTTAATTTAAGTTTTCGTGGTTAAATGACATTATGATTATATTCATAAACGGGTGAATTTACGGGTACTTCTGTAAATTATCTCTCTCGTCTATAAAGACGATTCAGGTGACTGTCTTCTGTTAAATCTTGACCTATTGGAGCGGCCCAGCAACCCAAACTGAAATTTGGCCTTCGGTGGGATATCGCACCAGTTTTCTCGACCCTTCGCTATCTTTCGCCATCTTCTAGCCCGAAATCTTGACTAAACAAGATAAATTATTGTATACCCGTCTATAAATATAGCATAATGGAAGATATTTAAAGCGGTTGGTAGCTTTGGATGCTTTAATGTCTTGTTTCAGAGTTTAAACGATAAAATTAGCAAACCTAACTACTGTAATGTACCTATGGAATTTCACGTAGTTACTAGATGCTGTGTTGTCTTCATGTAAAGGGTTATATATAAATATGTAATAAAATATTTATGAAAAAAAATCAATTTTTTTATTTACCTTTTTCTGCAAATCTTTCTATAAATAACTGAAATCCATATGAAACCATTGCGTTCAAGTCACGAGCCTGGTGGGTTATTGTATCGTTTGCTTTTAATTGAGAGGGTACAGAGATTGCAAGATGGGTAGGTGTAGAGTCAGAGCTTATGAGGAAGTGCAAGGTTTCCGAAGCTGAAGTCAAGGATAGGGCGAAATAGAGGAGGAAGACAAAGATGGCTGACCCCACCACAATGTAGGATATTAGGGCCAGGAACAGGGAGAAAGGGTATTGAGATTATTTAGTCACACTTAAAGATTTTCACCTTTTAAAAATTTACAGATAATATACATAGTTTTACGGCTATGTTGACAGCTCGGTCTTGATTTAAAGCAATCCTTAATAATCATCTCCGAGGCTAAAATCGCAATGAATAGCAACTAGTACTCCCACCTTATAAGATCATTTGCGAACGGGGCAGTGCGTAAAAGCCCAGAGACAAAAAAAAGGTCACCGCACCATCATAAGCACGTAAGCAAGCAGTCGATAATTATCTGATATTAAACCAGTTCAATATTAAGGTTCTTCAAAATTTATGCAACTGTACATTACAAAAGCTAGCTTTTATACGTCGAAACATACATTGTTTTTGTTAATCTGTGTTAACCCACTGCTGGACAGCAATATTAGTGGTGCAGGTTTTTTTAGTACCCTTTCGAAACCCTATTTAATAACAAAAACATATGGTTAAAGTTGCAGAAAAAAAATATATATAGCAAATTATTATTCGCATAACTCGAAACATCCACCAGTAATATGGGGCAGAAGATAACATTCGTCATGTCGGCAGTAGATACTATATATCAGAGACTTCGGATGTCGAAACCGGACATGTCCGGCCATATTGTGCTCCTTCGACCCTGATATCCTGCGGAACTACGCATCCTGCTACGACGTAGCGCTACGCTTATATCTATCTACGGTTCGAAATATTTATTTATCCATCTATCTTATATATATATACATGCGACCTCCTTTGTCTCTGGGCTTGTACACACTGCCCCGTTCGCAAATGATCCTATAAGGTAGGAGCATTACCTGTGATTCTAACCGAACTTTGGCCTCAGAGATAATTGTTAAGGATTCCTTTTAACCAGAAACAAGCTGACCATATAACCGTAAAACTGTGTATATATTATTATATTTTGTATGGAGGAAAAATGTGTATATTTAGAAATATATGTTTAAAAAAACGTCTGCTGGATCCGTTAGTTTTATATATTACACTTATTGTTAAGTAAGATAAGAAAAAGATTTAGACAACTGACATTATTATAACTAAGAGATGATTTTATTATTCAAATAAAATAAATATGATTTTGATAGGATGACTTATTTTAGGTTACAGGGGGCAAACGAGGAGTCGGTTCACCTAAGTGCCTATCGATATCCATGGACAATCTACACGACCAGGAAACTAGCAGATGCATTGCTGGCCTTTAATGATGAGCCAAGCTCACTGTGAAGTCTCACAAACCGAACAAAACGCGTCAACAATATCATCACTTGCGTTACAGCATTGCCGCTACTTCACGCCGATCTTATGTAAGAAAGAGGTACTGCTGAACGAACGCGCCGGCTCATTTCGGCTGCAGACCAAAAAGACTGCAAGCGTGGCGCTGTTTTTTTTAAATATCATTGTCACTGAAAGATAGAACCAATTAAAGCCCAAATAATGTTAATTATTTTCTTAAAGTTGACAAGATTATAATTTGCTCATATATCAAAGTTGCCTAGTTGTTAGTGAGATTGTGGGGCCAATTTTGCTCGCATCACAATTTGATTGACTTTTAACACTTTTCTTTTCTCGATTATTGTTCATACCTACAGACGATGGCAAATTTTAAGTATAGTTTAGCTTGTTAATACATTTATATAGTAGTTTCTACTTTAGTTAGCACCAGCTTACTCATTTCAGTTTAATTATTTTATCTGTAGAATCGGTTGTCTGGTAGAAATCAATAAATAAGAAAGCCGATTGAACTGCAATATTGTATATATATTTGTGTTGTCTTGTCTTGTGTTTGTACGTTGTGTTGTGGTACAATAAAGTATATTCATTCATTCAAAGTTTATTAGCTTTTTAGTAATTGGGATAAAGTTCGATCTAACTTTAATATGAGCATCTTTATGGTAGCTTAAAAGCCTATATTTTGACCGGTAAACACGTGTAGCCTTCTATTAAGTCGGCTGGACAAAATTTATGCGCATATTTCAATATTTTAATACACCATACGCCAACTCGTATTAGGTAGGCAATAAATTGACTAGCTTAAAACTCGTTCAGTGACTCAATAGTTCAATGGGACGGGATTAATATCCGAAGGGTACCCGGGTTTGATCCCTGACCCTTGCCAGCTATGTCTCAACCATTTTTATCATAAGCTTAACTACTAATTATCAAAATAACTTATTGTTACTACATTCGCAGATCTATTAAGTTGTCATCAACATTAATTTCAGCCCTTGATAACCCACAGCTGGGCATGAAAGAAGCAAAGGGAGGCTCTCTTTGTTCCGGCGCCGCTACCAATCTTGTCCAGCCACCTCCCGCCACTCTCCTCACATCATCCGCCAACCGAGCCATGGGAAGACCAGGGTTTCTCTAACCCAATCTTTTAATGATAGTCTATAATTGAAATCAAAGTTCTGATTCAGATAAAAATTAAAAAAAAACTCAAATTTTAATTAATTCTTACGATATCTAAGGCCACAATCAGAATAAGACAGACCGTTCACCAGTTACCAGTTACGTAAAAAAAAAATGAAAAAATATAATTAATAATCGATGTTGTTATATTATAACGTCTGTTGGATCCGCTAATATTATTTAAAATTAACATACATATAAAAGAAGCTACTCAGGCTAAACAAAAGCTCAAATAAGCTGGATAAATAAAAATTTGTAATAAACCAGCAAATAGATTTAGTTCGCCTCTTTAAACTGTCCACGGCACTGGACCGGAAATTCCGCGGGCGGAAGTGGCCGGCGGCCATGTTGTCTGCGGCTGCACTTCCGTTTGCCAGTCTTCCTGCTGCTTGTATGTGAACACTTTAACATATTTACAAGCGTGCTCTTTTGCCTTTAAACAAAATTTAACGTAAATAAATTAAATCTGTACACGTAAATAAAATTAAAGGTTCTGTTTGTAATGTCGAAATTAAATTATTTTACTAATTGTGCTACCATATACGATACCTGTAACAAAAACATAAATTTGAAAAAAATTGTCTGCCTGTCGGTCCGTCTGTTTGGTCCGGGTAATCTCCTAAATGACTGGACCGATTTTGAAGGGATTCTTACTAGCAGATATTACAAGAAATAACAAAGATTACTTTACCTTTAAGAAAAACAATTAGATTTCCGCACAGAAAAATGAAAGCCCTCAAATAAAAAAAACCACTGAAATCAGGCGGGCGACGTCGTGGGGCACAACTATTATAATTTAAAAATAATTTATTTCGACCGAAGCGTCTAGACTAAGGCAATCCCGAATCCTATAATGCCAACAATTTTTCGATGCGTATGAAGTAAATTAGTATCAATATTTTAAGCAATGTAATTTGTCAAGTTAAAACATGTTCCAATAAAAATACGAGTTAAATCTGGTTTAAAATTTTGCCACGCAGAATATGAAATATCGATAATTTTATTGTGTCTTGGTGCCTCGCCCAAGTGCCTTCAACATTAGTAGCGTCAGCATATACCATTACGTATAGTTCATATGAATTTTAACAAAAAATAAACTATATATTTTTATTACTTTAGCTTCGTACCTTTTACTATTCTGAACTATTTCCAAGCTTATTTGCAACCTGAATTACACAAAAAAGTACTAAAATTATTACTTTTAATTTACCATATTTAATCACGTCTTCTTTTTTCAAATATACTGCGAGGATTTTTATGCTACACGTCAGTAACTGTATTGCACACAGAGAAGGAGACCTTTTTTCTGAAGAGATAAAAAAAAATTGTTTAAGGAAGAAAAATTTTTTTTCGACAAAAATGAAGTTTTAGACTCAAGTTAGTTTGGAACTTATATCAAATCAGCTTCCACTCGTGACTTCGTGAGCATTTCTTCAACGTTGATACAAACATTCAACCTCTATTTAACCCCTTTCAACTTTAATTTTGCCGTCAAAAAGTAGCCTTATAGCCTCTTGGAGATAAAAATAGGCTACTTTTTGTCTATTGATCTATATTCGACGTCTATTTATAAACCGAAATTCATCAAAATAGGTTCAGCGACTTAGGAGTGAAACCATAACAGACATAGTTACTTTCAAAAAACCCAATTTTCTTTTCTCCGTACAAGATATGTTGACATTTATATAGTTATTTGTGCCAGATAGACATTATTTTCTGGTTTTTATATTTTTTTGACAAGAAAATAAAAAATGAACTGTCATTTAATAATACCATTTTTGTTATATTTTTTTAATGCATTCGCTTACACTCTTACTTACTCTCTATATAGACATACTTCGTTACCGATCATTGACTGTGGAATGAACATTTATTTTTGTTCAAAAAATCTAAAAATTTCTTGACAAAAAAATAAAAAATGTATTATCGTTTTGTAATAATATTTTTTTAATGTATTCGCCAACGATACTCTCTATATAGACAAACTTCGTTACCGATCATTGACTGTGGAATGAACATTTATTTTTGTTCAAAAAATCTAAAAATTTCTTGACAAAAAAATAAAAAATGTATTATCGTTTTGTAATAATATTTTTTTAATGTATTCGCCAACGGTACTCTCTATATAGACAAACTTCGTTACCGATCATTGACAGCGTAATGCACTGTCACTTACTGCTGAAACAACTCACTTAACACTAACTCAAATAATACTCAGCTCAGCGAATGCGTTCCTGTCGGTGCTGCCATTGAATACTTCACTTATAATAACAATCCATGTTTATTGTTAACCAATAAAAATAACTAGAGATCACCGGCTGATCGAAATTGGTCCACAAACCTTTTTGCGGACAACGACATATGTTGTTCTACTCACAGAAAAATAAAATTTGACAATTAATATAACATACGATTGTTAATTAGAGATAGCGCCATGCTTGTAGCCGAATTGGTCCGGCGCGTCCGGGTACCAGTACCTCTTTCTCACATGAGACACCGGCAGCACTAAAGAAGGAAACTCGAATAGGTAATTAATATCATCCATATCGTATGATATGGATACATACCTCTAAATCCGAATTTAGAGGTCTGGACACCTTGGGGCAACAAAAGGGTGGAGGCCCCTGATCATTTTCGATATAGACGTATATATTTTTTTTATTGAAGTATTTAAATAGTTTATTGAGAGACTTATTTAATTTTATTAAACAACATAAGTGGGTATAGTCAAGTATACGCAACTAAATCAACGCGATAATGGCAGTAAAACTATAAAAACTTTTGGTGTGTACAGTCAAGTCAAGGCAGTATTCTGGGCCCGCTTTTTTATAATTTGCTTAATTGATTTGTCCTGTGCCGGCTTCACTGCTATAGTCTTCTTCGGCGCTTCGTGGAAATGTAAAAGATATGCGTAAAACGGTCCATCCTAAATCTATATCTGGCTATAAAATAACCTACTTACCTTAAACATTGACAAAACCAACTATATTACGAGTAGAGGGAAAATTTTCACACTTTTATATAAATTTTCAGAATGATAATAGAGAGCGTGGCGGACCAGCGTCAGATCAGCGAGTCCCGAGCCGCGCACGCGTGTCTTTTGCTTCTCATACAGCAGCATCGCCAGCTGTTCCTGGCGCCCGCAGACATGCTGGCCAGGTGCAAGTTCAACTACTTCGAGGAAAGCGTACCGGTATGTATTTCAACACTACGCTTCCAAACTAACAAACCAAATTTATCTATTGCCCTGGTTACACAAGCTCTTACACCTAAAAAGTACATCCAAATTACGCTCATAAGGAAGAATAAAGTTTACTTCAATATTAATTAAGACTATAACAATGCAAGAAGTTTTATTTTAATAAAAATACTATTTTAATAACAGTCATAATAGATGAATTCTTAGTATTCTGTGGATTCACTGTGCGGGGGCAGGGTCCATCGCGTTGCAGTAGAAGGAACCATAGCAGTGTCCTGGACTTTTAACCTAGGTGTAGGTTAAAGAGCACTCTTTCTAGTGGCCACTAACACTCACCTTCGCTGCCAAAAGTCCCTCTCTTGGCTAGCGAAATCTGGTATGATCCTACTAGTGCGCCTTTCTAATGAAGAACTTATGATAGCTCTTGAAAAGCCAAGGTTTTTAGTAGTTTCAGTAGGGAAGGTAAGACAGGGATTTTGTTCTTATTCCCCTCGCTCCTACTTCTACCGCGTATAAGCTGGTTTTGGTGAGCTCATTTAGACTTGAAATTTTCCATGTTGATAGGACATGCTAAAAACTCATGAGCAGCGAAATCAAACAACTTTTGAATTTATTTAACAAATATCTCTATCGCGTATGGGATACCTTCTACATAAGCGTGTCTTAAAACGCTCTTAGCCACTTTTAAATTATAGTAAAATAATATTGTATAAAAAATGTCTTTGATATTTCAGGTCGCCCTTGAGGAGTTAGGAGCCGATTTCAACCAAGACTGGAAGGGTTTCCAACAAGCCTGCATAAAAGCTTTACTAAAAGAAGCCAAAGAAAAGTAAGTCCGCCTTGCGATCCATACATTAAATTGACACAGTCCAAATTTTTAACTTACAATTCAATACTGGACCTTCAAATTTCTTTTCATTCCTTAGCATTTCTTATAGCGTTTAACTTTTTCATGTCTTTTAGAGTCTGTGGCCGTTCAGGAAAGAGGTGAGCTTAGGTGTTAGCGCCATGTTCACGATCTCCTCATCTTTGATGTGTTTTTAATCTGTTCTTTACTGTTCCTTCTTCTTTTATCTCTCTTACCAGATATCACTCTTTAAAATCACTGCACATCTGCTATTTAAATTATTTTTGATACGATGTATAGTCAACGTCAGTGACTGACTTACAAAGGCTATTTTTTGTAATTCGCGTATAATCATCGTTTTCAACATGTGTGACAGATGATATATACGTAAATTCGGAGAGCAATTCAAAATCATATATTTTATCAATTTGATCTACATTTGCAACATATACTTATACTGGTTATATAGTAGAAGATAGTGTCGTTATTGCTTTATTATCTGATAGATACACTTCTACATGAAGCATTAAAGAACAGATTTTATGGATTATCGCGACGAAAGGGGGTAATCCTGGTCTTGAGTAGGTATTACGGCATTCAGCCGGCGAATCACACACTCCCAGTCGAGACTGTACTATAGAATCGGCTTCAGTATTGACTGGTATGCGTAAAGGCATTTTCCAGCAATTAGAAAAAGGCAATATGCAGTATTTACAAAACCGTTTAGAAATATTCAAAGATGGTCCTTACTTTTCTTTATAAATACATATATAAACCTTCTAATAGTGCAAGCAAGCAAACAGTGCGCTTGCGGTTTGCCATTCGAATTAAAAAAAAAGCGATTTAAAAACTCCGATTTCTACCTTATTAACTCGATCATTATGTATTTCTTTGAAATACCTTTTACGTTATTACTTACTTATATTTATGTTTTCCTCTAATGTCTTTTTTAAAAATAATAGAGTGGATTTTTTTTTACGTTTTGAATATAAAAATCTTTATATTAAATAACATACTGTTTTTAGTTTTAAGTTTTTGTACCTAATTAAGTATTTCAACGCTGTACCTGGATGTAAAAGTGTTTTACATAGATTAAGGATTCCATAATGTACAACTATTCTAATTTGAAATATGCTGTAGGTACGTCGAAATAAATAAATAAATAAATTATCAAGAATCATAGAATTTCCAATCGGCATCTATTTTGAAAACTACGTACCGATATAGCCATATTTTGTTGCTATTATATACTTGATTAATTCATAGAAAAAAAGTTGAGCTTTTCTGATATAATCATTTTAAGCTCCATTTACAAGTCAACTTAAGATTTATGAAAGTGTATAGTGGTCTCTAGAAAGTAAATTTTCATAGTAACGGAGTGAGTAATTGTTATAAATATGTCATCGTCCTTTGATTTGACTGCATTAATAATGTGCGGAGTATAAATTATGGTTTGTGAAAATAGATGCTTGTGTAGTGATGGGATAAATGCACATGTCGATATAACAGAATTTATATCGACGTGTAAGTTTCTTTTGTAGGACTTCTGTTCCTAAGGTAGGTGGCCAAAGCGAACTACTTAAAATGTATATTACATACGAGTATACATTTTATATATAATATAAATTTTAAGTAAACAATACATACTTACATACATATAGCACCAGGATTTACTTAACAGATTGTCCGCAATAAAATGTACACTTACAAAAAAGACTCACAGAAAAGAAGATGGGCTATTTTTTCTTATAATATAACCATAATAATTCACATACGCAGTCAGTATCTTTGTTTCTCTTTAGTTTGGATACGCTTTAAAACAAATGATTTTTTTTAATTTCAATTTTTTGAAGCGTAAACTTCTATATGCACGTTTGGATGATAAATAAATTCATGTACGCCGTAGTCATATGTCCATGTGGATGACGACTTGCGTTGCTTTTTATAAAATTGTAAGTGTTCACTTCTATCGGCTATCCTCATGACCGCTCTGTCTTTTAAATTATACTCTAAGTCAACTATAACAAAATCTAAATGTAACAATTACACGTATTTTTCAGCAATTAGAAAAAGGCAATATGCAGTATTTACAAAACCGTTTAGAAATCTTCAAAGATGGTCTCTACTTTTCTTTATAAATACATATATAAACCTTCTAATGATTCAAGCAAACAAACAGTTCGTTTGCGGTTTGCCATACGAATTTTATATTATATATAAAATCTTTAAGTCGATAATTGCTTAAAATAGTCCCATCACTAGTCGCACTACGCACCTGTCCCCCATAAAGCATCGCTGTACAAACATAAAAGGACCAAAATAACCCATCCTTTAATCTTCGCTAACCACTCGCTTTGCTCCCAACGACCGCCATTTAATTGACAAATAAAGACTTGGATGTCATTTATTATTTAAATATATACGAATACTTCATATTCTTAACTTGTTATCATTTGTTATTATGACTTCAAGGGTCGAATGTATAATTAATAAATAAATATTTATTAATATAACACTAATACATATTACTTATTACATTGTATTTTTAGTATCTATATAATTAGAATATGTATTATGCGCCTTGTATATATGTATTATTATTACTTTATTTACCTTCCTAAAAATACTCAGTCACAGTATGCTGCCTTCGGTGTCGAAGTGAAACGTGCGTTGAGGCACATCGGAAAGTCAGTGTAGTGATGTGTTTTGGTGGCGGATTCGGTGGTGTAGCTTTCGGGTTGCAGCATTACACTAATTTTCCCTCGTATTCATTCGCGGATTAAAGCAAAGTAGTTTAGATTTCAAGCATGTCATGGATTTCCGCACAGTAACGCCTGATTCTATCAGTTATTTGATAATATACCAGGTCTTTTATTAACTGACTTTGTCCTTTAAGTGAGTTGTAATTTATAAATTGTAATATCACTAAATAATTCTTTTTGTCTACTGATACAAATTCTTTGGTTAGAGAGTCTATTTGTACTAAACAAAGTTGCTTAGTAAAATTAATTGACATGACCAGAAGGCTCACAGATGCCAGACTTTTTGAAATGAGTATACTCATTTCTTAAATTTATTATAAACCATGCGCATACAGCACACAAGTCAATAATGCTCCCCTACATTATGGGAAACTTGCTTTAATGGCAATATATCCCCATAGACAACATCAGAAAGAAAGGAAATGTAAACAAGTCCGACCTACATGAATATTATTTAAAAATGATAATGTTTCGTAGGTTTTTTTTTAAAGTTGTCCCTTTCTAGGTTATGATTTTAAGCTCGCCATATTTATTTACTTTAGCTATGTTTGTTTCAGTAACCACACAATATGAACACAGATTGTAACGTCAATGTCATAATACGGTTGCTAGATTTTAATTTTTCAACTAGAATTGATTATTGAAGTGGGTGTAGTAAAACTGACAGATCTTGGAGTCGGATGTAAAACAAATTTAAAACTTCTACAATAAAATTAAAATATTTTGCTCAATACAGGGTTTTGATTGTTTTTAAGGAAAGTACAAGCGAAAAAAATCGACATTATGGTGAGCTTACAAAGTTTAATAAGTAAATAAGTGATAACAGTTATTAATTCCGTATGAAATTTCCTTTTTTTTTTAGCTGGTCTTAGTTCTCGGCGATTTACATATTCCTCATCGCTGTAGCAGCTTGCCGGCTAAGTTTAAGAAGCTTTTGTTACCTGGACGTATACAGCATATACTCTGCACTGGTAACCTTTGTACAAAAGAATCTTACGACTATTTGAAAACTTTGGCCAGTGATGTCCACGTAGTGAGGGGCGATTTCGATGAGGTATGTAGGAATAAAAGAAAAAAAAGATTTGCTACCATCAATTACCAATATTATTTTTAGTTATTTTAGAATAGTACCTTAATTTTTAATCATCTTGCTTAAATAATGTACTTTCAAGTATTATTATAGTCCTTTACTAAATCTAATTCTGAGTAGGTTGAGTTTGAGCATATGAGCAAGGCAATGAGTTATAGAGTTTTAGGCATAATGTAGAATCAGATATTTAAATAAACTAGAGATCACCTGGTGGACGAAAGACGAAGTCATCTACATCTTTAGATTTGCATACTATTTGCTTATGAAAAGTTATATAGGTACAAAATTTCAATTCTTCTTACAAGAACATTGTAATTCTCTTCCTTCCCTAATAGAATATCACCCATTCTGCGTGAAAACTGTGAGAAAACTAGCCGTTTTGCTGTTATGTTTTCATTCCAATATAGAAGTCCTTGTCCTGGGAGTGCAAACAACAACTTCGAGATGAAAAAAAAAATACACATATGTTTTTGGGAAAAATAACCAAACCGCATAATTACCTTAGAAAACTACTCTCAAACCTACACCTGGGTCGCAAGTCCCAGGCACTGTTATGGCTCCATCCTCTGCAAAGCGATGAACCCAACACCTGCCTAGTGAATCCATGGAATATGCTAAGAAATTTGTCTCTCTTTATAGAATTCAACATATCCAGAACAAAAAGTTATAACAGTGGGACAGTTTCGCATTGGTTTAATTCATGGTCATCAAGTGGTGCCATGGGGTGATGAGGAGTCCTTAGCCTTGGTGCAGAGGCAACTAGATGTGGACATTCTTATATCAGGGCACACGCATCGTTTTGAGGCTTATGAGCATGAGAACAAATTCTATATTAACCCTGGATCTGCAACTGGTGCATATAGCCCACTTTTTAGGTAAGATTATTGTAGCTTCTTTACGTTTTTTACATATTAGCTTATTGGCTGGACCGTTGGCGCAGTGGGTAGTGACCCTGCCTTCTGCTCCGGGGGTCGTGGGTTCGATTCAAATCTCGAGTCTGGGTGTATTATCCATATGTATTTCTAAAAAAAATATTTGTGTATAACAGGCGGCTGTTATCTATAACACAGGCATCAAGTTGTCTACTTTAGGAACAGACGACCGTGTTCTGTGTATGTTTATTTTATTTATTTATATTAATTGTTTTAAAGCCAGTATTGTTCGTACAAACATACAAAGCAAAAGTTGCATCCACGGTATGATACATACAAATTATGCAGCGGAAACGCCACGCTTGCTGTCCTTTTGGTCTGCAGCCAAATTGGGCCTGCGCGTCCAGGTACCAGTACCTTTTTCACGCATAAGATCGGCGTGAATTGGCGATATTGCTGTCAAGTAATAGTACTATCGCCTTTCTTTAAGTTTGTGTGAGTTTCCGATGGCCTAAAGCCGGCAACGCCTTCTGGCGATACAGAAGTCCATAGGTATAACAGTATGGACACCTGTATCATCAGTAGACTTACAAATGCATTCTTGATCTTTAAAATGTATCTAGAAGGAATGGATTAGGAAACTGGTACCTGTAACTAACTGGCTAGTTGGGAAAACGCACGATTTTGGATTTTTGTACATATATTAATGATAAACAATGCCTTAAAAAGTACTTATTAATATTTTGCTAACTTTTTTAACCTAATTATGAATTCGATCAAGTTCGCCCTGAAGACTTTTGCTTTCTTATTAAATGCTTGTTTAAAGGTATAAACATCAGTTTAATTATTTGTATAAAGGCATTGTGATATTTAACAAATAATAGATATAGTGGTCGTCATGGCCACGCTTCGAAACCCTCTTATAGTAAAGTGTATACATGTGTGTATAAATGGTTCGGCATTGGTGTGCGTGGGGTTTTATTTTATTAATTTAATGTTTTATTAGTGCTTATATAATTAAAATATTAGCATTCGCACACCACGCACATTTGTTTTTTCACCTCTTCACAAATTATATCTACAGTTGGATCTACGTAATTAATTATTTTTTTATTTAATTAAGCCTTAACCTTTTAATCATCTATGTAATCTGTTACGATATTTAACGGGTTAGATAAGATTAATTTTATATATTGTTTATTCAATTAGCTGTAAAAAATGTTGTGTTTTGAACATTTCTCATTAAAATAACGTGTAAAACTAATTAAAGACAGAAAGCGTGCTGAGTTCGTATCGTTATTTATGTTATCTTTACCTCATCTTTAAAATATGTTAATTCAGCTAATGTTTAAATAAAATCAGCGCAAAGTCTAATTTGTCATTATATTCTTCATGTAAATTATTTGTTTAATATTAATGTAGGTAAAAATGTTTTACCGAAATTTTTTAATCTCAAAAAATGTCTTCTGATTAACAAAAAATCTAATATTTTAAATTTATGTTTACATGACCGTTCATTAATACAAATTTGTAGAATTTAATATTGCATTACAAATTAGTACATAATATACACCTGATATAATCACATACCGTTTTAAATTCCAGACCTCTACACTCATTTATTAGTCCCTTAATCGCCTTATATCACATCCACTCAAAGTTACGCCAATAAGACTTCGATGTAGAGAAATCAACATTCTTGGAAAATCTATAGGGAAAAGAAACCTTACTTATATAATATTAGTATAATATCGTGCAATATTAGTATAGTATAATATAATATTCGTATAGTATAGTAATCCTTACTAATATAATATAAGTTAGTATTATTTCGCCTACAGATTCTAAGTTACTTTCATATTTAAAAAATATAACAGTAACTATGTTACGTTTCTACACAAAAGCCATTGAACCAATTTTGATGAATTTCGGTGCAGAGATAGATTGGACTTTGGAGAAGAATATAGACTACTTTTTGTCGCCAAAATTAAAGGGGTAAAATAGGGGTTCGAAGTCTCTATGAAAGTCCAAGAAAACAATAGGGATAAAGTCGCGGGTTGAAGCTATTAGAATCATATATCTGTTAACGCATTCAATTCAAGACTTCTATACTCATGTATACAATTTCTTATTTTACGGTTTATTACCTACACGCAACACACACAAGTCTAGAATTTTTAATATTTTTTTGGTCATTTAGCTATAGCTCTCGGTTTACATGTTCTGTTATGTTTACTGAAACGTTATACCGGACGAAAAGTCCTTTTTCAATCCCAATATTTTTTACTGCTCCCATTGCCATTTACAAGCGCTTAAAACAGCTTAACTAGAACGATATCGAGAATTGGGCGTATCTCGAAAATATTCCAATTTTATATTCCGAAAATATCACTTATTCCAATTGATTCAATGTTTTAGTGCCACAACAGTTTATTTAAAAATGTCTATCGTCGAGTTTGAAGACAAAATTTGTTGCTCGATAATAAACGTGACAAAAGTTGGTATTGAATTACGGCGGCAAAATAACGTTTTGACAGATCACTATGGCTGTTTCAATTCGATAGAAAATTGCCACCAACAAAGCTCAGTTTAACGAGGCTTTCGGAGGCGAGAGAGTCGAATTACAGCTACAATCCAATAAGTTTCTATATTCCTGAGCACAAATACGTTAGTGTTTGGAGGCATTTTTATACCAATTTCTATATATGTTACTGGTCAATGCTTATACCACTCTAATAATCGTAATTGCACGCCTGATAACCCAATACGTTAAGGGTGTGCTCTACTCTAGTTTAGTTAAGTTAGTAAGTGGTGTAGATTTTAAGTTAGTAAGTATTGTTAGTTTATTAACTACTCTTATTATATATTATCTTAAGCTGTTTGTAGTATCTCAGTTGAAATAAATGCTTTTTTTTTCTTCTTTCTTGTCTTCTTTTACTCTCACTTAATCAAAACCACGCGATTTCGCGTACTAAAAATCACTCTATTCCTTTAGTATGGCAATTATTGATTAATGTAAAGTAAATATAAGTGTCCTGTTTTAACATTTTTGATGCGTCGGAAGGATATTAATTTTATTTAGTGTAAGAAAAAAATTGTTGTTAAAAAGTATTTCCTTCGCTAATAAGGCTAATTCCTTTTTCATATATCAGGTATACGGAAAATTTTAATAAAGAGAAAAAATATAAAAATTTAAGACACAGTCACATACCCAAAGTAAAATCTATCCAAACAGCTAGTTTTTAATATTATCGCGTGGTTAGTTTACGAAATCAAGATAATAAATAATTTGAATGTCATTTTAAAGACATTTATATATTTTACATGAATTCCTTATATATATAATTAATTTTCGCTCTAATACTGGCGGCAAAAAATGAATCAATTCTAATAAATCTTAAGTGTTCTGAGTTTGGAGGAGTCGCAAAAGCTATGCAGTATACCGTTATTCCTTGACAGCAAAGCTTTTATGTGGCGGAAACTTTTATCAGATGTTGAACGTGCGCAAAATAGCGATTCCCGTGAGCTTTCAACCAATACGTACTAGTGGCTTGTGACAAATTTTGAAAATAAGAAAGAAACAAAAGGTTGGGTTTAGTATAATAATGTTACTTCAACTTGATTTTAAATAAATTATAAATGGACAATCAAATTTGATGTTGGAAAATTACGTGAATATTTATTGTGACATGCTGGGACACGTTCTGACATGACAGGCGATAGATGAGGTTCTTCAGAAGAGACAGTAATGGTGCTATACCTCGCTATGAGTTGATATAGGTTAAAGATAATGCTGAAATAACAAAATTTGTGCTATTTAGTAATGTGTCAAAATGTAGTTTTTATTTCAAAATTCACCGACGAATCTCTTCTGTTTTGTTCTCAAGTAAGGTGACAGTGGCAGAATAAATGATGCCCAGTTATGCCGGAACCAGACAGAGCTCAAAATGTTTGTACATTTTTGTCCTTGTAGACTGCAGCGTTCTACAAAACTTTGCGCAGTTACACAAAGTCCCTGGCCACACTACGTGATCATTGGAATGGTCATTCAAATAAAGATATATTTGGCTCCGGCATTATAGGCATAGATTTTTTTTTCGCTGGGAAATGCCTTTATGCACGACTCCATCCGCAGATGAACCGGTTTTCCGGAGGCATCTGCGGACAGAAGTGTGGGACTCGCTGGCAATGCCATAATACCCACCAAAACCCAGCGGCGCCCTACAGCATTTTTCATAACATGAATATTATAATCTACCACCCACAAATTACTGTCGCTTAATTTTCTATGCCATGTAGGCATATAAGCATAAACGTCGCACGGATAAACGTATTTGATGCCAGCGCAAGCATTTACCCTTATTTAATTACTTACGAACATAATACTCTCTTCTAACTGATGTCTTACCATCATTATATCTTGTTATTACCTTTTTCCTTTGAAATTAAGAACCACCATATATCGGAAAATTACAGCCAAGCACTATTATGTCGGAGCCAGACATAGCTCAAAGTGTTTGTACTTTTTTTTTCCTTGAAGTCTACAATGTTCTAAAAAACTTTGTGCAGTTACAAAAAGTCCCCGGCTACACTACATGATCATTGCAATGATTATTCAAATGAAGCTATGTCTGGCTCCGGCGTTATCGTAGTGATTTTGTTCCTGCTGTTTATTTTAGAAGCGGTTTCAACTCTTTGGGGACTAAAAGACGCTAAAACTACGCGGGAGATATACCTAATGTAAATATCCGCAGGTTACGATGGCTTACTATTAAAGAGGGATGAGGCTTGCTACCAAAATCTATACTAACATATAAAGCTGAAGAGTTTGTTTGCTTAAACGCGCTAATGTCTGGAATTACTGGTCTGATTTGAAAAATTATTTTAGTGTTATACAGCCCATTTATCAAGGAGGGCCATAGGCATATATCATCGCGCTAAAAAGGAATCATTACCCAATTTTATGCTGATGAAGTCGCGGGCACAATTAGTTACTTATAAAATCGTCTATCATTCTAAGTTCGGTTCGTTCTCGTTTGTTTCATCGAAGAAATTAATAAATAAGATTTTTTAGATGAGTGTTTCGTCTTTGTTTGCCACCATCCGATGAAATTAAACCACTAATTGTGTTTACGGTCTAATTATAGACATGTCATAATTGCAATTTGTGCAACTAACACATTTATCACGATTCCATAATCTGCAGCACATCCATTATGATGTCAGTTACGAGTGCGTAATCAATACAACAACAAACTTCTTTCTATTATTAGCGCTGCATATTAATTGTACTTTCATTATCACCTCCATGAAGCGATATGTACGTTGGCCATCAATCAAGATATTGTCAGAAAGTCTGTTATAGTGTGATTTATGTTATTTTACTTTCAACTAGTTTTTAGGGTATCGTAGTCTTACAAGGAACCCTTATAGTTTCGCAATGTCCGTCCGTCCGTCCGACTATGTCTAACTTGTGCAATTATGAACCGAAATGCGTGAAATTTTGTAGAATTATGTATTGCGTAAAGACTTTTTTTGTTTTATTTTTTCTACTTTCAAGTACCTTGAAAGTGTTTTGCATGGTGGTCGCCCCCCTCAAAATTTTCAAAGTTTTAGGTGTAGACTTAAAATTTTCTATGTGGATAGGACATGCTAAAAACTCATTAGGAAAATTATTTTGTGTTTTCAAGTTATTAACCAAATACGTTTATCGATCACCAGATACGTAACCCTTCTATACAAACGTGTCTTGACAGGCTCTGGTCTTATTTATTCATTCGTTAATATCTTTTTAGTTAGACAGGCATTACTAAGAATATTATTACTTAAATGTGTTGATATATTTGTCTTACGGGAACATCCCAGTTTATCCGACTGTGTAAGTTTAGCTACATGCGCATTTCCAGAATTTTATATATTATCACGTAATAATCCAAATAATCTGTACCCTTTTCTGTTTATCAATGTCCTGATTTCTATTTTAAAATGGTCAACCTATATTTACGTAAACAACTAGACAGGCCTATGACGTTAGCAGTCATAAAGATGTGCTCAGTGAAGTGGCGATCCGATGTTTAATTAATATTTACATTAGGCCATATTTTTCCATGGATTTTATTGATTTATAGTAGACTATACTATTCAATAAAAATTATTATTTCATAGGAGCAGTCGCTAGTTTGCAGAATACCATGATACTATGATTGTATGAAAATAATTTACTTCTGTCTTTTTCTTCGTCGTACTCAGCTGTCTTTCCCTACCATTTCCCATTCCCATTCCCATCGCATAAGAATACTACATCTTAATTTTCCAGATTATCCACAGCAAGCAGGAATAATTAAATAAATTTATAAAAATACCTATGTTTTTCAATCCGTTAAAATATCAAAACTTACAAACACCGTTACTATGTATTGTTTTACTGAATAATGATTGTTTGTTATGATATTTGTTTATTACATTTTTTTTAATTGTTTATTATTACAAAATTTAGTAATTGCTTGCTGTGGTCTTTTGTAATTGAAGGAGCATATAGGATTTTTTTGTGTGATTGTGATCTAGTATGTAATGTCTGTATCCTTTGTTGGAGGTTCTTAATAATAAAATAAAATAAAAATAAAAAATAAAATAAAATTACTATCTGTAAACCGCAACTTCGTCCATGATGTTTCAGTGATTTTATTAAGTTTTGAGGGTTTTTATTTTTTTATGCGGAACTCTAATGATTTAGCTAAAAGTAAAGTAGCCTTTATTATTTCTTGTAAAATCAGTTATATACCAGTGAATACCATCATCAGGACCGATGACATAGTTAGGGTAGCAGGAAACCGCTGGATGTCAGTCGCGCAGACACGATCGCTGTGGAAGTCTATGGAGGAGGCCTATGTCCAGCAGTGGACGTCAGCGGGCTGAAAGAAGAAGAAGAAGAAGGATACCATCATTAACTAACTCAGGCTTAAAACTAAATCGGTCAGTTTAAAACTAAGCGTGAGATATGTAAAGAATATTGTAAAGACTTGTAAATGCTAGCGATACAAAAGATTGGTACCAAACAAACATCTCAAAGCTTTTATGTAACTCATGAAGTTAACATAACAGGTTTCCCAGAGCCGTTTTATATGAAAATTTCTACACAAATTGGTTATTTGCATATTTTTCCCTCTTTCAACTGCAGTTTACATATGTTTACAAAACCAGCTGCTTGCTTACACCTAATAACAAGACAAAATGGACAAGTTTACGTACGTCTCCGAGAAATATAATACGTCGGTTGAATGAGGGCAGTAATCGTGGTATAACTTAGCACCTCAGTTCCAATAGGGTCTCCTAACAAGCAAGTACAGTGATCCATTGTTGGAATTCGACATAAATGTATACAAACCGATCTAGTCTCTATTGCTGCACGATAGGGAACAAATCAGCGTGCTTCTAATGTGCTCAAATTGAGAGACGGTGCTATTAGTCAGTTTGAGGGTATTCGTAATGATCATCCGATGCAGTATCAAGATGCATTTAATTGGGATTCGTTATAGAAGTGTTTGCAGGTGTCCACACGAAATATAGAATGCCAGTGATTTATGTTGAGTTTCACGGATTTAGTTAGACTGGATATAGCTAAATTTTGATTGCAACTTATTTGCTAGTCTTCTTATACCAGAGCCAGACATAGCTCAAAGAGTTTGTACATTTTTGTCCTTGAAGACTACAAAGCACTATAAAACTTTGTGCAGCTACACAAAGTCCCCGGACACATATTGAAATGATCATTCAAATGAAGCTATTTCTGGCCCCGGCATTACATTTATTCGTTGTGGATATTTACTCAGGAATAAAATCTGTTTGCCCTTTGTTATAAAAAAGTGGCCAACAGCTTGTCAAGACACGCTTATATAGAAAGGGTTCCGTATCTGATACACTATAAAAGTATTTGTTAAAAAACTTCAAAAGTTGTTGTCCTATTTCGTTTATAATAATTTTCCTAATAAGATTTTAGCATGTTCTATCAACATGGAAAATTTCAAGTCTCTACGTCTAATAGTTTGGAAATACTAGGGGGAGGGGGATCACGTTACGGGGAGACAGACGGACGGACAGAGCGAAATTATAAGGGTTCCTTGTAGTACTACGGAACCCTAAAAACCTTACGTAGATTGCGTGACAGTTGTACTGAATGTCGTTTTAATTTTGCAACCTTGATATTCCCTATTATAACCACATTAGCCGTGAACCAGACAAAATTATCATGTTGGATATGTCATTACTGTAATATTGGGTGATTAACGTTTTTATACAACCAAACAAGATAGAGAAATTTGGGACATAGTGGTACTTTTTTCAAAAATGTCCAATACTCTCATTTCCCCCTTAACTAAGCGTGAAAGTTGTATTAGGAAGGGGTGCAAAGATAACCGTTTGTGCCTTTCGAAATTCAAAATAATTCTTTTGGTTGCAGTGAAAACCCTGCCCTGTAACGTATCTCTTATTCGCTTACAGCTTTGTCATACCACT
This sequence comes from Charaxes varanes, assembly GCA_024363005.1. Lineage (NCBI taxonomy): Eukaryota > Metazoa > Arthropoda > Insecta > Lepidoptera > Nymphalidae > Charaxes > Charaxes varanes. The sequence continues at coordinate 25,825,407 of JANCMC010043217.1, forward strand.
CGTAACCTTCGTCCCTCTCTGACACCATATAATAACATACACCCGTCTCCCTCTCTCCAGTACTATTCCAATGTTGCGTAATAGGCCCGTCGAATTTTTATTTTGTATTTTAAGACCGTTATGAATTATTATAGCATCAAGGTAAGTATAGTGACTAGTGATTTTTATATGTAAATGTAGTTAGGTATAAATCAAATGAAGTTTAAATAATTTTTATTCTAAACTAAGTAGGAATGCTTCTTGGAAAGGAGAGAAAAGGAAAGGAAAGAGAAAAAGAGTTAGGATTTTTGACAAAATATGAAACAGTCATTAAAGTTGGATAAAATCGTTTAAATTGCTATATTGTATAAATATATTATTGTATAATATGATTGTTAGTCGCCTATTTTATTTCTTGAATCGAAGACGTTCATATGATCGAACAACCGCTAAAATCAATACTGATTGTAGTATACTGAGTACTAAGTTTAATACTGAGTATGGCCATTTAGGAGTTCAATGACGTGCAGTCGTATAGAAAAAGACACATAATATTTGAACTTAGTTACAAGAGATATTTAGATGGCACACTATTTGGTGCGGTCAACAGTAGCCAAGGCGCCTAGCACGGACCCAGATACGACTTAGAAATCATCTGAACTTCCGGCCATTCCGACATTTAATTATTAATGAAACTGGCCGCGCGGGAAAGCCGCACTACGCCCGGCTTGGCTTCCGCTCACGACTTTGCGCTTCATTCATAAAACCAGCCTCACCGACTAATACGCCATAACTCCATTCAACACGCATACTAAAATCAACTTTATAAGTAAAGCAAAAAAGTTCAATTTACATTGTAAATTAAACACATAAACGGCTTTAAGAAATCAAGTGTTACACGGCCATAACTCCATTCATCGTTTATTCTAAAATCAACTTTATTATATATGAAAAAAGTCCAATTTACATTAATAATCAAAGCTATAAATGACATTCGAGAATGGAGTCGAGCGCTGACAGAAATAGACGTTGAAAAAAGCTGCAACTCGTAACACGTCCAGGCGAAAGTGGTTACTCTGGTGCGGCGCAGAAAGTTGTTTTCCGTTTGCAGTAATATTTCCTTTCGGGCCTTATTGGGTGCGTCTTTCTCGGTTGATTTACTCGCTTGTCGTGAATGAGACGCGTTTCGTAGTCGCTGAGGTGCGAAGACTCTATGACGGAGTGGTGGCGTGTCCAGCTTCTACATGACGCGTTAGGGGTTAGGTTATCGGCGGAAAACTCGCCGGTATAAGCATTTCCATTTTGTATGAACATCAAGTAACCGTTCCTTTGGAATAACTGGTTGTGAAATCGACAGCTTTATGTATATGTAACCAATAAGGTTAATATTCGATAACGCAAATATTAGTTTAGTACGTCTTCTAAGTTGGTCGTTTTCTTGTACGTTGGTTGGTTGGTGGTCTGCCATGCATTGCGTGTCTCCCAAGTACTAGACACAATTTCAGGTTGGCTGCATTATATGTCTCTCAATTACAGAGGTTACTGGACACATTTGAAAGTTGGCTGCAATGCATATCTTCCAAGTACAGTGATTACTGGACACATTTTAAGGTTGGCTGCATTGCATGTCTCCCGAATACAGAGATTACTGGACACATTCGTAAGATGGCTGCAATGCAATAGCTTGCAGTAACCCTAAATTATCCTCAACAGCATCAGTAATGGAGACGCGGTCGACCAGATGTTCCCTCATTTTGTCATTAGTACGTTCCCTACCACCTACGTAACCACTCGCTCGGGTTTTTACTCATTGTTGTTCAAACCACAGAGTTAAGTTTTATTTCTCTTTGATGTGAATACGACCTTTTTAGGGTTCCTTGTAGAAACAAGGAACCCTTAAAGTTTCGCTCTGCCCATCGTCAGTCTGTCTATGTCTGTCTATCTAATGTGAACTTCCCTTGAGGTCGGCCGAATGCCAGCCACCAATCACACTTGCCTAGAATGCTATTAGGCTTAGGACACACCAGATGAGAACCAAAGGGTAGAACAGCAAAACCCTACATAAATATGCCCGTCCAAATAAGTCGCCATGGCCGAATACGGCTAGGAAAGGATGATATATATTGTGCTAAATTTCCCAAATTAAGTATATTCTAAACGTATTAAAAATTAAATATTAAAGAACATTTTCTTTTATTTAAAGATCGACGTATATACTCGTATATTACAATTTTAATTTATGAAATAAGATGCCTCCTACGTAAAATATTTCTCATTTAGTAATATTCTTGGCTGGTACAAGATCTAATTTAATATTAAAATTGCTCCGCAAAACAGAATTCATTATTAAATCCTTCAAATTTGATATCTACCCTGAAATACCTTTTCTGTTTAACATTCTCATTTTGGATGATTTGCTTAGGAAATTTGCGGTTTTCTATTTGACGTTAACATCTCTTGCTTTTATATAACGTGTAATTTTTCCAAGTGGAAATGGAAAAAGAATTATAATAACTTTACGGGAAAAGGCTTTCATTTACGACAAAAGAAAACTAAAAGGAAAATTGTGAATTTATTATACAGTATTAGAATATTATAAATACAGAATATATTTTTATTACGTCGTAATAATATATATATAAGATCTCGAAAAATAAAGAAATATAAAAATAAAGCTTGGTACTGGTATGGTAGGGAATAAATTTTTTTTTTAATTTTTTTATTGAAACAAATGGTTTTATGGAAAAATATGGTTTGTACCAGTAACCTACGTTCTTTAATTATATTAGTATACTGGTGGTTATCCGCGACTTCGCCCGCGGTAATTTAACGATTTTTTGATATTTTGAGGGTTTTTATATTTTTGTACGGAACCCTGATTATTTAGCTACAATCAAAGGAATCTATTCCCTGTAAAATCAGCTACTTACCTGTGAAAGTCCCGTCCAAATCAATCCAGCTTCTATTGAGATTATTCCGAACAAATGATAAACAGATCGACAGACAAAAAATTTTTAACTTAAGTTTTTGCTACAGATATCATATATAATATAGTCATATATACGATACCTGTAAAAAAATTCTTCTTTACAAACAGACCCTTAAATTTTATTCATATCTTTGATTTATGATGCAACTAGTATTTTGCAATTTGCATTAATAAAATTTCAAATGCTGTACTACATGTAAGTGCTATATCATAAAATTGTTTAATTTTGTTATCTGCGACACTCATCGCGAAAATGGCCGCCCCGTAGAAGAAGCACAAAAAAGAAAATGTGGAACTGTAAAAGATTTCATGAGACGACTAGATTTAAAGACAAAAGATTACAATACAACATCACAATAGAAACGGAGCTTATGCCCGTGGTGTTTGAATTAAAAAAAGTATTGACAGTAAATGAAATCCTTTATCGCTCCGCGTAAAAGTCCATTAATAATACAAAATTGGAACCCCAGTACCTTTGAACTAAATAACATTAACACTACACATGTCAGCACTAGGCGTGAAATTGATTCCCGTCAATACACAGGCAGATGTGTGACATTTCTTATCAAAATGCACGGTAGGCCCACGGTTTTGGGGTAAACATCGTAATTTCGCGCCCCAGCAAATGTTATTGCACCCATTCGGCTAATGCGTGAAATATAATGCGGGCTATTGTCGCGGTGTATGGTTATTGTGTGCTATTCAACGGTTCAAAAGCTGGACTAATGGCAGAGCGGAGCCGGATATGTATATACCTATTGATCATTTGCTGTGAACTCAGATAATAGAAATTGTATGATTCTTGGTATTCAAATTTTCCGTTCAAAGAATGTAAACCTTCAAAATTTAACAAAATCAATGAAATCACACGGACAAAATCACGGGTTGTAGCTAGTGTCTAATATATCTCTGTACAATAAGAAGAGACAGAGGGTATTTTACGGCGAAATTAACTATTTGCCAAGCTAGTTGAACTGTATGCTAAGTGCCCGAGTATGCAACCACTACAAACACTTAGAAAACGGCATATATTTAGTAAGTACAGAGATACACTTCAATTTTATTTCTATTTAGATGTGTAGATTCAATTTGTTCCCACGTTATACCCTATAAACTCGAATTAAGTAAAGTATCAACTCGCCGTACCCCGGAGCAGAAGGCAGGGTCACTGCCCACTGCGCCAACGGGCCAGTCAGATATGAATATTGCATACTACAATATAAAAAATATTAGCGTTCGCACACCTTCTCTGGTCGTATTGTTAGTAGATAATTCTTAAATAGGAATTTTTATTGGAATATTTTTAATATTACAATAATGATAGTGTTTTTTTTCACAGAAAATGACGATCGCAAGTTACCTACTGCGATGCAGGAGGTCAATCTTGCGCTGAAAGAGTGCGGATTTGGCTTGTTCCACATACGTCTGTTGTCTTCGGCGTTTTTTGCCTTTGTCGCCGGAATTATTGTGACGAACAGCACTCCTTATATACTACCTATAGCCGAGTGTGATTTGAATATGAACCTTGTGGAGAAAGGAGTATTGAACGCGATGCCTTTTCTAGGTAAGAATCAGAACTTCAAATCTCAATATCATAAATATGAAACTCTGATTCCGTTTTTTACGGTTTCACGTCCTCAACCTCTGAAGCAATTTTAGTGAATTTTTACATAGAGATAGAATGGACTTTGAAAAAAGATTTAGGGAAGATGAAACTAAGTTCAACTTGGACGTAGTTGCGGGTTACAGCTAGTATTTTAATAAGTGAATCTTTCTTATTTTTCGATTGTGTCATTTTGCTAAGTCATGTCCAATGACTTATAACTCAGAAGCAATACTTCTATGGTGTGAAGGAATACTTCTGTGCTATATGTATAAATGTACTATTATGCACAACTATATTACGCATAAATGTAAACTTTAATTTTGTATTATAATTTGTGTTTCCTGTAAAGAGATTTTCGGTCACCACTTCATTCGGTGGAGGCGTCGACATCATAAATTAATTGTGATCCGAAACTTATAATGGACTAGAACTCGTTTATCTTGAATAGAGGTTGACAAACTTTTGCTAGAGCAACATCTTTCAAAAAAATGAGATGGCGGCGGGCCACATCGTTAAAACATAGATGTTAGCGGGCCACAGTTGTAAAATATTTACTGAGAAATAATTGTGCCGTTATCACATTATAAGGATTTAAAATGCTAAATTTTTGTACAATGCATCCACCCAAAACATTACGCTCCCGTTATGTTACTAATAACATTACGCGAGCGCAAAGTATACTAATGTCCATTTATGAGGATGGAAGGATACTAATATTTATTTATGAGAATTAGATTTCCATTTACAAAACAGCCGAGGGCCACAAAGAGAGGGGCCACATACTACTGATCTTGAATATTATATCCATTCTTACTTGACAGTATCTTTTTATCTTTGCAGGTATGATAGTAATATCGGTGGTTGCTGGATTTTTGACGGATACATTTGGCCGAAAATACTTTATAATCTTTGGTTATGGAGCGTTGTGCCTGTTCACGGTGATAAGCGCGACCAGCCAAATTTACCCAGTGCTAGCTGTTGCCAAGTTCTTCGAAGGAGTATTGTAAGTTTATCATATGCTTCAAATTCCTTATTCATTCCACCAATCCTACCGTTAAGTTGATGAGTTTCTAATTAAATTTACATTAGCTCTATAGATATCAGCTAAATAAAAGAATAGTATTCCGTTAAGGTAATATAATTCAAACCAGTACAAAATCAGTGCGGTAATGTCGTTTATAACCGAGTTTCTATGCCCACCTTCCAGCTACAGCACCAGATCAACTCCATGTCATGATAATGCATTGTTATTCGATATACATATATGTACAAAAATTCAGCTCTACGGTTTAAGATATCTCATACAAAATTAATAATAAGAATAAGAAAAACTTTATTAAGTAACAAAGCACTGCATATGTATAAGACACTTTACACACACATGTAAAATAATGAAATTCCACACTTTTAGAATAAACAGCCACACTTATAATTTATTACCGAATATTCAAGATGTTATGCAGTGCAATATACCTAAAAGGAAACCTACTCAGTAAAATTTAGTTGTAAGCTTTCACTAGAACAAACATACGTTGCAAGTTAAACAAAAGCTCTTAATAAACGTAAATACTGTCATAATAAATAAACAAAAAACAGATTTACCCATGAGCATTCATTTAAAACACCCTACAATTACCCAAACACGTTCAAATTAACAAATTTAGCTATGCGAAATGACTCACTCTGAAAATGGACTTAGAATATTCAGCTAACAATTTCAATTAAGTTCAAGCTATAGTAACCGGTGCTTAGTGCCAACTTTATTGTGAGCTCAGCTTTAAACAACAGTTGCTAGACTGAGTGTGTAGATTTTGGGGCAGGGTTCGATGTTTCGTTTATAACTTTACTTTAATTACTATTATTGCTGTCGTACCTTCATTACCCTTTGGGCAAAGAAGTGAATATATTTGTTTTTTATTAAAATTTACTTTCTGCTTTCGTTAATAAACCTTATAAAGGTACTTGAAGGCTATTTTTGAATCTAGTTTCGCCACTTCGTTTACGCCAGTGGTGACAATGACGTCAGAGTATTGCCACAACGGTATCCGAGACCGAATAATGCTGGTGCAAAGCTCCTTCGTTGGTGTCGCCGTAGTACTTATCGCTGTAATATCCTGGGGATTACTCACACAAGACTGGGAATTTTCATACTTCAATGGAACAATCGGTAAGTTATATTCTCAGTAGAACTTAAGAATAAAACAGTTACTTAAGAATAGCTTGACATACTGAGAGTATATATAGATATATCTATGTACCAGGCACATAAATGCGAGTTTGCCCCTTATTAAATAAAAAAAGGATTATTATTTAAGTAAATATTTACATTGAAATGCTAAAGAGCGGTTAAAAATAGCCATGTTCGATTACATACATAAGTATGCTTTATTACAGTTCTCCATAAATGGAACATATATTTATTCTTCCTGGCGCTGTCGCCCCTGTGCGCTAGTTTGATGTACATATTCCTGCCCGAAAGCCCAAAGTACTATATAACTCAGCACAGGTACGACGAGGCGAGGGAGGTTCTCATTAAAGTTTACAGGCAGAACACAAGGAAGCCGGCCGATACTTTTCTGGTAAGCTTTAATTTTTTATGAACTTTGTTTATGGGTCAGCGGAGGCGAGCGACTCGAAAGTCAGCTTAAAAACGTTCCACAAAACTTCCAAAATAATAACGTAAGGAAGTTTCTTAAGCGGTATAATTTTGCGTTCGAACTCGATACTCGGATCTCCGCACAGGTACTTGAGTTCTAGATGGTTCCAAAGTTGCAAAGAAAAATCGTAATTGGACAGTCAAATAAGAAGAAATTAAGGGTACCCTCTAAGAAACTCTTCGTTTTCTGAAGATTCACTTAGGCTAACAAGGTGTAAATTACCTACTTGGAACTAATTATTGTGGAAATCGAAGACAGACGGTTTTCCCAGTATTGGACTCCTTTACATATAAAATAAGAACTAGGCGTTGCAATCAGCAAGCATGATTATAGTCCACTCTTTTAAGCTCCACAGTAAGTTTCTAATTTTACTTAATTATATTGCAGAGGCTAAAAATACACCGTCTTATATAATACAAGAGTTTGAAACTAAGTTTTGCTTGTTAAGAGCCTTATTAAAAATTCATTTGGGTGTGTCACTATGCCAACGTTAAGGTGGTGTATAAACCAGAGATTAAAAATCTAATTTTTGTCACATATTTTAGAACTTATAACTTTTATCTTTTACGAGTATGTTTCCAATATTATTTTTTAGTTTAGTTTGCATTTTACAGGCATGAACTTAGTGTTTACTTTTTTAACGTTAAGCATTTCATGTATTATTAATGTATTTATGTATACTAGGGCTCGCCGGCTGGTCGAAATTCGACTACAAGACGTATATATACATATCTGCGTACTATATACCTGCTTAGAGTACTATATACAAAATTTTAATTCTTTCTATCAACGACATTGTTATATTTGTGCACGCTTTGGCAAAATCTCATTGTAAAATGTAGACGTGTCTGTAAATCATTCGGCAGTCGATGCGCATGAGGTTATTTATAATATTAAAAATGCGTGTCTTATAAAAATGTTTGCATTCGCACACCATCTTTATATAAACCATAATTGTGCCGAATTTCATACTTCTCCGTCCGCGCAATTTTCGAATAAACGGTACAGATAGTTTTCGGTTCACGTAAATAGATCGTTTAACATAAAACTGATGCTAGTGGTAAGATTTTAAAAAGAGTGATATAACTTTAAATTGAAGCAAAGGATTTGAAAATTAATCCAATGAAAAGTACTGAGTATCCACTCTATACCGATTCTTTTCCTTGCTAGCGGTGGAGTAATAGATTTTCTTGCAAGATACCATAGGAGAGGAAAGGCAGATACAATTTTTTTTACTACATAAAGGAGTAACGTGTCTGTATATTAAAAATGTTCGTCGAATTACAGTAAATAAGGAGGCGCCATATCAGCATCATGGTAAATTTAAAAAGTTATTATTAGCCAATTAATTGCTACCTTCGAATGCCGCGTACTTTTGGAATGTCGTTGATTCACCTACCATTGCTACACATCTAAATTGCTATTTTATTGCTAACTGCATTGCTAATAACGAAAGGATTTTACAAAACGGACCAGTTGTTTCTGAGATTAGCGCGTTCAAGCCAACAAACAAACAACCAAACTCTTCCACTTTATATATATGTAATAGTATTATACTATTACATATATATAAAGTGGAAGAGTTCAATTATGCCTTTTCAAATGACAAAATTATAAATAATATGATGAAATAAAAGCCATATCTAGTCATTTGTCTAGACGTCCTGTCCTTTTGACGTACTATAAGCTAAATATGCTCTTTTTACATAATAACTCAGATGAAATTGCTCAGTTGTGCCCTTTAAGCTTATGGTACTTTTGTTTATTGTATTAGTAAAATTACACAAAAAATATTGGAAGATAGGCCTTTTTTTCCTGATTCCAAAAATGTACATAACTCAATTTGGAAAAAAGTGTTAGTTGTGCCTTTTTTTATTACGACGGCAGTATATATCACGCAATGTTCACGGAATGCCTCGAATAGAGCTAGATGGAGAAGTATCGCAAAAGCCGGAACTAGTTATTCAGACGCTCCATGACCACGACCACTCCGTCAGGAGTGCACGACTGAGAAGAAGAAGAATAGTATAGGTATAGAAATTCTCGTGTCGCAGTATTTGATGCCAGATTCCTCCGAAACGGCTTGACGGATTCTTATGAAAATTTTTGTGCATATTTGGTAGGTGCATATTTAAATACACTTGACCATTGAACCTTTCGTACTTCCTTTCGACGTAAAATATTTCATAATGTCTTTCTAAAAAAAAAATTAAACTTGGCTGCAAAACTACCACGCCTATACACTCGATTGAAAACATTCTGTTTGCTTTTAATTTAATTTACCTAATATCAGTTGTAATTTTCTACATCGCGTGAAGGAAGTAATCGAATAGACCACGCCTTTCACAATTACGTAACCAATAAAACAACAATTTATTATCCTTTTACTAAAGCATTGGAAATTATTAAAAATAGGCTTGTTCAGTTATCTTTTTTAAGAAAACTTAGGGTACGTTTGTGATGAGTCCTAGGTAAATAATTTATTTAATATTTACCTTGATATAGAATAGATTTATACCTTTCTTAAAGTCAAATGTTATTTATATTTTTGTAATCGATAATACTATTTTTTCTTTGATTGGAACATAAATGCGTTTAATGAGTTCTTTACTTTTATACTTAAAAGAAATAAATATATAACGGACTATGTCATATAGTCACATGGACGTCTGTTCCTAAGGTAGACAATATTATAGACGCCTATTATACACAAATGGTTTTTTTTTGTAGAAATATACATACATATAGATATTACACCAAATCTCGAGGCGAGCATCGAACCCACGAGCCCCGGAGCGGAAAACAGGTTCACTGCCCACAGCGCCAACCAGCTAAAATATATATATTGATTTTGCTTAAATTTAAAACCTTTCTAAAATAAGGCTTAAATTGTCCATTAAAAATGTAAGCAAGAGTACTTAAAAGTTTGTTGCGCCTTTATTATGTTGTGTTAACCAGCTAGCCTTAAATATATTACGTATTGTTGGAGATAAACAATACAAGCACATTCATCTTTATTTATCTCAAGGACCTAAGTAAATAATCCTATATACAGTTAACACATTGCTTTTATGGGCACCCACAACTTTCATCTCTTTACCGTTTTAAGAACCACCAATACTCAATAGCATTCTTTGACACAATTCTCAATTATGGTAGCACTGCTCTTAAGATATTTCATTGGCGCAGCCTATTACGACCGACCAATAACATTTGTCTTACGTCATGTTTATTATGGCGGCAATATACTTTCAACACAGATTAATTATAGGTAGCGCCATGCTTGTAGCCGAATTGGGCCGGCGCGCCCGGGTACCAGTACCTCTTTCTCACGTAAGATCGAAGTTAAGTGATGGTATTGTTGTCGCGTTTCGTTCGGTTTGTGAGAGATGGATTACAATAAATTAATTTAAATGAATAATTATTTGTAATTTTAATTTGAAGGTGGATTTAAATGTAATTTAACGCTGTCGAGGCCGATAGGGCCAACAGCAGAAACCACACAAAAAAAAGTGAAGCGAAAACTTTAGGTACCATTTTACGAACAATGCGCTTACGGAGGCGTATGAAATTTGGCACAATTATGGTTCGTACAGAGAAGGGTGTGCGAATGCTAATAATTTTATAAAAAAATGCAAAGTAAATAATATGTATTTGAAATTATTAAAATTAAACTACACGCACACCAATGCTAAAAGATTTACAGCAATTTATACACATACATACATATATACATGATGATGTTGTCAAATTGTAATCGGGACAACCGTATATTATATTAATAGTCAAATGGAACAGAGTGTGTCGTACTGAGCATGTAATATGCCAATGAATTTCGACCACCAGGCGATCTCTAGTGTTAATAAAAGACAAAAAAATTAAATTTTGATATGTGATGTCACAAAGCTTTCGTGACCACGTCGTGCCTGTTGTCACACAATATCACGTTTCGGTGATACCCTGTCCCCCCTTTTGCGTGTGACGTGATTTATGGGTGACTCCTAGAGAAGTATTCTTTTTCTGAGTGCTTAGTGCGAGTTTTCTAACTCTTACGCGTTGGTAAAGTTTACTTAAATTTATATGACGATTGATCAGCGCCGCCTAGCGGTAACGTTGTAATACTGTTTAGTCTCCATACAAATTGAAGTAAAGTTTACCAACGCGTTAAAGTCAGAAAAACTCGCACTAAGCACTCTGTTCTATTTTTTACAAACTATTTCAAAGCGATGCTACCGCATAACTTCAAAATCACATGAAACATTGATTGGTATTGACTTAAAAAAATCGTTTCATTTATTACGTATGTGATATCTTGAATATAATGTGTTTTTTGTTGTTTGCCGATTGTAAGTTCCTATTTTTTTTAATTTGTCGAAAGCAGTGGATAGGTAATATAATAGAATTTAGAAAATAAAATGCTGGTGTAGGGGTTTTTGTCCGACTAGGGGCTGCCATCGAGAGTATTAGAGCTTAAGGTTAATTTGAATAAAGCGAACCCCTAAGAGCCTAGCACGAACATTCTCGATAGTTTTACTTACTTTTGTGTTTGAAACCGTACGTCAATTGAAACATTAATGCTAACGTTTACACAATTTAGTTATTAAGCGCACCTCATTTGACGTTTCTTTTCGAACGTAAAAAAAAATATTTGTGTATCTGTTACCTATAACACTAGGAACAGACGTCTGTGTGTCATATCCTGTATTTATTTTTATATTTATACCTTGGTCACATTCTTTGCAGCATCAGGCTATACTCTTCCTGCTGGTGCCGGGGTGTTCATTTCATTTTGGGGCTGCCACCATGATCCTAAGTATTGGGGCCCGGATGCAGAGCATTTTGACCCCGATCGGTTCCTTCCAGAACGCTATAAATTGGAACATCCGTGCAGCTACGTACCTTTCGGCCATGGACCAAGAAATTGCGTAGGTTTGTATTTTTTTTTTGTTTAAATTAGTCTAGTTCGAAATAAATGTTTGAAAAAAAAAATTGAAATGTCTTAAATTTCAAAATGTTAAAGACGAAACTATCATAGGATATAAATAAATGGGAATAAAGGATATAAAGTATATGAAAATCTATGTTCTGAACTTCGTTTGTTGTTCTATGGATTCGAAATTTTGATATGAAATTTCCCTGTATTGAAGGTATCGCTAAAAGTATAATACTAACACAATAAATAATGAAAAAATGTAATGCGTGTGGATTTTATACTTATAATCTTAACACAAAATATTGTAAATACTTTTACTTATTCTTACAAGCTTTCATATACTATCACCGATGTTAGTCGGTAAACAAAACTGGCAAGCTAATTCAGATTCTTGCCGTTGGCGCAGTGGGTAGTGACCCTGCCTTCTGCTCCGGGGTCGTAGGTTCGATTCCCGCCTCGAGTCGGAGTGTATTATCCGTATGTATGTATGTATATATTTACAAAAAATATATATATTTGTGTATAACAGGCGTCTGTTACCTATAACACAGGCATTCTTTTAGGCTGTCTTTATCGAATCATTAAATTCGGCTCTGCCAAGATATTTAAAAATAGAATGAATGAAATTACTACCCTCCTCGTTGTGCAGATGTGCATGGGCGTCGATTGGCACTTAGGTGCCTGCTGTCTGCTCGATTGCCCCCTTGTAACATAAAAACATAAAAATGGAGAAGGTTGGATGTTGGAAAACCAGTGTTAGAATTGGTCACCTATCCATCACCCGGTCGCGGTAAGAACTGCTTAACCTAACGATCGACTCAAATGCTGACCACTGATTAGGCTACGAACTCCTCTTTCCTTTTCGACATTTCCTTCTTTGCTGAAAATTTTCAGGCAACGCCATACCATGGTCTTCGAATTCTACTCGAGTTTATTTGATGCGTGCTCCACGTTTATGGATTCCTGGTATTTCCAATACCAATTAGTAACTACCGGGAATTCTGTACCAATTATGGAATAGCTAAATTCATTATTGCTATTGGGATATTGGATAGGCTTTATACTGGCCCTATGTTATACTTTTGAGGAGGTCGTTGGCCTAATCAGTGGTCGGTTTTGTTTCTTGTTGTAAAAAAACAATCTTCTAAATTCTTTTAGAAAAAATGCGAGTCTATAACCTTGGTTATATTCGACACATTATGCTCTACCACTTCGAGAAAGAATGGAAAGCAACACAGACATTTCGCGTCCCCACCCTATACAAATCAATAACAAATGCTATTTCAAATGGCGAATCCCGAACAAAAACGGTAAGCGGCTCCTCAACATCAGCAGCGACTTCTATGAGGCTCTGCTTGACCGCCTTCACGCTATAATCGAAGCAAACAGACCGTGCAAAAGGTGCTCCCACATCCGTCATATTCACCGACCGAAGCACCTATGAGCTATCACGTCAACCGCTCTTTGAAAAACTGGCAAATATAAAATGTTAAGATTTACGACAATTTGGATGACGTGATAGCCGATTTCAAAGCGTGGATCGCCTCTAAGATTCGTGTCTACTTCGCTCGTGGAATCGACCGTCTGCCAAGCAAATGGGAAGCAGTAATTGAAGTGACTACTGTCCAGAATAATCGTTTAAACATTTTCTTGTAAAATATTGTTATTGATTTTGTTAAATAAAATGCCTTGAAAAATGCCGGATAATCAAGGATCAACCCAATATTTTCAAATTAAAACCTTACAAAATTTTGTCCTGTGTTCGACTTCCTTACGAAGTTTTATCTACCCTTTCACGGTTAAAAAAGGAAGAAAGAAAAAAACAAAAAAAAATCAGTAGCCGGCATTTCAGTCGATTCCTAGATTAAGTAGGGCTTGGCGCGGCAAGTTTAAAGATGGGTGAACCATTCTAACACTGGTTTTGTAATTTCCGAATTCTGCAAAGTAACTGGGGAGGTCGTGGCCTAATCAGTGGTCGGCATTTGAGTCGATCGCTTGGTTAAGTAGCTGTTGCTGCGACCGGGTGATAGGTGGATGACCCATTCTATCCCCGGCTTATATTTGATGTCAGACCTCCTCCGTGATTCGGAAAACACGTAAAACAATGTGTCCTGATTAATGCTACTGAGTGATATTAGTTGTAAGATTGTAGAGATTAGGGGGTTCCGTGGATGACGTCAGACGGCAGTCGGTCATCTTAACTCGCCCCACAACCACATCCTCTGCAATCTAAGCGGCCTAGACCGAGATAACGTTAGGAAGAAGACATAATTTAAAGCCTTTTAAAAGACATTGACGTTTATTAAATAAGTTAAGGATCAGACAAGCAATTTAAGGATTTCCATCAACAATTAGGAAATTTTTACGAATTGGGATCCGATCAAAACTTATCATTGCCCGAAATTACCAAAGTCCTCGACCACCAAACTTTAGCTGTCACCCTCAGACGTCGTATTGACGCAGAATAAAGGCTTTTCAACTTTTCCATTCCCAATTCGTCTTTCTTGTCATATTGGTGCGAGCGAACGCACAACGGAATTCAAATTAAACGAATAAGCATAAATTTGAACTTTTCTATGTCTGACAATCAAAGTGTATGTCATTTGGAATTCTTTACTTGATCTTAGCCGTGAAAAGACGTTGATTACTACATTTCTGCAGCCGAATTGGGCCGGCGCGTCTGGGTACCAGTATCTCTTTCTCATATACTTTAGATCTGCGTGAAGTGGCAGCAAGGCTGTCACGTCAAGTAATTGTATCTTTGTCGTGTTTCGCTCAGTCTGTGAGAGTTTCCGGTGGCTCAAAACCCTCATTAAAGACCGGCAAAGAATCTGCGAGCAACTAAATTAATTGATGGATTTAGGATAGGAGCACGACAATGATTGCAGGACTGGGACAAAATAGCCCCATCATCGGCAATGACGATGAGACGAGTTTAATTTACGAAAAGTGCTTTGATATTGATGAGCGCTTGATTATATATATTTAAGACATTTTTATTCAATAAACAAATTAAAAATGAAAACTGCGCATTAGAAACAAAAATACTGTAGTTTTATATATATTTTGTTAAATTTGTTATTATAATTTTTGTGATTTCCAATGAATTTTTGAACTTGATCTAAATTTAACGCAATATATATTTTTTTTATATTACAAGGGGCAAATTAACATACTGATCACATAAGTGACTACCGACGCTCATGGACATCTGTGAGCAGATGCGTTGCCGACCTTTAATGACGAGATTAGGCCACCGGGAAATAAAAAAAAAACGCAGCAACAATACCGTCACTTGAGGTGACAGCGTTGCCGCCACTTCAAGCTGATCTTATGTGAGAAAGAGGTACTGGTACTTGACTGTGGTACCTGGATGAGCCGCCCCAATTCGGCTGCAGACCAAAATGACTGCAAGCGTGGTGCTACCTCTAATTAAAAGTATTATGTGTTTGTAATTTATTTGTATATAATTTGCTTACCTTATAGCGCGTATTCCTGTATCACCTCAGCGTAATTGTAGCGTTGCAGGGGCTTGGGTCACAGTTGAAAAGTAGCATCGTGCATCTTTTTGTGCATGCAAATTTGGCACGGCCAGAGCCGAGCTGTGCTCCCTTTTTTGAGGTAGTACAGACAGTTTAGTTTTATTTGATATTGTCTCTAGTTAAACAATAATTGGTATTTTATACTTCGTGTATTGCAACTACATTGTTTGTCTAGTTAATAAGAAGTAAATTTTATTCCTTTTTTTCTTTATCAGCTGTGATTTTTGATAGAAAATACAATGCAAACGTTTTAGCAATCTAAAACGTATTTGGCAATACGATGTATTTTCCGAACTAGTAAGTATGTAGGTGCGGATACCTTTCGTCAAAGTATTATCTATTCACCGACAGAAACGTCTCGTTCTGCATAACAGTTCCTAGTGTCTGAGAAGTTGCGTAACAACCTCAACTCCTACGAAAAGCCAAACGCGTCTGTAAAAAATTATATCCCAATACTCGCCACGTGGCGAGATAAACATCGCCGTTGTCTGTGCCGGAATAAAAAAAAAACGTATTCTTTGTGCTCCATCCGCTTTGTGGCGTGATTTATTCCTTTCCACGAATAAACGGTTTTGAATAGACGCCGTACGTACGTTATTGTCGGTTCAAAAAACCCGAGGTCAAGTTCAAGAACACCTCCTCGGTGAAAACCAAAGCTCCCAAGGAAGGACCTGGTCTTAGTTCGACGTTGGATTCAATTTAGAAGTAAAAGAAAATCCAGTCTTTAGTTAAAAAAGCGCGCAAATTTAAGGTCGCGCAATGAGCTATAGAGAGAGCAATGCTCGCGGGGCTCAGCTGCAGGATAAGATCCGTAATGAAGCATACGAACTAAAGTCACCGACATTGCTCTCATAATAAGCAAATTAAAGTGGCAATAGTCAGGACATATGGCCCGAAGGTCTGATGACCGTTGGGGTCTGAAGTTCATTCAGTGGCGACCACGCTTGGGGAAAAGAAAGGCAGGACGGCCTCCTACCCAGTGGACTGATGACTTGGTACGGGTCGCAGGAAGCCGTTGGATACAAGCGGCGCAACGCCGCCATACGTAGAAATAGATAGAGGCCTACGTTCAGCAGTGGACGCACCCAGGCTGAAATGGTGACTTAAAAAGCACCGTTCAATAAAATATATTCTATGCAACTCACAATAGATAATCTCGAGTCTTTGGTAACGAATTCCTTTTAATTAATTTTATTTAATATTTATTTTTAAATTCATACTGTTAATTAATAACAGAATCATAAATGAAACCATTAAGTACATTAATTAATCATTACAACTCTTAATTTATTTGATCATTAAATTATTACTTTCTAATTCATCTCGTCAGTCAAAAATTTCCACAATCGAAGCAGACTCATTATAAAAGTAGACGATCAAAAAACAAAGATGTATCTTTGAGTCATAAAAAAATTATAACGATAAAAGCCTCATTTAAGTTTATTATACTAGATTTCCATGAGAATTCGTTCTTAAAAGCCCATTCATATGCCCAACTATTAAAATTATGTATGAAAGTGCACATAAATTTAAAAACGTACGATTAAATTAAGAAAACTTATGAGCCGCTACTCCCATTATAAAAAAACGAAAATTTTTCTACTCTTTAATGTATAAACAGTAATAGAAATATTTCTGGCTAACCGCCTTTTATTTCGGGTTAGGAAGAATGTTTGCAAATGCGGTATCAACCTTTATGAAATAAGTAGCACTACTTTTCTTTCCGCGAATATCAGGGAAGCAGGACTCAATAAATAAAGCCTCCCTAATAAAATTTCATTTCCCGAATTTTAGATTTGAAAAGAAAATTGTTAGACTAGCGGACCCGACACACGCTGTCTTCCCCGAATATTAGCTAGTCCGCTATTACCTGACTAACCAAACTGATTTATGTATTTTCCATAAAACGTGACGCACGTCAGCCAAAAGGCCTAGTACGAACGTCATCTACTTATTCGAAGTAACGATCAAATTTGCATTTTTTATGTATTTTTTAACTATTATTCAGAGTGCCCCTTTCTTTCTTTGCTTTTAAATATAAAATGAAAAAAAGCGAATGAAACACAATAAACATGATTCAAACCGTTCCAGCCATTTTCGAATCATCGAACATATGTTCGATACCGCATGTCGGATGATCTTTGGGCTAAAATCTCCACTTTATTGAACCCAGAGCAGAAACGACATCGCAGCAGACCAATAATGAGACGGAGGAATGACTTGGAAGGTTATAAGAGGGATTGGATTGCCAATCTCTCTTATAACATAGCCTTAAACAGAACCTTATGAGAAGAGGGGACCATAGGCCAATCGGAGCGGCTGCGCCAGGTGCTAAGTCCAGGGGGCGCCTCAGGCAATGGCGACTCTTGTCAGCCTAAAATTTATGGACTAGGACCTCACCTTAGAACAACTTCATTCCTTTGTCACTTGAACTACAATTTTTATAGTTAATTATTACGAGAACTATTCATAAAATATATAAACAGGGCAAGTAAGGGGCGCCATAATTGGTTCTCCTCCTAAAATTTACTTCAGACCGGCGCTGGGTAGCAGATAAGGTACCAAAATGACAAAAGTATTCTCTTATATTTTTTTTTATAATTCCTCTTCTGCTAACATTTATGCGAAACGAAGTAAAATCAGCTATTTACGTTCTTTATCGCGAAAATTGGATTTTGCAAGGAAATTCAGCCATTGTTAGCAGAAATATCGCTGTAATCCTATTATTTCTAATAAATGATTCCGTGTTTGAACTTATTAAGAATTAAACAAAAAAAATTAAGACAGCTGCCCGTTTTTTGCGAAACATTCCGCCTTTATTGAATTATCCGCAACAGAATAATAATTAATTTGAAGGGGAGACGAGATCTTTTCTCTGCGTTATTTCCGAATACAAATTTACGTCGAATTTTACGGTTTTCGGTATTTCTTTATATTCTGTAATTCGTTGAAACCGGATAAAAGCTTAAAAATCGTACTTGAAAATATTTCTGTGCATTTACACATTACATATTTGAGCGTTGGCGCAGTGAGCTGTGACCTGTGTTAGTTCGAGTCTGGGTGTATTATCTACGTGTATGTATATTTATATTTCCAAAAAAAATATTTGTGTATTACAGGCGGCTGTTACCTATAACACAGGCATTATGTTGTCTACCTTAGGAGAAGACGTCTATGTCATATAGTCCTATATATTTATTTATTTTTCTTTCAAAGCACATTCACATATTATGAGTATTACGTAATATATTTTTCTTACTATATTTTTCGTCCTAGAAATATCATAATTTTTGAGGTATTGTAACAACTTGTCGATCTTCGTGTTCGGGCTAGTTGGAGTTGCCCGGGGCGGCCGCGCCCCCGCCGACTCTTGTTCGTCGGAAGGTCTATATATATATAGTGATCGTAAGTAGAAACTTCGCTAGCGTGAGAGTTTGTATGGAGATTTTCAGTGTTTGTGCAGCGCCATCTAGTTTGATTTGGTGTAACCTTTTCCTCTCGACATTATTGCCATCTTGTTATGTAACGGCAGCTACATGAACGTGCCAAACACTCGTTTGGAAAATTATTTTGAGCGAAATCGGATAATCATTTTTAAACTTATTTAACAAAGTGCCTTATAAATATCACACACGAAACCCTTTTTTATAATTATGTGATAAACGTATTAGTTATACATTTATCGCGTATAGATACGGAACCCTTTTATATAATCGTGTCTTGTCACGTTCTTGACCACTTTTTTGTCAGCGTCGCAAGTCGAGTTATAAATAGTTAAATCTAATGATATTTTGTATTTAATGTCAGAGGTACAGATATCTGACTTACAACCTTTTTGCTTTTTTTTTCCACCGAATTTTTTTCTTCTGTTCTTTAATGAGACAAGTTATTATTCGTTTGTGTTTTATAGAATCAGTGTGTTTGAATTATTACTGATTTTTCGCGAACATTTGTGGTTTTAGGGTTCCGTAGTCCGCATGAAATACTACTTTGCTTAAATCCGCGAATGAATACGAGGGAAAATCGATGCAATGCTGCAACCCGGAAGCTACAAAGCACAGCACTACACTGACTTTCCGATTTGCCTCAACGCACGTTTCGCTTCGACACCGAAGCATCATCAGAAGATAGTGCCGTAGTCCTGCAAGGAACTCTTATATTTTCGCTCTATCCATCCGTTTGTCCCTCCGTGTGCTTGTTATGTCCCCCCCCCTGGGACTTCCAAAGTATTAGATGTAGAGACTTGAAAATTTCCATATTGAAAGGACATGCTATAAAATCAGTACGAAAATGATTTTGAGCGATGTCGGGCAACAACTTTGAAGTTAATTAAAAATCCCTTATAAATATCACATACGGAACCCTTCTATATAATTATGTCACCGCATGTAAATAACACTTAACCGCTAGTTTCTAAAAGCATTTGCATACAATGAACTGTTAACATTAATTGTAACATTAAGAGAAGTTTTACATTTTTTATATTATTTTAATACAAAGTTCCCAGAAATTATGACAGGGTTGTATAACGAAACGTAACCATTTGCAAACGTTAATATCGAACGTTATTTAACTTTATTTATAAGGCCGTAAGGTGTAAAATTGTTTGTTGAAGTAAAATATAAGAAATAATTACTTCCGTACCGGATAATGAACTCTCCTCGTTGGCACATAGAGTTTATTTTTAAATGTAAACAAAGTTCGTGCCAGAAAGTAGGGCAACACTCAGTACGTAATTGCGTAATATTGGTGGTATATATTTTTTTAGTATTATAGATAATCTGCGAAAACCGGAGCGAAGGCATTCGTACCGGTATTTCGGAATGCTAACTATACAGCTACATTGTTAAGGAAGTAGCTTAATTGCAATCGATTTGTATATAGAGATCTAATAACTGATAGAACTAGGAGGTACTTTGCGGAAATCAAATCGAAAATTTAAATTCGCAATCAGTTTTACGAATAGTTTTTGTAGAGCCTATATTCTGGTGATGTTTTGGTTTTGATGTGAAAAATGCATAGAGTCATAAAAAAATTAGTGCAGTGTCGTGATTCTGTGACGTTGTTTTTCAGCAATTTTTTTAAATTCACACCCGAATTTATTGGCTTATCGTTTAGTTGTTATTCATTTCCTTAACATAATTCATGGATTACCAGTGTTGATTTAAAAACATTGTACATACAATTCTAATTAATGTTTATTACTTTCTGATAAAATGCTTGCTGGTCTACCGACGACTTTTCAAGCAAGTACGTCATATTTTCATTTATTGGGAGAATCTATATATATAAAAATGAATCGCAAAATGTTTTGGTAACCGCATAACTTAACAACCCCTGGACCAATTTAACCAATTCTTTTTTTTTAATGTTCGTTGAAGTCCAAGGATGGTTTTTACGGCGAGAAAAAATCATACACAGATTTTGTTTGTAGGCATATATAAATACATACATATAGATAATACACCCAGACTCGAGGCGGGAATCGAACCTACGACCCCCCCGAGTGGAAGGTAGAGTCACTGCCCACTGCGCCAACGGGCCAGTCAAATATAAATTACAGGCAGACCCATCATTTCCATTCATATAGATAAGCAAAATATTACGCAATGAAAGCTTGACGCGAAATATACGCGATCGCAGACATAATATTTCAGGCCCAAATCAACATTGAAACATCTATTGTGAAATAACTCCGATAAACCATATTTTACCTAAAGCAAATTTACATGTATTCCAACCCTTGCGCGACGCATGTTAAACAATGATCATTTCCATGCGATATGTGGCTTCAGTAAACCGTAGATGGATATAGCGCGTACTTAATTTTAAACCTTATATTTAAAGGCTTAAAAATCAAATTTAAAAAAGCCATAGAGTGACGTGTTGCTGTGTAATGCTTATTTCAGGGTGGCAACAAGAATCCGTTTCGTAATTTACATATGGATGCGACCAAAACAAACGTATCCAGTTAATTTGACAAGCAATTATTCGTCTTATACACTACGCAGTACGATCGCGGTACCCCATCACAATAAGCAAATAAAGTATTTGGCTTAATTATCCGGTCCTCACTAAGTTCGTATGAATAAATAAAGTCAGTAACAGAATTTCATTAGCCGAGTCATTATTTTTTTTTCCAACAGAGTTATTGTCCGAATGATAAATAATTTCTCATTTTTTTTTTATTTTACGACGGCTGTATAATAGGGTTTTGAGTACAATGTTTTGCGAGTAAAGACGTCAGCCACTACTTTATTACAATGCTTCCTAGAACAGCAATAAAAAAACTGGCTAAGTGCGAATGGCTTTTATACAGCCTGAATTCAGTACCATCTTAATATTCTCCGAGATATATTCACTACAGTGATTTTGGGAATACTCTAAGTAATTTAATGTATTTTTTGATGTACATTTTGTATTCTAATGTAGAATATAATACAAAAGTTATACGCATTTTTTTCCATAGTAATTTCACTATAATAGCGGAGCCCTTTTTGACACTTCATATAAATATTCTGTGACCGTTATTAAGAAAGGTATTTTTCAAAGTTTTAATCGTATTATTTCGTTCACAGCTAATTTTTGACAATCTATAAAATGCATGTAAAAAGAATTCGCATGAAGCGATATAAATTGGGACTTTTTTAAAAAGGTTTTTCCGATTTTGTCACGGAACCCTAAAGCTCATAATAATTCCTAGTTATGGAGCGTGATGGATGGTTTTGGGGGCAGGCACACGGGAGTTTAATAGATTTTTTTTCGTGTTTAGAAACAGCTTCGCCCAAACACAAACGTGCATTATTCGGACAACAAAGGCGAAACTGGCGAGGTGAATCGATTTCGTCACAGCCATTTAACATTTTTAACCGGAATCTCTTTACGTATCAATAATCTATACAAATAAATAACACCGTCTGTGTGTACGCTACACAAATCTCTTTAAATAAATAACTATGACAAGAAATATAATTTTTTGTCTGTTTGTTTGTTACGAAAAATCTCCGAAACATCCGGACATTTTTTACGGGTCCTTTAACAAGCAGATAACTGATGTTATAAGAAATTACATAGGTTACTTTAATTTTACCAAATGACTATGTGTTCCGAAGAAAATACTGTTTTTATTCGTACCATATGTTTACAAGCCACCGAAATTAGACAGAATCGTTGAAAAAGCGGGCGAAGACACGGGTCATAGCGTGTCGCTAGTAACAATTTCATCTCATTAATAACCAGTGGAGCGGCAGAGGATGCTTTTACGCACTTAAAAGGTTTGAGTCTCTTATTATTTTGAACTGAACGCGAACATTAATAACGTTTAATGTTTTCATTCCGGCACGATAATGCCCTGCGACATAAAAAGGGGCTCTAATTGTTACGGCGCGTGTGTAATTAATATCTATACCCCTTGTGTGATTTACACATTTGGATTTTGTATAATGTATAATTACATGTATAATTGCGGCCCGACGGACCCACAAGAATCCGATCGCTGCATCCAAACCATAGAGGGTATAATGTTATAGGATAATGGGGTTCCTTCCTCTGCAACACGATGGACCCGGCACCCGCACGGTGAATCCATGGTATGCTAAGAAATTTCGGCTCGGATTTATTTTTAAATGTTTAGATTTAATTATCTTCTTGGCTGCATAATAAAATTTTGATTTTGAATAAAGTATCGTATTATGTAAATAAAAATATTATTATTATATCTAAAATCAATATTTCGTATCTAATGTGGCTCGTCTGAAAGTACCTTTAGTCAAATTAACGCGCAATAAGAACTTTTAAATATAATAAATGAATGCAGTTTATTTTCTTGTGTTGAATGCGGTTTATTTCAATTTATTTTTAATTTAATATGTGTATTAGAATCCATAAATTACCAGTACGCTGTTTTGCGTTAATACATTTAAACTTGCAAACCTAAACTTTTCTGTAGATGAAAAATGGTTTAAAGTTACTACAAGTGTCTGTTGATGTCCATAAACTATCAGAAGGCTCGCATGTGTATTGCTGGCCTTTGGCAAAAGTGTATGCGCTTTTATTTAAAAATCCATATAAGTTTATTAATATATTTTGTGACAACTGCTTCCACAGAGACGTTATATATTTTGTTTTATATGTTACATTACATATATGAAGGGGCAAAGGAGCAGGCGGCATCACTTGACTGACTAACGACGCCCGTGGACAACTGCAACACCAGAAGGCTCGCAGATGCGTTGCCGGCCTTTGAGGAATGAGTATGCTCTTTTCATGAAGGTCCCTAATAAGGCGGGAAATTCTTAAAAATCTAAAAAGTTATTATTTGAGTATATTCCGAACGAAAAAGTACAAAAGGTCTACTACTATCATACTGTAAAAAATATGCACTACATATATACTTACATGTATATGTTATAACCTTTCATGTTAGAAATTCCGAAACGTTTGTGTAGAATGGGCAAACCGAGTCCAATTTTACATTTTTTAATGCGTCGGCATTTGGTATTCCGTAAATATTAAATGGCGGGACAAACGGCTAAACTGGGAGGGTAGTCGCGAAAAAAAAAAACATAAAAGTCAGCGTAACCGCGCGTGAATTAGTCAGTATTGTGTCGTCTCTCGCCCTCCCGCCACGCGTCCCTCAAACGTGCCCGCTTCATATAAGTTAATTAAATAAAAATACCGCCCGAAAAACCACCCACTGAGGTGTCAAACAGTAATCAACGGCTAGTCTAAGAGTTGACGACAAATTGTGTTACAGTCAAATACATTTATATATATATAAATGTATTTTTTTGACGTACACACTTACAGTAGAATTATATATATACATATATATAATTCTACTGTAAGTATGTACGTCACTGAACTTCTAAACGGCTGGACTGATTTTTTTATGCGTTTGGATGGTTAAGGTTCACAAAATAGCAGATGGCGCTGCAATCAGTATATAGATTATCTATCGATTTTTACGTTCGGGCAGGACAACGTCTGATGGGTACGCTATTTTATTTATATAAAAATCGATATCTGCCTGATCGGTAGCCCCTTGTAATATAAAAAAAAACTACACAACAGATTTTAGACGACCTTAAATCAGATCAAAATAAAAAAATAATATTTCAATCAACTCAAAATCAAAAACAATGCTTGAGTTTTTTAATAAACTTAACAAGTTTTTGTTTAAATAATGTGTTATATTCTAGTGATAATATATTTAATTTAGAACTAAGTTTCCGAGGGTTCTTTGCGGCCTGAATTGAGAAGAGCCCAAACCAAAGTCGGGTGTATTTTTGCTATAATCGTCTCACAATAATGAATCCAGGGGGTGAAACATCTTTTTATCTGTCCAATAACTGGTCAGATTCACCACGGGTACGCGACCCCGGACTCTAGCTGCTATTGTCACTCCCCCTGCATCGTCCGTCCGTCCGTCAGTAGTATCCGCATCCATTCTGTCCTCTCCATCTGCTTTTATATCCTTTTACTGTATCCCTTTCCTTTATTCCTGTCTATCTAATTAGAGATAGCGCTGGGCATGCCTTAGTTATAGAGATGTTTTTGGCAATTTAATAAATTAAAATCGAATTAAAAATACTTACTAAGTACGTGGCGAAGTAACAAGCATTCAAAAACACTACAGCTACTTTGAATATGACAGTACTTCTCCTACGGATGATGAGATCAGCGTACAAACATGGGAAGCGACTTTATTCCTACTATGTACAGAAGATAAACTTCTGAAACAAGCATTTAAAAACACTATAACTTTTTTGAATATGACAGTACTTCTCCTACGGTTGATGAGAAGAGCGTACAAAAATGGGAAGCGACTTTATTCGTCCTATGTAAAGAAGATAAATTCTGAAGCAACCATTTAAAACACTATAGCTACTTTGAATATGACAGTACTTCTCCTACGGTTGATGAGATCAGCGTCCAAAAATGGGAAGCGACTTTATTGCTACTATGTACAGAACATAAGCTTCTGCAACAAGCATTCAAAATCACTACAGCTACTTTGAATATGACAGTATTTCTCCTACGGTTGATGAGATTAATAACTCATAGAGTCAGACGTTACGTTTCGTACCTAACACCTAAATTACTTCTTCAACCTAGCGTTACCCCTGTCTAATACCAGGATTATCCTAAATTGCAGAGGATGTAGCTATGGGGCGAGCTAAGATGACCGATTACCGTCTGACGTAGTCACCTCTGGAACCTCCACAAACTCACTAGAAATATTTTCTTTTCAGCATTGCCGCCACATCACGTTGACCTTATGTGCGAAAAAGGAACTAATATCCGGACCCACCGGCCCGATCAAACTAATTGTAGTAAAAAGTTATTTTATGTAACACTAACTTATTCCGTTGTAACCCAAGATAGAGTCCACTAACTAACAATAAAAAAGTAAGGACCTCTCCAATAACAAAAACCGTAATGCTGTGAGTTCTAAAGACAGCTTGATTGTCTATGTCAGCGCTTCTAATCAGGCCACCGCATGAATTATTTATGTCCCACTTGTAGGGTGACCATGATTCCGGACAAGAACAGGACAATTTCCTAATTCATTGAGTATTTTTTTATGAGACTCGATTTAACTTCTTAAACGAATGTCATAAAATGCCATTTATATTCGTACTAGCTTTCCCGTAAAATATATAAAGTACCCCTAGATCTCTTTAATGGGGCCCTATCGAAAAACTTGGTCTTAGCAGTAGTCTACCAACTATAAAGTTGACCCCGACAAATGTCATCTTGGTATGTGCCGCAGTTTTCGAGGTTTTGTGAAGTGAAATTTCGCTTTTATACAATACCTATATATAAACAGCAAGTATTTTACAATCTTCACGACAAACAGCTGGTTATTAATCACCACCATGACTATGTAAACTTATGTAATGAAAAAATAATCTACAATAAAGATTACATATATGTTTAATACGGGAAGCGAAAGCTTTAGCTTTCATTGTACGATTATTTTAATGGCAAGATGACTGAATCGAAACACTAGTAGGTATACTTTCTTTTTTGTTCTCTAGATTACATTCGCCTCCACTTGATGAAACACATTTATATAAAAAATAATAATTTGTGCTTTACTATTAAACCACCGATTTTGTCTCGTTTTTATTCACGAATTTAAGCAGTATATTCTATAGATTACTTAACAAGTATTCCATTAGGCTTAAAAATCAGAATGAAAACGATAATTGACATAATTTTTCCCACTATTATTTTATATTGTGCGCGACATGGTCCCCCTATCACTTAAGGAGTTTTCTTTGCGTTTTTTCATCTTTCGAAGCTTAATTGGCACGGGATGTTTTCACCTTATTGTGGACTCATCGTAACAAGAAAATATATTTATATTTTCTTTAATGTTGCCACACAGCAAGCGTACATACATATATGTAAAGATACAATTATGTACATATATTTTCGTTATATCTACAATATTTCTGTTCTATCTCCAGCTCTATGATTGTTTGGCTTAAACCCACCTTGGAGTGTCGTAATTGAAGACGATGCGACCGCGCGAACTTCAATTATGACACTTCTTAGACATCAATATGTTTAATCGCACGTTCGTACGAACTGAATTCGCTCGCATCGCGCATTTGTATACTATTAGGATTTCAGTTAATTAAAACACGACGGATACGACTTAGGGACCTTCAGGAAAAGAGCATACTCATTTCTCAAAGGCCGGGCCCGGTTGAAGTCATTTCGATTTTTTGATATTTGTTGGGATACGCCCTGGATTGCTAAAATGGGGCAATTATGTCACGCACTACAGGCGTTCCAAAAATATAAGAAAGTGTACTGGAAAATATTGTTAACTAGCGGACCCGACAGACGATGTCCTGCCCGAACGTTGGATTACTTACTATTTACTACATTCTATTTTCGTATATTGTCCCCGTTCCACTTCTCCGTTATTATTAGAAATAACTGAATATGGTGGTTTAAGTATTCCTAAATTTCTGCGCAATTTTCTAAATTTTTACTTTCATTAAAACCTTCTCCTGTTAACAAACACAGCAAAAAAGCATTAGCGAAATCGGTCCAGCCGTTCACGCGTGATACCATGACCAAGATTGGGATACATTATATCTACAGATTATATCTTGGAATCAACATTTAGGTTTGCCGAACTGAATTTGGAGTAAAGTTACTAAGGAAACCATAAACCATCGTCCCAATTAAACAACATTGCAAAAACTATTTGAGCTAATCTTAATCAGTAAAGAATGACAGTTGTATTATTAAGTTGGAATATTTGACCCATACCAACAAAGCAAGTTAAACAAAACCTTATAAAAAGAAAGTTACTTTTAGAAAATACTTAACAATAGTACCTGAGATAGAATACTCTGCAGTTTTAGCATCTTTGCACGACACAGTAAATTCCCGTCCTCACGTACACTTGGTATTCAAAGCGAGCCAAAGTGGGGCAATTATGTCACGCACTATAGACGTTCGTGCACCAAAAATGGTATACGGGAAGGAATTCTTAATTTCGTCGTCGGCGAGGTTTTTAGGACTTCTTTATTGGGGATTACCTGCGTATTTTGATTAAAACGTGCCTTATCTTAATAAAACAGATTATAATATTTTCGTATAATATAGTTTGTTATATTAAGTTAAAGTGGGGCAATTATGTCACGCACTTGTTTTACGTGTGACACCAAATTGTAAAATAGCTAGTGTATAAAAATATTTCACATATCTATTGAAAACACAATTTATTGTTTTGAACGGAGCAATGACAATAAAAAAGCCGTGCAAAAAGCGGAAAAGCTTTTACACATCGAATGTGCGACACGCCAGCCATCCGCGCCAAAAATTCGAAGACTCCCAAAATAATTCCACAAAAAGTTCCAACGGAACTCAAAGGCCCGCATTGTTAGCGCACCACAAGATGCGACATCTCATTAACGTATGACGGAATTCTGAACCGTGACCCTATTTAATTTGCACCTCTTTGTATTTAAATTTAATTACTTTGCAAAAAAAGAAAAAAAGCATACTCATTTCTCAAACGCCGGCAACGCATCTGCGACCCCTCCGGTGTTGCAGTTGTCCATGGGCGTCGGTAGTCACTTAGGTGGGTATCAGCTGCTTGTTTGCCCCTTGTTATATTAAAAAAATCCGCGATTAATCCAAGGTAAACTAGTTAGGAAATAAGTAAATCATCTGTGATGTAGGTATGAAGTGTCCCATCAGACATGGTGTCAGAATTTAAAATTCCACATAACCTCGCTGTTCTCAAAACTACAAAGTTCCAATTACAAGAAATTCCAGGCCTCTCACAACGTGTCTGTGGAACTAGCTGCCATTTCTTATTTTCTGGAGTCTATACTTACTTAGGGGCTATGAAGAATCATTTCGACCGGCACAAAGACCGGTAACGCGTCTGTGAAATAGTGCGTGCCCATGGGCGTTCCTTATAATAAGATAAACCGTCTTTTATCTTTGTCGTATAAAAGAATCATAGATAAATATGTTGTTAAGACGACTAAAATTGATGAAGTAACCTAATGTAGAAGGTACTGGTCCAAGAAAGTAGAGGCCCAGTGGTGGGATATAACAGATAAAAAGGACAAGTCTCTCCTACCTTCTTATATGCTATCCTATTCCATACAAGAAGGTATATGGGATAGCCTGTACCTTCTTGTATGGAAAGGGATAGTATACAAGAAATTCCATACAAAAAGGTATACATGATGCCATGTTTCATTAGCGAACAAAAATTCGTCTCCGTAAAAATATTCGTTTTTCTCAACGAAATTTATTAAGAGAGAATTCCTGAGCGAGATAGCACTATCTTCATCTCACTCCAGCAGGAGTTAGCTATCTCGCTCACTATGTACACTAGTGCCAGCCTCACTTAGTTGTGCCGTCGACGTCCGCGGTCAAAGACGTGGCTATGCCACTGTTCTTGTATCATCTGTCCGCAACAGTAGTGACGATTGTATTACAATGTAGTTGTTTGTAAAGCTCTACTGTACAGTTGGGAATTTGGGGTTACGACAATATACCCGGAAGCCATCGATAATACAAATATGCAATGTTAAACAAACCGTAATAATAACCAATAAACTCAATCAAATTATAAATTTTAGGAACATAAAGTGTAAATTATAATTTAACTAAAGAATTGTAAAATTTAAAAATTTCTCCGATATTACAGAACAAAGAAACCGAGCGCTGTAATAATTTAATGACATACGATGGTAAAAGACCTTAATGGACAAATATACATACACATTTACCTTAAGCCGAAATTCTAAAATAAATAATTCGTAACGAGAACCCGATTTCGCCTTATTGAGTGTAATAGGAATAATATAAACTTTTACAAAAAAATAAACTTTTATACCTTAAACGGGAAAAGTCGAGAGACAGTATTATGTGCTAAGTCTACTATTATTACGTATAGTTTTTGCAGAACATTTCTTCCGCTTTTAATGACTCGCATCATCTGCCCAACCAACCAAGAGAATTATCAAAATCGGCTCAGTAACAGACCAGTCAACGAGGAAAATAACTATACATCCCGTTTTTAAGACGTTTATAACTAGAAACACTTAGTTCATTCATAAATCGATATTCAAGTCATTACTTGAGGGCCTGGCACGAACATTCTCGATAGTTTTACATACTTTAACGTTCGAAACGAAACGTCAAATGAAGGTTCGTGTTCCATTGTACACAACTTACATCGATCGACTAACTATGTTGTATAAAATGTAGTAATAATATTTCATTTGACGTTCGGTTTCGAACGTAATAGTAAGTAAAACTATCGAAAATGTTCGTGCTACGCCCTCTGGAGTTTGTTACTCTATATGAACGGAAATAGTCGATAGATAGTACTTAGTTAGCCAAAATATAGTTTACAAAAATAGTTTTAATGATAGATTTTTTTGTGACATGGGACTTAGTAAGTAGTGTACATTTAGAAAAGAATCAATAATATCGATAGAAAAATTGAGCCAAATAATCGAGTAACATAACAACAGTCCATCCCTTTGTTGAAAGTAGTTTAAGAAAAAAAACGAAGAACACAGTATATTCGTAAATTAATTCAAGTCAGCAATTGCAGCCTGTTGTTGTATATGTAAGGATTTGTTATGGGTACAAGCATATAGCACCAGAGGCCGAATCCAAGGAGGAAGTTGAAAATAATGACCAACCTTTGCATGAGAGGAAATTTGAATATGTCGAAGAAGTTGGGAAAGCCGAGATGGTTGCAGAATATGTGGGCGATGAATGGTGCACAGAAGTGACCTGTAAAAGAAATAATTCAATATTACGTACATATCTGTGTACATATATAATATTGTCTAATATCTTACATACATTTTATTACATACATATCTATAAATAAATATATACAGGACTATATGACACACGGATGTCTCATCCTACGGAAAGCAACTTAATGCCTGTGTTATAGGCAACAGACGCCTGTTATACACAAATATTTTTTTTAAATAGAAATACATACATAGATACACTCAGACTCGAGGCGGGAATCGAACCCACGACCCCCGGAACTGAAGGCAGGATCACTGCCCACTGCGCCAACGGACCAGTCTATGTATGTAATATTTTATTTAAGGATTATATACTGGCTGTGCCCGCGCCTTCGTCCGCATAAAATTAGGTAATAAATATAGATTAAATTTTAGCGTGATGATATATAGCCTATAGTCTACCTCGATATTAGCGTTAGGTGGCCACCTAACACTGAAAGAATTTTTCAAATCGAAACAGCAGTTCCTGAGATTAGCGTATTTAAGCAAACAAACAAAGTCTTCAGCTTTATATATTGGTATATAGAGCGTATAGATAGATATTAAGAGTATTTCTTAGGAAGAGATCGTAGCTTAACGAGTGGCCGACATTTGAGTCAACCACTAGATTAAGTAGCTCATACCGCGGTCGATTGATAGATGGGTGACCAACAATAACACCATTCAAACATTCGACCTCCTCCGTGTTTCGGAATACACGTAAAACAGTGGGTTCCGATTAATTTCGCAGTAATATTAGTTTTTTTTTTATATAATAAGGGGCAAACGAGCAGCCGGCTTTCATCCAAGTGACTACCGACGCCCATGGACAACTGCAACACCAGAGGGACCCGCAAATGCGTTGCCAGCCTTTGAGAAATGAGTATGCTCTAGTTGTGAGACTCTTAACTCGCCCCACAGGCGAGGAATGAAAGGTCGATATGCTCAACCACCGCAAAGGAAGATCTTCGTGTCCGGGCTAGTTGGAGTTGCCGACAGTTCTTCGTAGGAAGGTCTATATATAGTAGTCGTAAGTAGAAACTTCGCTAGCGTGAGTTAATTTGTATGGAGATTTTCAGTGTTTGTACTGCGGTCGTCGTCATCCCTACAGCACCATCTAGTTTGTTTTGATGTAACCTTTTTCCACTCGATGTCATTACCATCTCGTTATGTAGGGGCAGCTACAGATCCTACTACACTATGGAACTTGGCACTACTACACTATGTGACATTAATTGGGTTCTGTTTACGTGAACATGTATATGGCTTGACAGTATAGGATATTAATAAACTTCGTTCATTTGAAAACAAGTTAAAATTAGACACTTACCGGTCCTCAAGAATAAATATCCAGAATAAGCGCCAAAAACAGTCGTGAAAGAGAACTGGAACACTGAAAATAGAGGGAAATAACTGTTAATTTCCTAAAATCAACTCTACAATTATGTGTAATACGGACAGTTTTATAATAAACTCATGTGTGATATTCGAGAGTTGTTATTAAGTTAACTTAAAACCTTTATTATTTTTCTCATTCAAAAATCCCATTATAATGTAAAGGATTATTTAAATGATGAACACCAGAATATAAAACATTAAAAACAAAATAATATGCTAAAAATGCTGCAATATATAAATATCAAATATAAACCAATGCTAGAATGGGTCGCCATCTATCACCCGGTCGCACCCAGAGCAACTTAGCGTTCGACTCAAATGCAGACCACTGATTTAGCCACAACCTCCTCTTTTTGAATAGAGAATATTAAAAGCTTTTGCAACATATATTTGTTCGGTTAGACTCTTTAGTTACTTTATACCTCTACACATCTCTAAGAAAAGGGTCTTGACAGGCAGACTTATAAAATATTGAGTTCTATAGGGGTTGCTTTTTACCTTTAATGGTAAAGAACCCTAAAAAAGTAGTACCATTCTAAAGGGTATTAATAAAATCTCATAATTGTTTTTCATACTCACATGAGACGAAAAAAGCTGATCTAAATGAATGTCCTCCTGTCAAAAGCTCGTAAACATGATGGAAATGAGCTGAAAATAATATAAATGATAACTTTTGGTACCATTTGACCAACTGGAAGAGGATAAAATTTGGCACAATTGTAGTTTATATTGAGGAGGGTGTGTGAATTCTAATATTCTTATAAAATATGCATTATAAATATATTAAATTATTATAATAACATCACACGCACACCAACGCCAAAAATTTACACACACATGTATACATTTTACTATAGGACGGTTTTAAAAGAAGTCATAACAACCAAAGAATTAAAATTTTGGTTATATTTTTAAATATGGAATGCAAATTTAAAGATTTGTGACTGAATTACGATCAGCTGGCAATCTCTAGTAAATATAATTACCAATTCCAAATAAAAATGGACCAGTGAAGACAGCAGTATATGGGCTTAGACATTGAAGTAAAAGAGGCATCATACAGGATCTAAAAACCCACTCCTCACTTAACGGAGCCATTATGTGGTTACGTAGCCAAACCAGGTCCCGCCAACAGTACATCCAGTAAAAAGGATCTGAAATGTAAAAACAAATTTATTTTCGTTTTTAAACATAACCATATTAGAAAAAATAGGAAAGATAGAACAGAGACGGTTGAGTAATATTTTTAATTTTTAGGGGAGCTCTTACCTTAATCATTGGCCAACATTACGCTCACTTATAGGTTAAGTGGCTCTTACTACTGCAAGATGATAGATGGGGGCCAAATTCTAACACTGGTTTACAAATATACAACCTCCTCTGTGTTTTGGAAGGCATGTAAAACTTTGGGTCCCATTTTGGTGTCACTGAGTTATATTAGTTCTAAGATAATGTTATACAGTCATCTTAACTCACCCCACAGCCTCATCTTCTGTAATTAACAAGGACCTCAGAACTAGAATGGCATAGCGCTGAGTACAAGAAGAGGAGTGTCTGAACTTACTTCTATTTTATTATCCTAGTATTACCATACATACCAGTATATAATTTCCAAGTTCCAGCAATGAAATGCATAGTTAGTGGTCCCAAAAATAATGTAGCTGTTAACAGTAATGGCAGTATAAATGCTTGTATTGTGCCTGACATTCGAAAACCCATGTACTCATAAAGGGGAGCTTTTTCTAGAGTTTCTTCTTTAAGTAAAGTGTAAGTAAGCACAGGGGCTAGCAGCATCATGCAGAATACACTAAAAAATCTTCTTTTGATTGTTACTGGATGGTCCCTGTAATAAGATTTGTGGCCATTATTTACGATTGACCAATGAAACCTTCATGGTGGTTATAAAAATAATGGCCTTGTCATTATAAGTGAAATTAATTAAAGACTTTCTCAAGTAATGTGAAACGTATTTTATTTGTAAATACATAAAATAATAAAAGAGGCGATTTTTTCTAATATTCACACAAATTTACAATCCCCAAAAAATCTCAATCATTGATAAACCAAGAATAAAAATTATTTATGAGAATATAGCATCTTTAATTATCATAGAAACTGACCATAAGGAAGAAAACAGGAAAATAAAATGATTAATTCTCGAAAACCAAAACATTATTTTCCTTTTTATTAACTAAATGTTTCCCTATGTGAGTACTCATATGAGATAGCCTTTCTATAATGAAAATTGATCGTCAATTCATCAACTCCTACAAAACCTCACACACGACAACCTCCACTTGAGAATAGATTTGGATTGGTAAAATGGTGTTCCAACTTATAATGACTAAAAGATGTAAAGACCAAGTTATAATATATAAAAAGAACTACATACCTGTTTAAATTAGACCTCCAAATATACAAACTAGCAACATATGTAAAAGTCAAAAAAATACAAGTGACTCCCGACAGAATACAATTGCTGTGATCAATCATGATGATTTATTTTACTACAAGTAAAAAATTGTTCGTATATCAGTAAAATATTAGGGACTTTTTAGACTTCAGACAATAATGAAATTTGACATTGGCGGCTGTCAAAATTATTGATCCACTTAGGGATGCTGATATTTTTCGATATTACACGTACATAAAACTTCGTTCATCTTAAATGTTTTTTATGCCGGAGCCAGACATAGCTTCATTTGAATGATCATGCTGTGTGGCCGGAGACTTTGTGTAACTGCGCAAAATTTTGGAGTACTTTGTAGTCAAGGACAAAATGTACAAACACTTTGTCTGCCTGCGACAGTAGTGTTTCTTGCATTTTTGAATGTTTAGTGATGTCATTTTAAGTGAAATAATTATGATGACTCGTAAGTCAATAAAGTGCAAACTACACCGCGCAAAACGCAACTCTGTTGCGGAATGTCAAAACCTGGCAGCTCCGCGGTTATTCTTTTATTAGTATAAAAATACAGCTATCGCCTAGGTCACTTCGCGGTCGTTTTTTTGTTGTTGTGTGGTCCCAACCACTCACAGCATTTAGACGACTCGTTTTAAGACGTTCACTGAGTAGGGTTAGTAACTTTGATATTCAATAAATATAAAATGCGTCTCTGGCAGAGGGAAGTGGTGGGGGGGAAGGTCTATTAATCCCTCAATAATGCCCCTAACCCTCCCCCTCCCTAAATTCGCGTGACGCATATTAAGGTTGTAACCTTTTTCTGTGGCAGGGAACGTTTATATTACGCCCGCGCCAGATATAGCTCAAAGTGTTTGTACATTTTTGTCCTTAAACGCTACAAAGTTCTACAAAACTTTGCGCAGCTACGCAAAGTCTCCGGCATGATCATTGGAATGATCACTGATAGAATTAGGCGTTACTTTGCGGAAAACCATGACATTCATGAAATACTAAACTACTTTGCTTAAATCCGCGAATGAATACGAGGTGCAATGCTGCAACCCAAAAGCTACACCACCGAATCCGCCACCAAAGCAAAGCACTACACTGACTTTCCGATGTGCCTAAACTCACGTTTTACTTCGGTACCGAAACATCATCAGGAGATAGTCTATACACACTTTACGAATAACCTTTGTAGAGTATTTCATGCAGAAATAGCTCTACAAAATTCTACTTCCCAACGTTATCCCGGGCTGGTACCAAGGTCTGTTTAAATTATAAAATAAAAAAATATATATAGGACTATATGACACCAAACGTCTGTTCCTGAGGTACACAACTTAATGCCTGTGTATAGGTAACGAATGCATGTTATACACAAATATTTTTTTGTAGAAATATATAGATATATGTATATAGACAAAACACCGAGGCTCGATGCCGGAATGGAATTCACGATCTCCGGAGCAGAAGGCAGGGTCACTGCCCACTGCACCAACGGGCCAAATAGTTCATTACAAAAACGGGTTAATAGTTATTTTTTTTTTGTATGTAAAAGATAAAACTGCTTTCTGTGGGTTATACTTAGGAGATAGACATTTGCCATCGCGGACTTTATTCTAGATCTTTTTAAGATGTACAATTTGGTAGTATATTGGTTTGGTCTATCTCGCCAGCGCACGCGGCGTAAGCGTACAAAAATACGTTTTTTAAGACATCTCGTTACAAATCATTGATATTTTCAGCTTTTATCTTATATAAGCTAAATGTCTTATAGAAATAAACCTTCTCCTTATAATGCTCTGTTTATTAGAGAAAACCACATTAAAATCTGTTGCGTAGTTTGAAAGATCTGCGCGTGCAACGCTGGGAAGCGATTTCATTTTATACTATGTAGTAATTATAAAAGTAACATAGCTCAGTTTAACAGAACCGAAAAATCGCATTCGGATTTGTGCGCATCGGTCAAATCTGAGCAGAAAAAAACGAGCGCCATAGCCGGTGGGCGATGGTAGAAAATTGGAAATGTCATTTTCGGGCTTTTTTCAATGTTTGGCGCGGCGGCATGTTTGGTAGGCGATAGTGTCCGGTGGCGCGCCTCGCCCCGGGCCGCGTACCTGCACCCCTTTGACGGGCGAAAATAAGAGATTCGCCATTTTATCGTATTGTCATTTTATATAGCACTCGAACGTGGCTTTTTCGTTTTAATTGCGTTGAAAAGCTGGATGAAATTTGCAATATTACAATACTGATTCTTTATTTAATCCGTGTAGTTACTTGTGTACTAGTGTACTTTCGGTACCGTTTTACGAAAATTACGCGGACGGAGGAGCATGAAACCTGGCACAATTATAATTTACGTAGAATATAGTATATGTGAATGCTAATTTTATTTATAAAATGTGCATTAAAATACATTAAATTATTAAGTTATGGATGAGATTGGCCCAGGAAAGAGGAAGGTGGATCACGAAGGGGAAGGCCTTTGCCCAGCAGTGGGACACAACAGGCTAATATAAAATAAAAAAAAATATTAATATAAAACCTCACGCACACCAATGCCAAACGATTTATACACACATGTATACATTCTACTATGAGATGGTGTGAAAGCGTGGTCATGACTGTTTGTACGAGTAAAACTAACTGTCAAAAATAACATTGTCGTTGTACAAAGAATTAAAACTTTGTAGAGGCTGTCATAATCAGTACAAAGTAATGATCATTAAATAATATAAATAAATAACATTTGACAAATATGCCGTCCAGTCCAACTTCAGGCCATGAAATGTATCTCGGCGCGAAAAAAAGGCGTTAGAGCCTAGGGGCTACGTAGAAAATTGGTAACGTCCTTTTTATCCTTTAATGTTTGCACCGGGTTTGGTTCGGCCCAAATCTGATAGGATTCGGTAACACGCTTTGCCGGCGGCCACTGTCATACTGTTTGACACGCGCCATAAAGGTGCGTTTACACTGACCGATATCACGCGCCATAAAGGTGCGCTCATACTATCAGACATGAGTTTGTTCTTACCGAAGCGTTTCTTCTGAACCAGTTATGTTGAAGCTATCACTGCTAAATCGTACATCATTACCGTGTAGGGAATCTGATCGTAGAACTTGTCTTGTCAAGTTTTATGTTCTTAATAAGAATCTACGTATATAAAAGTGAAATGTCACCAAATCTCGAAAACTTCGAGAGATACAAAAGTGAAATTTAAGGAAAGAAAGAAAGGAGATAGTTTATGGGTAGTAGACATCAGCTGAGAATAGGTTTTTCGATAGGGCCAGATTAAGGAGGCCTAAGGGTTTACTCTTACTAACTGATTAATTAATATAACTATTTATTTCATTAAGAAAAATAATTTTCATTTCATGGTTACATGTCCTAAATTTTAATGTGAATTGTTTGGACACGTGGCCGGCGACGTCGCCATGGCGTCTCGGTAAAGTAGCGCTCTAAGAATTATAAAAAGAAAGGAATACATTTTACATTGATATACACCGTCTTAAATAATTAATATAACTTAACAAATTAATACGAAATATTTTATCGAATATAGAAGATTTTTACGCCTTGAATTATCTAGCAATACTACTTAGCTCTATGTTGAATCTATACTGGGTGTCTGATTTTGATGAGACTTCCGTTAAAAGATTGTTATTTAATAAGGAACTAGTGGTTTACCGAGACTTGGCAGGCGTAAAATTTGGTGAAAACTGTTAGCGCGATGATATATAGCCTTCCTCGATAAATGGGCTACATTACATTGAAAGAATTTTTCAAATCGAACCGGACGGACGGAGTAGTTCCTGAGATTAGCGCGCCCAAGTAAATAAACAAATAAGCTCTTTAGCTTTATATATTAATATAGAAGTATAAATAACTTAGATAATAAAAATGAATTTTAGCAAAGTAATAATTGGCGTTACACACAAAAAAAAAATATAATTAACAATATCGAATTACTGTTAATGGATAATACATTAACTTGGTTTTTTTTTTAAATAAAATTAGATTTACTCTTATTTTCATTTTTGATACTTCTCTCAAAATTACCTTCCAGAAATTTATGTCAGTGTAAAGTCCCTTCCAAAATTACCTTATACGTTTAACCTTGCACCAGATGTGAATTCATTGGTAGTATATTTCCTTGGTCATAATTTAACGGCTCGCTGGTTTTTCACTGCATCCTTAAATAATATTTCTAATTTCTTCAATAAAATTTCGAAAAATTGATCCGCCATCGCAAGAATCGCATCTGCTGCTTTTTTGGAAAAAACTTGAATTCTATGGGCACGTTGGGCGTTTTTGAGATGGGAATAATCACTCTCGACAGTGTTACCGTACCGACACCACTAAAGATTGGTTTTCACTTCTATGGACACTCCCGGAGTGTCAGTGTTCATTATTTTTTAATATATGTATATCCTGGGTTCAATCTTTTTAAAATTTTCAAATTCTTTGCGCCGTTGTCTACGATGATTCAGAGGTCGATTTTTGCAAAGCGTCTTCTTGGTGTAAACTTGAACTGAAGAATTCTTTCGACACGTTGGGCTCTTTGGAGGCCTTTCCCACTTGTTCGGGTATATTTGACTTACATTCATTAGAACCGAGAAATCTCGTAACGCTTTTGTTTATTCATATTTTACGGACCGCAGAGCGAAACAAGCAAACATTTTAATAAACAGTTTGACCCTTATCCGGGCCGATGCTTTATTTAACACCCAGTCTCGAATATATTTTATGACCTCCACTCAAATCCCAAATCGCATTCGATGGTTTTCAATTTCCCGCGCACCCTGTAGGCTAGCTGGTGTTACCATGTTTTAGTTGTTTAGAATTATGTGTCCTCCTTATCATATATATTATATTATAGCTCATAAGTTTCTAGTTATTTATATAGAAATTTTGTGGGACAGTAGTTTAAAAAATTGGACTATTCTAAAGAGCTATATCGTATCATCGTCCGCAATCAATTATTATCAGGATCATTGTACCTCGATATATGCTATAATCTATAAAAGTACAGTCAGATAATAGATTAGGAAGCGGCACAATTGACTATTCAGACATTTAATAAAATAGAAATATAAGTATGAGCTTAAATTGAATTATATTTAAGTATTGAATTGTACTATATCTTTTACGGTATAGGTTTAGGATTCAGTAAAGAAAGAAAGTAACTTTCTTTCTTTAACAAAACCTAAAATTTATTTTTTTAAATGCTTTCTACTTAACTAGCTTGATTTCTTACAAGCCAGCGTTTACGCAGTGATAAAAACTGCAATAAAAATATATTTAGAAAATGTAAAATAAATATAATATGGAGAACGTACAAATATATCAGAGAAAGCTTTTAATATGCCAATTTAATTTTATAGCCAACAGAAATAACTTAAAGTTGCTGGGATTTCTAGTGGTTGACCCTCAATAGTTCCCTCCCTTCCTTATATTATTTCCTCATATATTATGTATTTGGCCCTTTTATCGGAAAGCTTGATGAACCATGCTTTAACATGCACCTTGATATCTTGGTCAATTAAGTGTGTCCACCAGTCCCTGTTTTCCGTGAGCTTCTCCTAATTGCCATGCTCGATATTAAAGAAAGACAGGTGACGCTTGATGCAGTCCTTAAAGCGGAGCAGCAGCCAGCAAAATAGTCACAACCACCTATCTGGTTCTCTCGGAGTGAACATCTGCTCTGGGTGTGGCCGTCCGTGTCAATCCAGGATTAGGTTGCACAGCCACAATTGGAAGTATCGCTAAAATACACACTGCATCAGTCATTTGCAACAGATGAAATGGCCAATGATGATGATTATGTAGATAGATAGATAAATTCTTTATTACACACAGTTAATACAGCTTACAATATAAAGAACTAACTTAACTTTAAAACTATAAATACGTGTGCAAAGGCGGTCTTACTGCTAAAGCAATCTCTTAACCTTTAGCGAAAGGAATTTTTGTAATGTACTAAATGGATAGTGCAAGATAATGTAAGGGAAACTGACATAAATGGTGTATCTAAATATACATACCTACAATAGATATATAATATATAAATAAATACACATACATATATGATATATACATATGATATATACATGTGTATTAAACTTAAATTTTTAAATAATAATCATTCAGACGACTTTTAAAGATGGAAAGAGAATTAGAGTGCCGGATTTCGTGAGGAAGCGAATTCTATAATTTGGCTGATCTCGCTGTAGAAGAATTGTTATTACAGCAATAACTCTACAACAGCGACCTATAGAACTATTTAGGATAGATCGAAGTTTACATTTGCTACTCTTTTACTAGTAGTTGTACTTTATGGTGATAAAAAAGATTTTCAATGGAGGAACAGCAATAATTTAAAACCCGTGCTTGTTACGGTCGATTAAGACATATATGCTAATTTAGTGGATTTTGAGTCAACCCTCATGCTAAGAGTTTAATTATGATACTTATCCTTTAAGAGTGGTATAGAAGATCCTTTTGCAGTCAGCCAAAAGAAACGGTTAGACGATCCCTTTAAATCAATCTAACATCGAAACTCAATATTCAAAGTAGGCTCGTATACTTTTAGAACAACATAACGAAATTTCACGTCAAAGCGCAGGACAAAAGCGTACTAGTACGAGTCAAGTTTACCCAACCACATTCCTTTTACGTGCACAACCCACCGAAACACACGTATATTAATACTGTCACACCTTAAATATGCACCAGGAGTCAGCTTTCTCCATGTAATTGGAGAAAGTTCACAATTGAATTAGTTTTCCGCAAAACGCGATGTCATTATTTGAATCAAATTCAATGATGCAAATAAATTGCTCGGATAGAACATTATCTGTTTTCGTTATTTTCAAATCGTTTCCCATTTAACTTATAAGTACCCTCTTTATAAAAATTGCTATCGGACCTGGCTAACCTTGTCCGTGCCTGAATGGTGGGTTACTTACTATTTATAAGATCCGATATTATTCTATTATTCCCACTCGCGTTCCCGTTCCCGTACACAATCCCGATCCATCCATCCGGATGACGGATGACGGACATGACGGATCCCGTACATATTCCGTCCATCTCCTGGATCTAAGTTACCTACCCACCAATTTTCTGCAGAATCGGTTTAGCCGTTGTTGTTTTATAAATAGTCTAACTAACATGAATTTCTTTTATAAATACACATGTATAGGTATACAGCACAAGTGCAAGAAAAAGAACTATCAAAGGAACCTTAGCTAGTCAACAACTATTATTATAATTCCTCTTTTAAATAGGATATTTAAAGCGGCAGCGCTAGTATCATATCAAATGTTGTTAGACAGGAGATTTAATACCGACAGGCGAAATTGAACACTGCTAGACTGAGCACATGTACGGTGTATCCAAAGAATGCTGTTTTATTATATTTATATATTAAGAGACAAACAGGCAAGCGGTTCATCTGAATGACTACAAGACTACTAGACTACTGCAGTAATAAGTTCATTTGTCTACTTATTTTCCCGTTATTGCTATAAATAATGCAACAATATAATTTTGCAATTTATTCTGGGAATCAGCTACTATCTATTCATACTCCTAAGTGATAAGGGAACGAAGCCGCGGGGTACAGCTAGTAATATATAATATATTCTTTCGGATCGAGTGGCCTAGAAGCTTGGACA
Organism: Charaxes varanes; assembly: GCA_024363005.1. Taxonomy (NCBI): domain Eukaryota; kingdom Metazoa; phylum Arthropoda; class Insecta; order Lepidoptera; family Nymphalidae; genus Charaxes; species Charaxes varanes. The sequence continues at coordinate 25,867,903 of JANCMC010043217.1, forward strand.
CCTACAGAATCAGCTCAGCGCTCGCCAAATGCTCTAAATTTGTTCTAGACTTTCCTAGAAACAGGTAAAACACTTTTAAACAATTACTATGTAAAGGGTTCTAAATCTGAATTACAATTTTTTTTACGTAAGAAAGTTATGTAGAGACATAGATATGATTTTTTCTTTATTTTTTTCCTCCCTGATTTCTCCTCTTAAGCTCTGATATATTAGCGGTCTTCAAGTACCTTTCGTGGGCGAATCGTTAAGCAGCGAATAGACGGTATAGTTAATAATCCCATAGAATTCCCGTGTGGTTAATTATGGAAATACATCATAATAGAACGGGAGGCGGTTCCAATATTTTATCACGAAAATAATTAAAAATTTTAACAAATACAAAACAGACTTCAAATTGTCACAACTGGACCAAATTGAAATGGGACCACTCGGGAAGCACCGGCTTTAAAATAAGAAAGAATCATCCAACTTGGTACATCCAGTCGAAAGTTCCGAGGTAACAAACATTAAAAACATGAATTGAGAATCTACTCATTTTTTGAAAACGGCTGAAAAACCTGGCCATTTTTGGACATTTTAACTACCCTATATAAAAATAAACGCTTCAAAAACCGTTTCGTATGTTTATTTATGACTGATAGTATATAGCCAGAATTCGAAATTTCACCACCATCAAATATCCAGGGCTCTGCAGTTACTAGGAATTTACACAACGTCTATTCAACCGACTTCAAAAGTGGATGGCGTTCTTAACTCGACCGTTTTGTTCAAATTGCTCAGAACCGATTTTGATGATTATTTATTTGAAACAGTTTTTATATGAAAGCTGGTGCTTTTCGTGTGGTCCCGTTTCAATTTGGTCCAATTCTGACAATTTGTAGTTGGTTTTATTTATTGTTAAAATAATTCAAATAATGGAGACTCGTTTAGCATCATTTGTTTTTTTTAAACCTTTCTTATCTCTCTAGGTTGGCACAAAATTTGCGAGTCTTCTGTTATTGCACGTAATCTATGACCCCCGGTCATGTGACTCAGATGAACCAGGTCTAGAACCACTTGCCCCCTTTTTTTTAATTACCCTGTAATTTCCTACTGCTGGGCAAAGGCCTCCGCATTCTTAGACGACACTCCTCTATCCAGAGCTAAACCAATCCACTCATTTCCAGTATAGGCGTCGCGCCACCTCTTCCTCGGCTTACCTGTCTTCGGCGGCTAAGAACTTACGGCTGCTAATATACTTCTACCTAACTACATAAAGAAGTATTTTTAGTATTCATTGAAACTAAAATTACTAGCCAACAGGAATATTTGTCATTTTATACGTAATAAATATCCCGTGGTCTCTCAGACTACACGGTCAGTGCATCCAAACCGTCAGCGGCCGTATGCCATTTAAGGCGATTCCACACCTGTCCACTTGATTTAATACACTCGTTAGCTACTATGTGGAAAGCTATGTCGATTGACTTAACACCGTTTACTTTGTATGTACTAAAAAACTGATGGATTCCAATGCTACATTATTATTAAAAAGCTTTAAATAACTTTTTGTATTATTAATCCTTATCGTAGAGTAGCATTTGTGTGTTTTTTGGCACTTTTGTACCGGCTGTGAATTGTTTTAGAATCTCTCCCATTAAAAATATTTTGTTTTCCACACCTTTTGGTATTAAAAAAAAAATGTTTTATGCGTTGTATTTATTGAGGTTACATGAATTTTTTTAACAAATGAAAGCGGAATTCCACTGAAGATTTTCTTTAAGAAACACAAAGACAGAAGAAAAATATTAAAAGTATTACTTGGGTATTGCTTACGTTTACAAAACACTGGATCTAAAATAAGGAAAACTTTGCCTTTTTATATGTCTATATACTGACACCATAACTTGCAAATAACTGTTTTAATGATGTCATTACAATAAATATTTCCGAAAAAACCTAGTATTAACATATAAGATGTACAGAACGAGTCTGATAATTGAAAATTTGTTACACGAAATAAAAATGTATGTATGTTCTCGTTAATGATTGAAATAACGAACGCAACTCTACAAACTATTACGAATGTTTCGGCGCGGAATATTCGGAGAGCAATTAGTGGGATAGGTGAGCTGCGAGTGGTAACCGCATCGCTGCATAACTCTATTTCCAACATATGTATTTTTATTCTTTTTAATAATAAATACGTCGTATATTTTTTTAAAGTATTTCAAACCGTATTACTCACCTTAAATTGCATAGAATTAGTAATAAAAACTTAAACCATAGAGGTCATATTCTTACACGTAAGCATTTTATGTACTGACGTTTATTATATTTGTTTAAAAGACTTCAGTGCTTATATGGTATATCATCTAACATGGTTGAAGGGCGGACTGAAACTTTAAGGTTCCAGCGCTGGGTTATATTTGCACTATAGCCGAAGCTTTTCAGGTAATAATTTAAGGTTAACAAAAATTTTAGGCATAACTCGTTATTGACATAAAGGCTGAGACTGGTAATGAACCTGTCCCAAATTCCAGTAATGAAATAGACAACTATTGATCCATATATTTATTTGGGCTTTTGTCTTTTCTACGCACCACTTTTATTACACATTGTTGTGTATTAACATAATTCTGACACACTTTATATCTGCCATACATTACTCTTAAATACAAAACGTAAAAACAGAGAATCAAAAATGAGATTGTATAATAAAATTCCTTTGTCTATTGTTAAAAAAAAAAAGTAAAAACAACTGCCTCGTTTGAAGAAATTTTGACAGTGTTACGAATATAGGTTAAAAGCGTGCTGTGGATGGTTTAATTAAAACATTTAATTAATTTAAAACATTTAATTATTTTGAGCGCTTGTTACGCAAAGGTCGCTTTCCTCGATGAAAAATTTAAATTTTACTAGTTAAGTCATTCAAAAAAATTATAATCAACAATTCAAGTGTGTAGTACAATAGAGTAAGTTTTCAGGAATGTAATACATCTTCATAAATTAATAAAATAATAAATTTATTCTGAATAATGAGAATAGGAATAAAGTGTGGGTAAAATAGTTTTATTGAAGCAATCCGTCTTGAGAACCATTTTCGCAAATATTCATTTCAGTAGGACTAGCATGTCACTATCTGCCCCCGCATTTGTTCGCTTACAGAAAAATGTCTTACGACGTAGTTCTATTTTTGTTCTCCAGTATTCGACCTCAAAAGACATGCTACAGTTTTGTGCATTTTAAAAAATATGCACATGTGTTCGTGTCACGCGATTACGTAAGAAAATATGGTGTACTATTAAAGACATTTCCCACATAATGCTAAAGATATTCAACTACTATCCCTCCATACCCTTTTTCAATCAGACCACTAGACACCACGTGGGCTTTCACCCCTATACTGTACCCAAACTAATAACCTAAGATCTGAAACTCTCTTCCTACATCAATGTTTCCCAATAACTGCAATTTACTTTAAAGCTAGAATAAATACAAATTTTCTTACTACCATCTTATCACTTTCATTTAAACATTTCATCAGGTGGGATCACGGACAAGTACTAAAATATCAACGCATTAAAAAAAGGTTGTTTAAAGAGCTATAGATGACTGAACTTAACCGCACTCCAAGTGCCCAGTGTTTTTTATTAATCTATAAACGCACACTGCTAGGCAAAGGTCTCTCTCTCTTGTCCACCACCTCTCTTCTATCCATGGTTGGCTTAATTTACGTCTTTTCCGAAGAGTTCCAAATCACTATGTCCATTCACACTCAACCTACCAGGTCATCAGCCGCCATTGGTAGGTGTCCATAAGGTAGCTATGTTGGCCCCGCTTTGTATTGTTTCCAAGTCTAGTGCCGTAAATTTTTAACACTTAACGTCTACTTCTATTTCAATAAGGCATAGATTAGGCAAGCTTACAGATAGTAATAAGCTGTCTCTACTAACGATCTCCATAACGTTCCTATCGTTACCGATACCCGCCATCGTGTTTTAATTACGGTAAGACAATCAATTCTACTTGGAACCCGAGCCATTCATCTAATTGAGCGGGCAAGCTTTTTATGTGTTTATCTGTAGAAATATATATTGAAGTTGTGTTTAATGCGTCGAAATAAAATTTTCAGTAATAGTTAAGGAGGTCGTAGACTAATCAGTGGCTGGCATTTGACTCGATTGCTAAGTTAAGTAGCTCTTACTGCGGCCGAGTGATAGATGGGTGAGCAATTATAAGACTGGTTTTGAAATATCCGACCTTCTCCGTGTTTCGGAACGCACATAAAACAGTAGATAAATGCCACTGAGTGATATTAGTCGTATTTTGTAGAGACTGCGCATTCCGGGGATGACGTCAGACGGTTGTCTTACCTCTTTCTGCTGTTACATCTTCTGCAATCTAAGCGGACACGGATAACGCTAGGAAGAAGAGGAAATGAGTACTTATAACAAAAAATACCAATTTTTTTTATCTGTTTTATGTCACGGGAAATCTCCCTAGCGGTTGGGTCAATTTACTTACAATAGTAGACATCTGATGATAGGGAGCTGATGTTAGAAAGATTATAAATAGGCTAATACAATGTTGAATCTTAATTATAGAAGTATGGTTCTATGTTGTGGATGAAGAGCCAAACTGATGGCAAGTTGGCTGGTTACAATTCGATGTACTAAGTTAAAAAAAACCAAGCTGTAAGTGGGTCGTAATGAGATGAGCCTATATTGAGAAAAAGGTTGCAACAAATTGATGCTGTTGATGACAATGATGTTGATGAGACGATGATGATTATGGCGATGATGATGATATATAAATTTTATTAAATCCACCAGTTTTAGAAATTGGATTTTCGTGAGCCGAATTCATAGTTATTATAAAAACGGCTTTTAAACCCAAACGAACGTAATATCCGGTTTGTCGGACTAGTTTCGAACTCATCCAGGGTCCTTCTTCATGGCTTCCAGGAGCCAGTTCAGATGGTCCCGCCGCGGCAGCATTTCATATCGAACTCATGAAGTAGGACCACGAACGGGTTCGAAAATAGTCGGGCAATCTCGATATAACGTACGCTTGAGTTTAAAAGCCCGAGAAGCCATGGCGACAAGCCCCAGCGGATTCTCCACTTCTGGCAGGAGCTGGGCTGGATGGAGTAAACACCCACCACCTCCCCTCACGCACAATGGTCACCATACAGTAACTAAGTACGGAAAAAGCAGCCCGCGGAGAAGAAGAAGATTACAGAAGATATTATCACAATTATTGTCGGTTGCACAAAATATGAATGTAAAATTCGCAATATAAAAATAGACGTCATATAACCTGTCACAGTTAAATAAAAATATGTAATTTAATGCTTATTAAAAACGTGAATTATTTCCGTAGACGTATTTATATCCAACATAAACTACGTCATCTTGAACTCGATAAACATGTATGTAGTTTTGAGTCATTTAAACCGATGGCGTTATATTCTTTTGTTATTACAGCTATTCTGATGAATTTAGTTCACCGTATGTTGGCAATACCTCATTTGGGAAGGAAGTTGACAGCACATAATTGGGACCAATTTGCTAATTGGGGCAAGGATAAAACGGAGAAAATGACGATTGAAGAAGTTGTTGTTTTGTAGCATCACCTGAAGACAGCGCTATAAGTGAAGTAAAAAGTAAAACTCGTTAACCAGTGCAATAGTGTTCAAAGTGTATTAAAGTAATTGAGTACGATTAATATATGGAATAATAATATATATAATAACAAGTCCATTGTTATTTTAACGAGTATTCGGACCGACATTGTTGTTGTTTTTATTAATACTGGAGATTGCCGGCTGTTCGAAAATCGGCCAGTAATCTTTAGATGTGCGCACCATGTGCTTATTTAATTAAAGCTATGTTATTTTTTATTCATAGTATAATTACATTTGACAATTTAATTACATTAAGTGTAACGATTAAGAAAACACATTGTTATTTTATGATGGTTGTTATGAATACACTTTCCACTATCTTATCGCATAAAGTACATACATGTGTTTGTAAGTCGTTTGGCATTGGTGTGCGTGTGGTTTTATTTTCATAATTTAATATATTTATAATACATATTTTATAAAACTATTAGCATTGACACACCGTTCTCTATACACGGTATAGATGGCAATCGGTCATCTTAACTCGCCCCACAGCCAAATCCTCTGCAATTTAAGCGGACCCTGGTACTTAACCGGGACAACGTTAGGTAGTAGACCACTGCGTAGTTAATTATTGCTCCTTCTATTATTATTTTAAACACAAATGGAGGCAGGTATAGAATTTAAAAACAAAAACATTATTAAGTTTTTATTACCTTTATAAAAGTTCACTTAAAAACGTCGTTAACGTTAAAAACTTAAAAACGTTCGATAGCTCCTACGTAAATGATCGTATGTCACATTGTTTTTCAGAACTACATAACACACAGACGTCTGTTCCTCTTATGGTAGGCAACTTAATGCCTGTGTTATAGCTGACAGACGCCTGTTATAACTTAACATAACTTAACGCCAGTAGAAATAACTACCCACATATAGATAATACACCCAAACACGAGGCGGGAATCGAACCCACAATCCCGGAGCGTAAGGCAAGGTCTCTGTCCACTGCGCCAATGGGCGAGTCATACATGTATGTCCAGTTTACTTTTTTATGTTTTGCAAATGAATTGATCAGTTCTATTTATTTTTATTTATTAGATCACCAACGAGCAGCTCAATAATAAATCTACAACAAGGAAAACAATACAAACAGAAAAATAATAATTGGCAGCTTTTTTCGGGTGTGCAAAGATTAGGTGAAAAAATTGTTAACATCATAATATTGGAGTAGTCGTAGTAAAATTAAATACAATTGCTTAATACATTTATAGTTAAATATAAACGAAATAAGGAAGTAAAAATGTTATCGTGAATCAAATACAAGCTATAAGTGAAAACAATTAAGAAAAAGGTCAAATTACGCATTAAATTAGAGTGAAAATTCCTTTTACAATTCACAAGAACAGTGCTTAATATTGATGTGTACAGTTCGATCACAGTACAATTACAATATGAAATTATTATTATTATTTATATACATTACAACTTTGAATTGTATAAAAGTTAATACTTTACTTTGAAATTAATAGAATAGAACTCGTCAAATGAATTAAGAAAACGTAAAAAATTAAACATGACAAAAATGTCGCTTACAATACTTTACGTGGAAGCTTTCAAAAGCAGCTGAAAATATACACAGGTCGGTTCTTACAAACTAAGTCAATTTTAGACCTTAATATAATTAAGTACAAATTATACAGTCAAGATTGATGCTCATTATTTTAAATAATTTCCACAACTATACGAGACTCTAAAGCACATAAATATATATTTAAATTACTAGTCACGTTGTTTGTCTTCGATGAACCCCTAAACTACTAAACCGATTTTAATCAAATTTGCACAACGTGTGCAGTTTGATCCAACTTGGAAGATAGGATAGCTTACATCTTAATTTATAGTCTCAAATAAAAATGAGTCGCTGAAATGTATGCACGTGCATAATTCCCATGCATCAAATTAGATATAATTTCTTTTTTGTTGTGTTTGTTATTGTTAGTACAAAGTTTGTATAATAAAAACGGAATGGCAAAGCGAAAGGGAAATGGAACGGAAACGGGGAATAATGTTATAGGATAATAGAATGTAGTAAACCGTAATCCAAAGTTCAGGCAGGACAACGTCTGCCGGGTCCGCTAGTGTAATATAAAAATTAATATATATGAAACGAAATATATATGGCGAAGAAATGTAAAACATATAAAATATTACAGCTTATTTAAAGTATAAGATATCTTTTTGAAGTGAAACTTCTTTAGGCGTATTGGGCATTTTTTGTGGGAAAAAACCATTGCACTCGCAACACTGTTACCGTTACCGACACCTTTTTACTTTTGAGTTATCATTTCAGTCGGCACTCCCGGAGTGTAATTGGGGATTTTATTTTTAATTTTACTGCATTATCACTTCTTCAATGAAAGGGAAATAGTTTATGTCAATAAATTAAGACATTAGCCCAAACTTTTAACAAACTTCCAGAACCAATTCTTGGCAGTTGTGGTCGTCGGTTCGTCTTCGGAGTCGGGATCAGCGTACGATGGTGTCGGCGAAGAAATCTCTTTGACCGACCGGTCTATACGGAACCCTAGACGCAAGTCTTTTAACAGATGCGGCAAAGGAACAGCATAGAATGGAATTTAGGAATTTAAACGATTTTTCATAATACAAGATGTGTGCGAAATTCTACAGGGAAACATCTTTTCAATTATAAATTCATAAACTTAAGGGTTCTTTTACAATCGTTTTCGTAATTGGTCATGTTTAACTCAAATGATCTTATGTGACAAAATCAAATTATTTTTTGTCATCACAGTCATAATTTCCAGTTAATACATTAAGCTGCCCTGTTTACAATTTTTCATTTGATAAAAAATATCATTCCACCCAAAACATTTTCATATAAAATGTTGCTACGACGAGTCCCATGTGCCTCGCACTGTCAATAAGTTATCAGATCTCCTTTAGAGCCCCGCTTCTTACTCTATACGCCCTTACTCTACACGTCGTAACTTCACTGACTCTACACTATAGTTAAAATATGTGGCTTCGCCTAATTTATTCACTGTTCATTACTTTTCAGTTGTACAATAGTTCTAATAGTAATAAAACAACCACGCCACATATTTTGACTAAAATGTAAAGTCAGTGAAGTCACAACCGTGTTCTCACATCCCCTTTACAAATTTTACTTTTTAATTAAACGCTATTAATTATCTGTTGTAGTGTGAAAGTGCAACAGAAACTATCATGACAAAATAAAAAATATAAACAGTCATGAAAGAATAAACAGCCACGACGTTCATGACAGAAATCAGAATATAAATCGATATTTATTGTAGGGTGGCAATAAAACTTAACTTTTATTATGCCGGGGCCAGACATAGCTTCATTTGAATGATCATGTAGTGTGGCCAGGGCCTTTGTGTAGCTGCGCAAAGTTTAGTAGAACTTTGTAGTCTTCAAGGAAAAAATGTACAAACACATTGTGCTATGTCTGGCTCCGGCGTTAAACACAGTAATGTATAAGGCACAAATAGGAAGCAAATTGCAGAATTAACAAGCAACATATAACATTTTTTTTAAACCTCAGATAAAACTATTTCTCATTACCACATTTGAACCGTTTGCGTTACTTGTACAGTTTGTATAATCTTTCTTTACTCTGATCATAAAGTACACTTACCGCGGAATCTTATTATGTACTACTGTAACAGATATTGCTCCTTTGAGGCTTAGCTAAAATCTCATTAACTTGGGTCTGCATACTTAGTATAAATGCATCGTTATTTACTAAGAAACGCTGAAGACAACAGCCTTATAGAATCTTTGTGTGTTTCAAAAGTTTTATTCTTTATTATATATTAAAGGACTTACGACGCAGGAGCATATGGTAGTGCCCTACTCCAAAAAGACCCTACATCTATTTCATCACATAAAACCTTTGTTATATTTTGTTTTGTATTATCTTTAGACATATTTTCGAAAAAGGCACATATCAGAAAATCTCGAAAATCGTGGGACGTACAAAGATGGAATTTGGCAAGGAGGTAGTTTACAGTTCATAATAATCGGCTAAAAACAGATTTTTCGATAAGGCGAGATTAGGGAAATTTAAGGTATCCCGCGCATTTAATTTTAGGCGGACACGTCGCAGGAAACAGCTAGTATTTAATCCTTTAAAATTGACATTTACACCGTAAAACCTCGTTATTTCTATATACCAAGAGGTAAACGGGGAAGCGTTTCTTCCGAGTAACTTCCGACGCCCATAGACAACTGCACTACCAGAAACGTGGCTTTAAGCTATAATATGTGAAAGTGTCTTTAAGCTATAAGTCATCTTTTACATTATGACACAAATAAGTCATTTAAAAGCCTTGGTGAGGTCTGACTCACAATAAACATCGCTTAGAAGCTTTTAAACTTCAAAATAAGAAAAGTTTATACAATAAGTATGGAATGTTCTGCGTATTTAATAGTCTTATAGCTGTACAGACCACAGTCTGTATGGTCAAAATAACTCAATACAAATCAATTTATAATGTCAATATATTTAAGTTGTGTTTTGTCTCTTTTATTTATTATTTCCTATTAACTTTTGTGTACTTTTCGAGTTAAAACAGACTACAGAAAGGAAAATACTATGCTTTATAAGTTAATGTAATAAAGGTTGAGTTAAACTGTGAGCATATGCTTAAATTCTAATGTATAAAGTTGCAACCTTTTTATGCTAATTTGTTCTAAAATAACGCATTATTGTGAAAGTGTTTTAAACATGATATCAATCCTTATCCAAAAATTGTTTTTGAAACCCCTTAAAGATAAGAGTGGCCCACGAGAACAAAGTCGCGGGGTACAGCTAGTTAATAAAATAAAACCTCACGCACACCGATGCCAACCGTTTTACACACACATGGGTACATTTTATTATTGGATGATTTCAAAGCGTAATAATGACAATCTTATGTTATATTAATTGTCAAATAGAATAATATATTATGTCGTTGTATTAAGCATATGATAAGCAAATAAAGGTTTTTGGCCGAAATTTGCCCAGCTGGCGATCTTTAGTATGTTTCAAATGTCCCACCTCTACTAACTTCCAAATCCATATTTGCAAGTTTTTAATTTTTTCTAACAACAAAAAAGCTTTAAAGCGTTTATAATCGAAAAAGTGGTCATAAAAACTAAAGGTCATTAGAATCTACAGCCTTTGGCGTGGCCTTGTGATTCTAATTATAAATCAATGTGTGACGGAATAGTATGTACGTAAAAAAAACCGTCTGGCCACTGTACTATAGATGAACATGGAATATTAAGCGTATTTTAGTTAGGGTTGCCACCACTTGCTATTGTAGAATTCAATTTCGTAGGCATTTTTGAATCTTTTAATTTTACTTCCCGTGTCGATGGACCTTCAAGCGGTTCCGTCCTAAATCTCAGCCATGGGAACGGCATCCTTTGTCGCTCGCATCAGGTGACAGGACAAGAGATACATTATAATATGGTGCTTCATTTGCTGGGGGACCTGATTTAATTTTATTAACAAAACGTTTCTTAAGATACATTCAAACTGAAACTTAATCTCAAACTCTAAATCAAACTCTAACTCTAACTCAAACTCAAACTGAAACTCACATGCAAACTCAAATTCAAATTATATTTTATTGAAGTAGACTTTTACAAACTCTTTTAAATCTATAATCAATATCGATCGATGTTTTAATTTTATCTTATTGACGAATTTTTTATTTATTTTTCTACAATAAAAATATTTAGGCATACTTATGCGGACTGTGACGTCTAAATTATCACGCCATCTCTTCCTCAAACTGCCAGTCGTTAGTGGCCATTAACGCTCGTCCATAAGATTGCAATATAGGGTCAGGTGTCCGTTTCCATTCACACCACGTATCCTGCCAACTCCTTATTCAGCTTTGCTGATTTTCCCCCACATCCACAACTGCAGTTACGGAACACAGGATGGTGTTTCTAACTTGGTCAGTTATTATATATAAATGTAGTTCTATTACTTCAATTACATAGTCCGGTCTAATCTAGTCTAGTACCAGGGTCCGCATTCAATAGTAGAGGATGTGGTTGTGAGGCAAGTTAAGACGACCAGCTGCTGCTGTCTGACGTCATCCTCGGAACCACCACAATCACTACAATACACGGAGAAGGTCGGATATTTGAAAACCAGAGTATTTAACGAGTCACCCATCTATCACTCGACCGCGGTAAGAACTGCAAACCTAGCAATCGAGTCAAATGCCAGCCACTGATTAAGCTACGACCTATTCAAACTCGATCATTTATTTAAAATAAAACAATACTAACTTTTTTAAATAAAATGAAATATAGAAGACACATACGGAAGATCCAATGCCATTTAAATGTATGGATACTAAAGATATAAAAGTTACCATATGTAGGTGAGATAGAGGACAACATTAGCACACAGTATGGAGAAACAGTAACCCAATGCCCATTTCTATACAGCACTAAATATGAAGTTAAACTGTAACAGGGAAGTCGAATGAGAAAGCCTATAAGATTAGTGTACGCGGAAGGCCATTTTAGGCAATAACCAATCCGTATTGTTACATTTCGTATTACATGTTTAAAGTTCCAGCTAGCCAACTAAAAAACTAAATAACTAACACAATCTAAACAAACTTTAAGGCAAGTGAATCAATCTCAGGAACGTTTGGGCCGTTTGGGCCAGCACGTCCAGGGACTAGAGTGCTTAGTGCGAGTTTTTCTAACTTTTACGCCTTGGTAAAGTTTACTTCAATTTGTATGGAGATTGGTCAGTATGGTTCCACTGTTTTACGTGCCTTCTGAAACACGGAGGAGGTCGGATATCAAATATAAAACAGTGCTAGAATGGGTCAATCATCTATCACACGTTCGCAGCCAGATAAACTTAACTTAGCAATAGATTCAAATGCCGACCATTGGTTAGGCCAAGACCGCCTCATTGACCTAATTTTGAGCCCTTATAATATGGATTTCTTTTCTTTCACAAATATTCTTAGGTTAGGTCTTTTGAATTTGTGCGGTTGTAAGGAAAAAACTAATAATTTTTATTGTCATAAAACTTTAAGACACTTTGTCTGTACGTAACACGAACCTATTTATATATTTTTATATAATATGCCTATTCAGAATGGCATTATTTTAAATTTTTTGTGTAATGCGTCCAGTGGTGTGCTTTGAACTTATAGCCAAAATTTAATCTTTTTTCTTTATTACGTTGTATCATTATAATTAGACGCAATTGCTTCTTATGATAAGCGTCAAATGCCATATTTATCAAAGTTTCCTTGACATGAGTTGGTACAAAATTCATACTATTTAATCTTTGTAAAAGTCGTTTGGTGTCAAGGCAATAAACTTTTTAAATGTGTCAAACTTAGTTCACATCATAAACTTATAATAATTAACCAATAGCATATGTATAGTAATACATATGCTATTAGTTACTCATTTGTAGATTCAGTAAGTATAACGGATTTAGAATTACGATATATATTTAATAATGTTCCAATTTTAATTCCGTTGACACTCAGGTTTTGCTACACTTTTGCAAGAAAAAATCATTTACACGTGTACTCTTACAGGTATATCCTCGCTTAACATACTTAAATATTTTATCTTATTTAGCCTAAAATGGGTAGGTCTTAGCTGTCTTTGTGGAAAACATTAGGTCAACGAACTTCTTTTAATCTTTTAAGCTAAAATATGTTATTAACTATCTCTGTTAATAAAAAAAACCTATTAACGCGTTAAACGTATAAATAAAGGTCTTCAAATCTAGAACGTCAGACACATATATTAAACCTATTTCTAGGAATGTATCTATTGTTTTAAAAATGGTACTACAAATTCCAAATTTATTTTCCAGGTTTCATCCTTGGATAACAGATCTCCGGCAAAAACTATATTTTGCAAACGAGTAATTATTAAGGGACGTATAACTGAATGGAAGGAAATTGCGCATATTTTAGGAAGTGCAATCAGAGTTCGTCGCCAAGGCTTTGCACCGCGTGGAAGATATCGAGGCCAGACCCAATCACAGTATTTAGCAATAGATCGGGGAAACGGTAAAGATGAAGGCAGAGCAGAAGCGCACTCCGCCGCGGATTCTTCGAGGGCGAGTGTCAGTAAGTTCTCATAACCTTAATAGATTAGACCTTATTGGAGCGAACTTCCTTACGCACGCTTGACATATGGAATAAGCTGGTGAATGCCTGACGAGAGCGTTACGAAAAGAGTGATCAGTAGAGGCGAATATATATATATATATATGTATGGCGCAACCAACTAGCTAAATCAAGCGTTCAATCAGATGGCTATCGATGCCTGTGCCGATTCGTTTATATATCGACTTCCGGAATACCAGTGTTCAATTGTTTTTAATTGTCACTACACTTTTCCGTTGTACTATTTTTTTATCAAAGTTTAAACAGGCTAGACAGGTAATGAAACGTCATCGATCCAAGTCATTTGCCTGTTTGATCAAATGACTGAATATCACCACTAAATAGTTAAAATTACTTAGGAAGTTAGTTGAACGTCGCTGTTTTGTAAAGCAGCTCATCTGTTAATTGAACGGCTCATTAAGCTTTCTGCCTGCGACATACATATAGATGGAGCAAAAGAAGTTTTACTTCAGTCGTGTGGTCTAAAGCACACTCGTTATTTTATTATTTTTCCATTTACAAAGAAAACTATGATAAAACGACGCCTTGACAGTGAACACACGAAGTCCGAAGAGCTACATGAAAAATAATTTAACATGATATTATGTTAACTGCCATGTCTTAGGATACTGTTGACATAGATTTAATGATTTATTTTTACTGGCCTCTGCCAGTAAAAAAAATCATTAAATTTATGCAAATATTTTTTATACCATGGAAAATTTCAAGTCTCTACGTCTAATAGTTTGGAAATGCTAGGGGGGACCACCTTACGAGCAGACAGAAAAGACGGGCAGATCAAAATTATACGGGTTCCTTGTAGTACTACGCAGCCCTAAAGAGTAATTACTTTTGCGTGTTGTAAGGACGATTTATCCTTTAGAAATTGAATTTGGTCATACTTACTCATTATTGACGGACATATCCCTTGCTAATACAAAATGGTACCTCCATCATTAAGAGTACGAGTAGAATTTACGCAACTCTGAAATATGTGTGCTTTGCGACATTAATTAGCTCAACTATGTAACAACTATGATCATCATGTTGCTAAATGCTGGTATCTTTGAATATTTTGAGATCTGAAAAGCTACTTTACGTCATTAGATATATATCTGCTATTTGCAAATCATCAATTTTATTATCATGAACGAGAGTGAATAAAATTGGTAGTTCTTTTTTGAGCTATTGTTCGGTTGCTACTTTTCATAAATTGTGGAATTGATTAACGATAGAATTAGATTCAATATTGCTTAGATATAATTAATGGGCACAGATGTAAAGCAACCGCATTTAAATGGTACATAAATCGTGTAAATCCCTAAACATAGTTATTTCTTCCTTCTTACATATAATGTACACTCGCGTATATTGGTATACATATATACTACAATGACAACAAGTGCTCCGTAATGTATTATTTATTCCAAACAACAACTACAATCGTCATTTTATTTCCGTACAGAGGCAATTATGATTACAAAGTCAGCTGTCCTGTTGATAATGGAAAAAAAATACAACTATTGTCTTGATAACAATATACAGTTAACAAGGGATAAATTATAAATCAAAGTATTTTATTTGTCAATGCTATTGAAGTAATAGTGTAATAACAATAGTTTACTTAAATGTAATATGCATTATTACATTATTAGCATTTTTACAGCCCTGTATTAACATATTCCCCACGTACTGCTAATTGCCAATATAAATTATGCTAACGACTATATCTAGAATTAATAATTACGTTACATAAATTATTTTAGGTACAACTTGATTTATACACAGTTATTGAAGATCCTAAAAGTGCGAAACTTTTCTGTGTTAATAAAACTTTTGTAACCATTGTTCTAATACACAGCGTAAATATTTGGCAGCTACTAGGTCGGACACATTCACACAAGCACACCTCGTCATAATCTTTTGCCTACACACTTACGTCAGATCCTACTCTAAGCTTATAAATACAAGTACGTATAGCACATGCATGACTCGTCGCGTTGAAAGATTCCAGACTTTTGGGACACGTTGAATTTGACATTTATTTACATCGAATTAATTATGAGATTTCCATGCATCCGAACGAACCAGAAGACACTGTGCTCTAGTTTAAGTCGGAAAGATTGTATTTACTATAGTAAAGCACTGAGTTCTTTGGCGTTCGCGTTGATGGTGCCGTATTTTCACTGCGGCGACGAGTTCAGGTCTCGAAGACGAAGGTGATCAGCAAGCGGATGAGTGTTTCCCCTCCTTTCGTCCGGCCACTTAATGACGACATTATTACTCGGAAGCGGGAGCGTGACCGGCGCCTCCACTAGCACTGGCATCTCGTCTTCACGCTCGGGCAAAATATGTCCAATTAGGGCACCTACGCGCTGGTACGCAAGCTGAGAGGGTTGCAATTCTCGCCCTTCCATGTTTTTAACTCTAGACCCCATTTGGGTGACGACAATGACTGGTGCATCGGGGACTATGTCGTTAAGCGCTCTCATTAAGACAGGCGCGGAGGTCTGCGCAGCGACGCACGTTGATACGCCGCTGAGCCGTGCATTCAGACTCCCCAGTACTGTCATTAGCTCGTACAAACGTTCATCGCACAGCACAGGATTATCTGCAATGGAATGCTTGAATTGATTCAATATTCGATTTGTTTATTTCGTGTCACTGGTTATTTAACAATTACAGAACTATTACATTTTTGACTTCTTCCAAAACATTAAGTACGTTTTTACTAGCCTATTAAATATGCACTTAATTCAAATATGTAGATCATGCTTAAAGATTTTTTTAATCGACTAAAAATTAAAAGGAGTCACGCCGATCTTATGTGAGAAAGAGGTACTGGTACCCGGACGCGCCGGCCCAATTCGGCTACAAGCATGGCGCTACTTCTAATTGCGACGTCGGATGACGTCAGATGGTAATCGGTCATCTTAACTCGCCCCGCAGCCAAATCCTCTACAATCTAATCGGACCCTGGTACTTAACCGGGATAACGCTAGGAAGAGAGAAGAGAGAGTATCTATATCTTTAGTTTAGTGAAGTAGCTAATCCTATAAGAAGCAAACAAGAATTAGGAAAATGCGCAATAAAATTGGATCTAATAAAATGTTAAACAATATCACCTAATAGACATGTCGACAGTAATGAGATATCCTATTAAATTACCTATGCGTTTATCTGATGAAATAAGATACATAAAGCTTAACAAACTTATTTATTTTTATATTGCGAGCGAGATTAATAGTGATTAACGAAAAAAGGAAACTAAAAATACAACAATCCGCCATCATAGTTAAAACACCCAGCAGAGCGTATGACGGTACCGAATAAGTGCGTTCCAATAAGATACTCAAAATTTAACGATTGTGTAACGCCACCTAGTAAGCAAGACTTGACTATGTCGAGCCACCCAATGTGACACCATCTAGGAGGACAAAAGCCCTTAGCGTGTGCCAAGCTAAGCCAAGCCAAGCTGAGGCAAGGCAACGCCAAGCGAGCCATGCCAGCCTTGTCTTCCAAACGAGCCATACCAGCCTTGCCTGCCTTGCAAGACTTGCCAGCCTTGCCCAGCCTATTTATCTATATATATATACGCGTGGATTATTAAATAATAACTCAATATAAGTATGTGCCATTGTTAGCATATTAATATTAAAGAGTAGGTCAATTGACTATGATGGTCTCTCCATTACTTCGATTCGTAATTGTGGGGTGGGATAGTTCTTATAAAGCCGAACGCTATGCATTTGGGAATTATTAATAATTTGTATAATAAGTTAAGCGGAAGTTCTTCTAGATTATTGTGAAGTATCTATTAGTGCCAAATAAGATTGGTGTGAAGTGTTAAAATGTGAAATAAATATAATTATACAAGTGTTATTGGAAATCGCCGTTTCAATTGCGATCGTTACGATCGACGTGACGCTTAGTGTAACGCTTTGTTAACATAAAGTGACGTCATGACAACTTCCAGTGTTTTGAAGTGAATTTCAATCTTTAAATTTAATAAATAATATTTTCTTTAGTTGTTTCTGCAGAAATATTAAATTTTTTGACTTTAGTTGATACTTGAGAACGTTATAACCCTGTTTTTCAAAATTGGTCGTCATGCCTATTTTACGCGGTCGAAGTCGCGAGTAAAAGCTAGTATTGTATATTTCCAGAGATTCAGAGCAGAGAATACGTGTTTCCCTGCTGCAGGAGAATGCTCCATCAACAACGCTACCCACCACGGATTGACGCTACCATCACCTACAGTCTGCAATTGTTGCGATTACTGTCTACCTTTATTCAGTATGTATTGTTTAATCTATGCATGTACTTATCCTAGATATATACCAGCAGGCGCAGATCTAACCTTCAAAAAAGCTGGTTGGCACACCCACCCAATTTTTGGCTAACAAGGGGGCATTCCTCTGTAGCATCGCTACAAAATAACTAAACATAACGCGAGTTGATTATAATGTCAAGAGTGGAAAGAGATACACCAAAGTTATACTAGATGGCGCTGACATGCAAAATGTAAAATCTAATACACAATAGTGAAGTTTCTACATGCGATTACTATATATAGACCTCCCGACGTGGCGCGGCCGCTCCAGGCAGCTCCAACTAGCCCGGACTGAAGATCTTCTTTTGCGGTGGTTGAGCATATTGACTTTTACCTCCACTTTTCATTCCTCGCTGAACACCCTTCGACCTTGGTGTCTTTCTACACATCTATCTATCATCATTCATCACTGACTTTGCTTAAATTTGACAGACTGGCCCCTTGTAACATAAAATAAATATATATACTGTAAAAAATATTTTTCATATTATGGTTTGTCTGTAGTACCTCTTTCTCATATGAGATCGGCGTGAAGTGGCGGCAATGCTGTCACGTCTAGTGATGGTGTTGTTGTCGCGTTTTATTAATATAATATATACACATTGAAGATGCACTAAGACTTTCATCTCTATCTCCTAAATTGGAAGTAAATAAAATTTTTATTTATTTTTTTATTTCTGTAGGGATTTTTCAACTTTTATTTTATTAAAAGAATTTATTACAACATTGATGATTATCATAGTATAAAAAGAAGGTGGTTCCCTTAATAAAAGGAAGGTGGTGGGATCTTTTAAACCACGCAACGGATTTTTACGGTTTTCACCAATAAAAAAAGTGATTCAAGGAGAAAGTTTATATGTATATTGCATGCATATTATATTAAATAAAAGCCGAGAATTTCGGAGATTTGTAACGTGATTAATAGATATTAATTACACGACACTAGTGTAATATCTACTCAGAGTACACTTTTAAATATTCTTAGCTTTTTATGACCGCATCACTGATACTTTTCTAGTTTTGCAGCCATTAATTCAAATAAATACAAAATAAAAACATATCCCAAAATGAATATTACATTTTTTATAATAATTAATTTTACATATTCATAAAGTAGAATGTAAATTTCGCATTATGTCAAAAAACGATTACAAGAAAACGAAGAATGGAAAACTCAAAAGCAATATTTCATAATAATAAAGGTCGTTCGTAGTTACTGAACTTTGTATGACCATAAATCGGGCAAGACATCGTATGTAGAGTCGGTACTAATGTAATTTGTGAATGCTTCCAGAAATTCCTAGTAGTTCTCGCCGTCGCCGTGGCCTGCGTTGCCGCTGACGTCGTCAACAAGTACGACGAATCATCAGCCCCCATCCTCAAATCCAGCTATGACATCAGCCCCGAAGGCACTGGCTTCCAATACGCCTACGAAACCGGCAACGGTATCTACTCCCAGGCCAGCGGTGTCGTAAAGAACCCTGCCTCTGTAAGTACTCATCCGAAAAGAACATTAACTCGCCTTGTACTCATCTAAAGAAAGATATTATCTCACTTGTTACTGATCGGAATATGAACCATATTATCTCTCTTAGTATTCATCTAAAAAGATCCATAATCTCTAAGTGTTAATTTGAAAAGCAAACCTAACTCTTTTAGTACCCAAATTAAAACTAACCTTCTAAACTATATAAGTAACTAAAATTAATAATATAATTTAACTCTATAAGTGAATCATCTGGAAGAGAGAAGTCATCTGGAAAATACGTTAACCTTTTAAATGCTCCAAATTTTACAAGTATACTCCTTTTTGAAAGCAACCGTTAATTTTTTAAATGAGTACAATTACTGTACTAGTATATAACGATCGTAGTTATCTGATTAGAGGTTTAAAATATCATTATATCTTTACAAGGGTGGGAATGACCACTACCTATATACAATGCTTTTATGTATAACTCAATTTATACTACAACTGGACCGATTTTGACAATTATCTGTCTTAACTCAAAATCGGTACCACTTACATGAGTACTCAACTTAAGGTGACTACTCGATTAAGTACCAATAGTCTGGAATTTAGTAAAAATCAATCGTTGTACATAGTTTTCATTGTAAATCAGAGATTAGACTGTCCCCTTACTACTGGTAGTCAAATCCTCGTTAATCCTTACTCAACTGAAGTACAAAACGGGTTAGTTTTTTTTTTATTTTGGCAACACTTGGAATGATCCCCTCACTCACTCGTCCTACCAAAGTACAAACTCTACTCTTTTCTTTACATATTATAAAACAAAGTCTTCCCGTTTTTGTCCGTTTAGATCTTTTAAATTACGCAACGGATTTAAATTCGGTCTTCATCAATAAATAGAGGGATTCAAGAGGACATTATTACATTATATACAACTACCTCAAAAACAACGACACATACAAAGATGAAATTTGGCAAGGAGTTTGCAGAATTTGATACCCGCCAAGGACGGATTTTTTGATAGGGCCAGATTAAGGGAGTCTAATTGCTGTCGCAATTTTACTCGAACGAACTATTATATAATATTGCTTATAGGATGCCGCCACCCTGGAAGTCCGTGGAGGCTACAAATACACTGCCCCAGACGGTACACCCGTAGAGACCACCTACGTTGCCAACGAGGACGGTTTCCAAGCCACCGTAAGTTTCTCCACCAAACAGTGTTGTATGATTGTAACGTTTTTAAACTAAAATAAAATATTAAAAGAATAAAAATACTTTTATTTACTATTATATGTACACCTTTTCACCTTTGTGTACTACAGATTAACGTTTTTTATAAGTACCATCCCATACGAGAGATTTGCTTTTTTGTTACACAATGCAATTTAATCTTAGTTTAAAATATAAAACTTTGCAGTAAAGACGGCAACGTCCGTACAAGGTACTCGTGGAAACACGTCCAATAATCTTGTAAAGTCAATAAACCCACGCCAGGCAGGCAGTGTGGAGAAAACTTGAGTCGTATTTCTTTTAAACTCCCGGCAAACGTGTAAAAGTTCCTCTTCTTATAATATTAGCGGGGAGGGGCTTAGCGCCAAATACTATTTGAATAAATCCTTAAAAAACCGCGTACATCTGCGAACACGGGAAACCGGGCACCCCTTTTGTTTTTTGGTCTGAATTGAAGAAATGTAGTCTGTGAAGTCTTTCGGCGAATATTTGATTCGGTTTTTAAGCGGCTTATGCTAAGCCAGATGTGGCCGCTGCCGGGATACCATCTCTAATATTTTCGCTTTGAGACTTAAAACAAGATTCTCTTCGTTAACCGAAAAATCTAGCGCGTCTAGCCCCGTGCTTAATTACATACATATATAATTATGTTTATTTAACAAACGTACATGTGTAATAATATTTGTCTCATTTCTTGAAATCTATCCTTAGTTTATTGATCTAATAGCGGACTCTGACGTTGTCTAGCCCGAACGTTGGTTTATTTTTAATATCAAAGTATAGCGCCATCTATTGGTCGCTTACGCCACCGAGCGCCTGCCGCTCTGCCACCGTATTTTGAATCTCTGATAACTTCTAAGATATTACTTTTAATTAAATGCTGTAAAGGGCAATTTTGATCTACGTAAAATTTACAAAGTGTCTAGTGTATTGAAATGGATAAGGATGATTACGGTATTTTTTAAAAATAGCTTCGTAAATAGAACATTATTTATTTGTAATATGTAAAAGATAAAATGATTCCTCTGGGTTATACTTAAGATTTTGACATATGCCAGTGTGGACTTTATTGTAGATCTTTTTAAGATGGACATTTCTGTAGTACATTATTTTGTTCTGTCTCGTAAAGTTTAGCCAGCGCACGCGTCGTAAAGAAAAATACGTTCTTTACGACATCTCGCTACAAATCATGGAAATTCTCGTCTATTATCTTCTACAACATTAATGTATTATACATATAAACCTTCCTCTTGAATCACTCTATCTATTAAAGAAAACCGCTTCAAAATCCGTTGCGTAGTTTGAAAGATCTGCGCGTACAATGCTGGGAAGCGACATCACTTTGTACTAGGTAACGATTACAAATTATTAACCGTACGAATATAAAATTCAAATAGCTCATGAAGTGTCACTTCTAACGTATAATCGTATAAACACATACACTTTTTTGAAATAATTCTTAAATATTTCTACAAGACGAAATTTCGTGGCGGACAAGATAATTTTTCTTAATTCCTTGAAGCGTTTCCAAAGAAAACACCGCGCCCGTTTTCTAAACAAATCCTTTTCGCTTTTAACGTTAATTCTCAATATAGTACTGAATAACGCCTCCGGCGAGGATGTTTTTCTTTCACTTGCTTGGAAATCTTTCTTACATTCTTTTGACCCTCTCTCCTCACTCCCAAGTTTCTTATAAGGGTTCCCATCCATTTCAAAATCTCTTCTGTCGCTTTTTCGTCTCCGTTAATCCTTTTGCCACAGATAAATTAGTCAATCATTTTACACATTTGGTTTCTATTTTTGACAAAGCATTTATAATCTATGCGTCGATGTTCATGCTGTACAAGGAGCTGGTATATATTTTGTATATATATGCTTCTGTGCGTGCAAATAACTGTCAAGAATAAGGATTCTTCTAAGAAATAGAAAGTTAAGGGTAACTTTCTGTTTCTTATGCCACCAAGGCTATTAATCTAGCCTTGGTGTGGCATAAGGCTAGATTTAAAAGTGAAATAAGAAAATTAATAAATACAACTCCATAATATAGCACATATATACACACACGCATGATACACTATCGGTGCTTATTACAGTGGTCGTATAATAGTACAATTTATGCAAATACACAGCGCCGCAGTACTCGCTAAGGATTTGCCGTCATTTGTCATGTTAATTTAGGAAGTTTAGTCTATTTCAATTTGTATTGTCTGCCGCGTATGCAGCGTTTAGCATTGTGGCTGATTTTAGATGCCAAAATGTATGCAGCTTGATAAATAATTATTCCACATTATGGGAAAACGCGTTCAAGGATTATTCTCGTACAACTCGCTTGTATGGCCCCAAATGCGCATAATGTAATCTATATATATATATATATAAATGAATCGCAAACTGTGTTGGTAAGCGCATAACTCAACAACGCCTGGACCAATTTAACCAATTCTTTTTTTTAAATGTTCGTTGAAGTCCAAGGATTGTTTTTACGGCAAGAAAAATCGAATAATTGCCGGGAAAACCCTAAAAACTGCCCTTTTCTTTTTCCCATACAAACCTTTTATAACTAAAATTTAAAGTCAATTTGAACTTATGGGGACGGCATCTGTCGGCGAACGCCGGCAGATGGCGCTGCAGTCGGTATCTGGGTTATCATATTATCAACAACATCTTCCGGGTCCTCTAGCATTATAAATATTATATTTTTATATATATTATAGAATAATATTAAAGCGTTATAAGGACACTATGTTATAGGGGGATTACAGAATGCTCTTTTTATGTATGACCGGATAAAGGCCTTTTACTTCATTATTATCTACTGACCATACGTAAGCAGAAATGCAAGCCACAGATGCTTTGGAAAAAGTGTGCTCTGTACCAATAAATTCACTCATGTATCCCGAATATCAGTTAGATACTTTCGTAACGTCAATGACGATGTGTATGAAAGTTACAACAACTTATTCAAATTCAAATGAATTGTAGTAAAATTTTGTTCTACTTAATATAATAGTAAAAAGAAATTCATTATTTTTGCGTGAAATTGGAAGCCATATTACTATATTTAGAAAAACCCGATTTAGCCCAAATATGCACTGTTTTGATCGATATTTTAATTTCGAATATAATATTATATGCCTCTTAAAAAAGTCCTCTTTCCTATTGGCAGAAAACAGAGATAATCGATTTTCACAGGCCTCTTGTGAAGCGAATTTTTAACCAACAAAATTTGTCACAATGGAATTCACTTGGTGCTAAGTTCGGTCTGTAAAGTTGATGCACAAGAGCTTCCCAACCAAGCTCCCATAGCTTTAGGTGAGTCACTATCGATGTGTGATTGTCCGCGTAAAATCAGGTGAAAAAAATAGATTCAATTTTGGCACTATGATAATATACAGACTGTAGTCTTCCTTGATAAATGGGCTATAAGAATTTTTCAAATCGGATCAGCAGTTTCTGAGATTAACGCGTTCGATCAAAAAAAAACAAACTCTTCAGCTTTATATATTTGTAAAGATATAACAATATTTCATTGTACATAGAATATAAATGGGAGATATGAGACACACTATTTAATATACATGCTTGTTGTTGCAACTTTTAGATTCAAGACGTTTAGTGGACGTGGTGAAAAGGGGTATGGTGCATATCGAGGCACGTTCCTGTTTGAAATTCAAGGAGCATAATCCTGTGCAAATTCACAAATATTAAGTATCTCTTCTTCACGTTCTCCGATGTCCTGGAGTATTGCTGTGTACGTGGACGTTGCGTAGACGTGGGAACGTCTACGTATTACAGACGACGGGTACGCTTGGTTTTGATATTTCTGTCGATA
Organism: Charaxes varanes; assembly: GCA_024363005.1. NCBI lineage: Eukaryota > Metazoa > Arthropoda > Insecta > Lepidoptera > Nymphalidae > Charaxes > Charaxes varanes. The sequence goes on from JANCMC010043217.1 coordinate 25,892,590, forward strand.
ATATGGTAGAAAAATACTAAGTAGAAGGTGATCCTGCTACCTGTATCTCAGTTAAGAGCAATTTGATACTAGGTACGGTCATTATGCAGTTTTATTAATTTTCCCAAAAATGCACATTTTTGTGTTTTTTTTTTCTTCTCGAATTTGTTGTTTGTTCTGAAATGAGTTATATATCAACGGGGGAGGCTGACATTTTTTTGTAAGGTTTCGAGTCATGAATGCTTGACTGGCCTATTGGCGCAGTGGGCAGTGACTTTGCCTTCTGCTCCGGGGTCGTGGGTTGGATTCCAGCCTCAAGTCTGTATGTATTATCCATATGTATGTATTTATATATTTACACAACGTTCAGTATAAAACAATCGAAGAGCGTAACGCTAGAACGCGTAACATCTGACACATTCGTTTTCACTTCCAATATTTATATTATAATTTATATTAATATAATTCTGATAACTGCATCTTTGCAGAAATTCTCAAATGCAATATCTATGATTAATAAAGACAATTCTAATCACATAATAAGGCAATTCAAAAGTTCAGCAAGCAGCACTTTCCACGTCTATTTCGCGGCGAGTGCCACGAACGACTGTCCACATCGCGTAAATTGGAGGGCATGAGCTGTGCCGCGAATTCGCGACGTGAATTCACGGCAATAATGTGGCGCCGCCATGTTTATTCTCAAGTTCAATACAGGACAGATTTTTGAAAGCAGCGTGATAGATCCATAACCTTTGTAATGAAGATACTAGAAATCACCGTCGGCCACAAATCTTTAGATTTGCGTAGGATATTATTATTTAAAGCTATTTACAGAAATTGTATTCTTATGCCATAGCAATACATAGCTCAATGAATTTGTAAATTTTCGTCTGTGAAGATTATAAAGTACTACAAAACTTTGCGTGGCTACACAAAGTCCCCGGCCACACTACATGATCACTGAAATGATCATTCAAATAATGCTATGTCTAGCTCCGGCATTAGTCCAACGACGTTTGACAATTTCATTATATTAAATGTCACAGGTTACATTAAATACATTGTTACTTTGTAATGGTTGACATTATCATCATTCTAAGATAAAATGTATACATGTGTGTGTAAATCTTTGGCATCGGTGTGGGTGAGGTTTTATTTTACCAACTTAATATTGTTTATGACGCATATTTTATAAAATATTAGCATTTGGAAACCTTCATGTATATAAACTTTAATTGTGCCAAATTTCATACTCCTCCGTCCGCGCAATTTTCGTCAAATAGTACCGAATGTTTTTGCTTCTTCTGTTATTATAATAGATTCATGTATGTTCGTGTGCTTTTGACACTTACATACTCACCTTAACAGAATTCATATGCAACAGTTCCAAGTTTGCGGTCTGTTCCGGTGCGGTAAGTTGGAACACTTTGATAAAGTTTTGTCATCTTCAATTCCAGCCAAACGCATTCATACTTGCTACCTAGAATTGAAGATCAACTAACTTGCCAACAACTTACTTATTCTAAATTAATTAGGGACTAAATTTCTCCAGTGTTCTGTTAGTAACTTGCGAATTTATAATGTTTATTAGTTTATTCAAACAGGAGTCCTTGGCATTGCGGAGAGATGTCGGTTCACTCTGTATCTTTTACCGCATATATCATGGGGAGTGTTCCGAGGAATTGTTCGAATTAATACCGGCAGCTGCATTCTACCACAGTACATCTCTACAAAATTTGAAATTCCACCGTCATCACCTCGATGTCCTCAAGTCCACAACCGTACGATTCTGTAGGAACGTTTTACCTCGCACAATTCCTTTGTGCGAGTCATAAACGGCGTTCCCTCTGGTATTGCAGTTGTTCGTGGGCGTCGGTAGTCACTTAGGTGAATGCTGGCTGCTCGTTTGCTCCTTCTTATATATACAAAAAGGAGTTCAATCTATAATATGTAAAAGCAAATGGTCACTTAACAAGAAATATCGAAGAGCACTGTACGTACAAAGACGAAATTTGGCAAGGAATTTGGCATTACTTTACAGTTAGTAAAGGTTCGCTTCAATTAAAAGATAGACAGTGAAATACCATTATTAGACATAGAACAAAAGTTATTGACACCCTAAGTTACTGCAAAACTACGAAGTGAAAATGTGCTAGACACATCGCATAAGCAAACAAAAATAAATGGATTAAACGCGTAATCCTATCAAGTGGCCCTGAGGGCTTTCGAAAGACAGGCCCAAAAGAACGTTGGATAGACGAAATAAGAGGTTTAATTAGAGGTAGCGCCACGCTTGTAGCCGAATTGGGCCGGCGCGTCCAGGTACCAATGCCTCTTTCTCGCATGAGATCGGCGTGAAGTGGCGGCAATGCTGTCACGTGAAGTGATTGTTTTGTTGTCGCGTTTCGTTCAGCTTGCGAGACTCCTTGGTGGTAAACCCGTCATTAAAAGCCGGCAACGCATCATTTAAATTAAACATTTTATTGAACAAATGCGCGGGTGGTGGTTCACCTGAGTAACTACCGACGCCCATCGACGACTCAGGTCGGATACCAAATATAAATCAGTGTTAGAATGGGTCATCCATCTATCGCCCGCCGTTACTAGAGCTAGTTAAGCTAGCAATCGACTCAAATGCCGAACACTGATTAGGCAACGACCTCCTCTTCACGAACTTTACAACATAGAGCCCTACCTCACCGAGAGGACTTGCGACGTCGCCGGTTACGTGTCAAAATAATTCATATTAAAATTTGGGCTAGGTAACTCACTTGGCGACGGTTTGGCGACGTAATTAGAAGCGCAGCCATGGATACGACTGGCTATTCATTTGGCAACCGTAGATATCCATAGCTACGTAGCCGGCGACGTCGCCATGGTGACTCGGTGAGGTAGGTCATAATATGAGGATTGAGTGTTCCGTTTCTACAAGAACTATTATAATACAAAAGTAATAAACAGTTTAAAACAAAATTCACCTTACGCCCAAGTGACAGTGACGTTTTTGTCAAAAGAGTTACTGCTCGCAGAAAACGATTTACAGGGTCCCACCCAGTAAATTGAACGAAACCCGAAAATCTAACGCGAACAAAGTGCCGCACCCAGCTAGTTATAATAATATTATAAAGACTAAATTAGATTATTTGTTTGCATTGACTATGAATTGATTTGAAACATTCTTTCTCCATTAGAATCCTATATTACCCCTAATGAACATAGCCGACAGAATATTTTCCAAAATATTAGGAATCCGTATGAAAACTTCGATAAAATAAATACCCGTGCGAAGCCGAAGCGGGTCAGTAGTATTACGTAATAGTAAAATTCACGTGGCACTCAAACACGTTTTAAATTTTAATTAATAGATGATTGGACAGGTCGTTATAAAAATATTTTACCACTATAAAAAGTCTATTCTGTCCCGTTGACCCAGAAAGTCTGGTCGTTTTTGCGGTTTTGAGAAATGGATGGTTTTACTTCTTTGTATACAACTACCCTCACGGCCCGGCTTCGCACGGGTCAATTGACGTATATAGAGACCAAAAATTACAAATAACTTGAGTGCTATCCTCTCTAATAGGAAAAGAATTTTCAAAATCGGATTAGTAGATCCAGAAATTACCCGGAACATACAAACGCACTGACTTTACCTCTTTATATGTAGGAGAGATGACCTGGTGGTCGAGATTCGGCCACAAACCTTTTGGCGTACTATGGCAAAAGGTTTATGGCCATTTTTCATTTTCAAAGTCAGCCGTTAGTTCTATTCACAGAAAAATAAAATTTGACAATTAATGTAACACACGCCTTGTCACGATTACGCTTTGACATCATCCATTACCTGTGTGTCTGTGTGTGTGTGTGTATGTGTAAACAGTTTATTCGTTTAGCATTCATGTGACTATGGTTTTATTTTAATAATTTAATATATTAATAGCTAAGGTCTTCGTACTCTATGCTTATCTAAAGCTATGTACAAAATTGTAATCCTTTGTATAAGGAAATTGATTTATTTTCTCTAGTTACACAATTTTCACCACAAGCTAAATGCCCGCGCCTTTTTTTTAGTATTACATTATGTCACATTCTTCTAATCTTCATTTCTTATTACTCTACTAGCAAGACATTGATATTTGACAATTAATTTTTTTACCTTCGTCATGACCCTGCTTGGCCACAATCTTATACAATGTATACAAGTGTGTGTAAATCGTTTGGCATTGGTGTGCGTGAGATTTTATTTTAATTGTTGAATATATTAATAATGGAAACTTTATTAAAATTTTAGCATTTGCACCCACTCCCCTATACGAGCTATAATTGTGCCAAATTTCATACTCCTCCATCCGCGCAATAACCAGAAAAGGGTAGTGAAAGTTTTTACTTCCCGTGTTAATATATAGATAAATAATAAATAATTTCATAGGACTATAAACACGCTTCGTCTTTTCCTAAGGTAATTTAATGCCTGTGTTATAACACGCGATTAATACTCACATATTTTTTTGATATATAAATACATACATATACAACTACACTGGAGGCAGGAATCGAACCCACAGCCCTTTGTCAAATGTAGTCGAACTAACTTTTGCATATTGGACAAACCTCTGTGGTTTATAATGTGCAATTTAACGATGTATTATAAGGTATTTTGTTACAAAATTAAATTAAAAAAAATAAAAAATTAATATTCAGTACATCCATACTTGAAGCGAAAACTTGATGTCGTACAAATTTAACATTTTGTAAAATTATATTTATTTTATTTTTAATTTTTAGGGAAACATACAGTACATGTTATTCTTAAACTTAGTGCTAAATAAACTAATACATTGACCAGAAAAGTTTCCACAGATAAATATAACACACAAGAAAGAGCGGAATTAGTTTGCTAAATTGAATGAAAACAGTACATAAGAATTACTGCATAATTATGATAAAATAGCTTTGATGATGATTTTCTCTATTAAAATTGCTATGCCCTAACGCATCTATTGACATGTACAAGTGAATGAATACATGAATAAATTAATGTACAAAGGATATAAACTTTCTGTACCGTTTTACGAAAATTGAGCGGACAGAGGATTATGAAACTGAGAAGAGTATGCGAATCCTAACATGTTCATAAAATATCCCGTCCAAAAATTTCTCAGTCCGAAATCTTCCAATTAATCTGACTTCTTTAGTCAGATAAAGAGGTTTTTAGACTTTGTAAGACTTATTTCATTTCTTGCTAGTTCTTCTTAATGGCCATCGAAGCAGTGCTCAATTAAACTCTGTTATATCTATTTCTTTTAAAGAGAATTAATATTTGAATACAGTGACACTCTTTGGTGTTTGAATTCAAATAATTTAAAAAAAAGTGCACAAACCTTTGGTAAAACAGTCTTATCGAAGTGGTCATCCAGCGTCGGGCCTGAGAAGTCTTGTTTGAACACGTCCTCCTCTTTGTCTAGATAGAAAGGTCTACAGCAATATAATCACTCACCCGAACGTATTTGATAATACATCGCCGGCACGCGAGCCAACACACGTGCCTTCCACGACAAATGCAAATGAATAAGCTTTCATATTAGTTGGGCACAGGCTGATCTTGTTTCTACTGAATAATTTTTATTTTCTGCCTAACATCGCATCTGTATTATTTTAGTATTGCTTTATAGTTTTCTTAAGAGGTCTAGAAGCTGTATATTTAGTGCGCGTGCACTCGATAAGTAGATGTGTAATGAACTAGCTGATGATATGTTATAATCTCAATTATTGTGAAAATGGTGATGACGTAAAATTACCGACTGAGTTTGTTGCGGGCGCTTCTCAATGCAGGGCGCGGGGAACCCTTGTTAACTTAGCTTTTAAGTCGTATATTGTATGAACAAATTATTAAATAACGATTTAAAAAATATGAATAATAATTATACATGTATCGTTCAAAAGAATTTGTAAAAAAGGCTATATGAATTGAAAAAAAAATTGAGTTTTGAGTTTCAAAGTCAAACTGAAAGATTTTTATTTATTGTTTGAGTCTATATATTGCGGAGGTCCAGATTTGTATTTAGAATATATCACCTTTGTATCATTCCTGCATAAGCTTATTTTAGTCTTGAAAAGTGTATCGCATGCAGCCGAGTTCAGAGCTGATTAGAAACTTTTTATAATGGTTGTCGAAAAAAACAAAAGACACAGCCTGTATGAGCCTAGCGCAAAATTTCGGGTGGTCCGTGCCAGGCCGCGCCGGCACACCTGTATAATTGCCCGTCTGCCCCCCACGTGTGTGCAACTGATGTTTGTTAACTTTGGACATTTCACCGGTAAACATTTGAGTTGCCAACTTTATTTTTTACGCCCGTTTTATCGACTTCGTACAAAATTATGCTTACGAAATTTACTTGGTGACTCCGTAAACGCTTCGGTGGCGTGACAATTTTTAATTATAAAAAGTGCCAAGCGTGAGACGGTTTTATTCATATTATTCGGTATGCTATTTCAGTTATTCTTCTTCTTTGTCTACCCTCTTCCCAGTAAATAAATAAATATATACAGGACTATATGACACACGGACGTCTGTTCCTAAGTTAGGCGACTTAATGCCTGTGTTATAGGTAACAGACGCCTGTAATACATCTTTTTTTTAGAAATATATAAACACACATAAAGATAATGTGTAGTTGAAAGAAAAAGTTATATAACATTAACTTCATATTTGAGAATGTTGTTTTTCCGATGATGTACTACTTATATATATTAGAGTTTATATGATAAGGAATACAGTCTATGCCAGTGTACTGACGTTTAGTACATATACATATATATTGCTGGTATTTTCATATTTATGTTAACTAATCGTTGCCCAACCGCTTATTTCTTCCATTGATCTAATTTGTGGATACAGATTTTTTGTTATAGTTATTCAAAAGCATCGCTTATATTATATACTACCTGTTTCATGCGACTTCGTATGCGAAAAATTGCGAAAGCCTTCTTCAATCTGGCCCTATCAAAAAATCCGTTCTTAGCGGATGTCTACTAACTAAATACTACCTCGTTGCCAAAGTTCATCTTTGAACGTCCCACGGTCATCGACCTTCCGTTTATGTATACGTATATAGACTCATTTTTGTTTAAAAAAACATCTACTCTAGACAAAATTCATCTACTGATGATTTTTTTAAATATGATTATTTGTTGCCTGCTCATACTTAAGCTAAAAGCTGTAAGCTTAATCTAAAAGCTGTAAGCTTAATCTAACGCCGGAGCTAGACATGGCTTCATTTGAATGATCATTTGTATGATTATGTAGTGTAGCCGGGGACTTTGTGAAACTTCCCAAAGTTTTGTAGTACTTTGTAGTCTTCGAGGACAAAAATGAACAAACACTTTGAGCTATGTCTGGCTCCGACTTAGCAATTGGGCTGAGATGTTCATCCTTCTTCAAATAAATGTAAATTAAAAAATGATTGAGCGATTGAACGAAATAAACGGTAAGGCGACGTGATGCCATAGATTTTGAATATGTGATCTCTTAGTCAAATGTAGTAGGCGTGGATGGCTATAGTAAGATAATATTATTTATTGTAAGACGTGTAGTAAATAATTTATTATTGATATAACAGGGTTGTAAGAAAGTCCGATGGTTACTTAGTAACTGCAAATATGAATTGAAAAATAAATATTTCTTTTAAAAAATATTGTTTTCTTAATGTTCTTTTCTTTTTGTAACCCCTATTATATGTGTAATATTTTACTTCAAAAGGTAATCTATACTCCGGTCGTCGAACAGTCGCTTCCATTGGGCTTTATCTAAATGTCTTTTTTTTAATAGTAGGCTTGTTTTCACTAAACATTTTGTTTCCAACAGCATATGACTAATAACTGATCCATCCACCCAGAGGTTCGTTTTAAATTCAGCTAAACAGGGACCGCCCTGGTACCCTGTGAAGCAACGTATGATATGACATGTTTATAGACCTTCATACCATTTAGCCCACGCCACGTGCTTATCTTGGTATTGGCACATTCATCTCATCAAATAGAACTGATATCTATAAGAAAATGGAATTAACTTATTCTCAAATCTGATGGGGTTACATACGACTAAAGTGCCGATCAAGATTAATCAAATGAGCTGAAACTCGATACAGTTACGTCGTTTTATTACGCAGATTCTATCGCGACTTTCCAGCTCCAACACTAAACCCTGGTTACCGTTTATGAATAAAGTGGTCGTCAAGATGAATCAAGGCCAAATTCGATGCGTTTTCGTCTTATTACAGACTTCGTATGGCCACCTTCTAGCATCATCATCACACCCTGGATGCCACGTTAAGACAGAGTCCTCGTCAAGATGAATTATTCGAGCCCAAATTCGATGCTGTTACGTCGTTTTATAAGGGAGTTTCTATGGCGACCTTCCAGCCCCCTCATTACACACTGGATACCATCTAAAGAAAACTTACTCGTTAAGACGCATCACACGAGCCCAAACTCGATTCAGTTACATCGTTTTATAATGGAGTTCCTATCGCCAGCTTTCACCACTATAATCAGATCAACTACATGCTCCTCCATTTTGCATTTGCATCCTTGATTGCATTGTCACGGGATATTTATATGCCTGCAAAGTTTCAGCTCAATATGATATCTGGAAGTGGGCCTTATTTAATTTTGATTACTGAAAAACAACGGGACAGGTGAAAGTCAATAAAAGCTTGTAAAAAAGGTAGGAATGAGTGACTGCTACTGAAACTATATAAAGTATGTACGCATTTTTAAATTGACGAAGCCGTATGTAAACGGCGGAATCTTTAATTTGTTGAATTCGTCTCTGAACTCGCAGAATTCAAAACGGCATTTTACTTAACTGCTGTATAATGTCACGGCAACGATATACATTTTACCTTTGGTATTTTACATATCTGCGCGCATTTTTAAATTGACGAAGCCGTATGTAAACGGCGGAATCTTTAATTTGTTGAATTCGTCTCTGAACTCGCAGAAATCAAAACGGCATTTTACTTAACTGCTATATAATGTCACGGCAACGATATACATTTTACCTTTGGTATTTTACATATCTGCGAGCGTTTTTAAACTGACGAAGCCGTATGTAAACGGCGGAATCGTACAAATTGCCTGCGACGCTATATATGTCCACATAGCTCATGGAAAGCGTTCAATGACAATGACGGCGTATGTAAACGGCGGAATTATACAAATTGCCTGCGACATAGTATATACTTGTACTTTTTGTGTGAACAGAAAGGGTGAAACTCGCGTCATCGTCACCGCACGCTTCCCATAACCTATATGTATACCGTGTATGTATTACAGAGATCTACATACATCCATGCGTTATTTTTTTGTTAGTGAAAGACCCTCGAAGACTCATTAGACTTTAGGTATACTTTGGGATGGGGAAATACCATTAAACTCGCGACACTGTTACCTAATATACTATAATAATAATGTTGTACTAATTCGTTTTCACTTATTGGGGTTCTCGGAGTGCCAGTGTCAGTTTTTTTTACAGTACTGGCGTTCCACCTAGGCGGTCAAGCTAAGTCACAAGGCCAAGCGGTAGCTGTTGAAGGACATGGAAGATTCTGATCGCGTGGATGAATTATAGGACGGGACCATTTCATACGCTGTCGAATTGAATTGTCGATCGCTGGAGATGACATAGTAATGTAAACGCATCATTTGTACCTTTTCTATTGGTTTACGTGAAATAAAATATCGCAGCTACGCGACACCGATGTCGCAGGAACATTAAATTCTCATGAATAATACGCGCATCAAAGCGAAAAGTGTCGTAAATGAAGCAACGGATTGTGTATTAATAATTCAGTAACCACTCACTTTTAACAAGTGTTTCGCGTGGCTTTGTAGTGCACTCTATAGATTTTGAATTTTTGATAGATATCTCCGTTCTTTCTAAAAGCGTGGCATCTCTATGGATAGAGGACTATTCTATTATCTATTCTCATATATAAAGCTGAAGAGTTTGTTTGCTTGAAGGCGCTAATCTCAGGAAACACTCTCCCCATAGGTACGTAGGTAGGATTGCAATATGACTTCTGCTTCTTCCTAGCGTTATCCCGGTTAGCGGACCCTGGTACTTACCAGGGTTCGCTTAGATTGCAGAGGATGCGGCTGTGGGGCGAGTTAAGATGACCGATTGCCATCTAACGTCATCCTTCGAACCCCACGATCTCTACAACCTTACGACAAATATCATTCAATGACATTAATCTGGTCCCACTGCTTAATGTGCCTTTCGAAATTCGAAGGAGGTCGGATATCAAGTATAAATCTGTGCTAGAATGGGTCATCTATCACCCGGTCACAGCAAGAGCTACTTAACCTAGCGAACGACTCCTCATATGATGGCGATATAACCTGAGTCTTGTGTTTTTTTAATACGATATAGGCATATGCTTTATTCAAGCATCATCTACAGAAAGTAATGTCTTGTTAAGGGTTCCCTTATATATTCAATAATGACGTTTACATTATTGTATACAATAATATATTGAAAAGCGACTGTTATATTACAATTTAGTTTATGTAGTTCTCTACAGTAAAGCTGGGAATTTGGGGTTACACCAACTTACGTAGAAGGTATCGATATAGCTGTGCGCCAAGAAGACCTTTGAATAGCAAGCTCCTTCCAACATTCCGGATTGATAGCAATGTCTCAGTGGGGCCCTTTCTATAAAAATTTCTCTGTTAATGCGAGTCTGTTTAACGCGACTTTAGTACTCACTGCAGTGTTTGAATTTTTGTTAGATATACTATATTTTACTAAAAGCGGAACATCTCTTTGCAATGGCAATGTAAGAAATCTCGTTACGTTCAACCGACTCGAGTCTGACATAATTACTAGACCTTGGTGTAGTGGGCGAGTAGTTAACTCAATGTGCCATTTATGGAAATGTGTACGCACATGGCGTATTATCTGAACGAAAATAGGTGTTATATATAGTTTTCTTACCCTTGGTTCATATCATGTTCCGTATCATCCAACCAAACGCGCACCTGCAAAGCATTTCCTTCCCTACACCACTGAAAAATATCTTCCATGTTTTAATCACCTTTTAGACATACAACAACAATTTCACTATTATACACTTATTGTGGCAAGTCAATGTACAAACACAAAATTAATCAAAAGGTAAAATAAGATAAAACAGAATAATAATATATTAGAAATCACAAAAACTAAAGAACCAAATCATTTCTTAGCGTTTGACTTTGACAGTTTCGCAATCACCAAAAATAAAATATAACCCGACTTAGGTGAATAGGTAGTTTGTTTATAATGGCATCTCTATTTGGCGTTTAAAAATTAACCGAAACCTTCTTTCGTCTTAATCTATCAAGTTTGATAGTATTATAATAGGGATACCACTTATAAAAAACTGCAAAGTTGTCAGCTTCTAAAAATCGGTCCAGGGTGACATAAACAATTAAATCATTATACCCTTCCTTCACCGCCTTTAACTTGAATATTTGTTTTTTATATACTACAAGCCCAAGGTTGGCGGTTTTTATCTATTTTTATTTATCTTACCAATAAAATGGTTAATTTACTAATTATATAAATAATTTCCCGTGCAAACGCTCATACACTTCAAAATGATAACTGCCGCATGTTTTATACGTCATTATAAATAATAAAGCCTATTCAGTATTGATTTAGTAAAGACTATTTATTATACATTCAATTATTTAAGTATGAGAAAATAGAATAATGCTTCGCATTAAATTGATAGGATAGGGATAAAGGAAATAAAAATTCATTTTAATAATCTTATATGACTAGTCACAGCCAGAGAGCTGTCAAGGCTTAGTGCAATGCTCAAAACAGTTCTCAAAGTACTTAAAATTTTATTTATATTACTATAAGTAAGGTTCTTAATGTTATTTTTTCGCAAATGAAATTTTCATAGCATGAGTAGGAGTGATCTTGAAACCTTGAAGAGCTTCCTTAGCAGCAGCTGATTGCATTTCATTTACAAACTCAACAAAAGCAATATCATGTCTGTTTGGTACAAGACGAACTTCTTTGAAACCAGGAAATCTGCAGACAAAGTTATGCATTAGAAATAAAGTAAATACCAAATGTTTAAATATTGTTTGTAGGCTTATAATTGATTGCAATATGATATTAAATCACTTAATAAAATTTTATTCTTCTGGATCATTAAAATTTAAAAAAAAATTGGTTATCTGGAAAGGCAATTTACGCACAATAATTTTACGTGATAATGCTTATGAGATTGTGCTTTTCTATTGCTTGTTTTGCGTTCTCGCTTGCATGTATGGCTCAGGTGGGATATAACAATGAGTCATGTCTTTTTGTGCATGCAGCCTGTGCATTTATCGATTTATAAGATGTTAGTACATCAAAATAATTTTTTTTCTCTACATTATTAAATTCCTTTAAAAGAACTTAAAAAATAGGTTTAATTTTTTTCTATGTACAAAAATTAAAAACTCTTCACTTACTGGTTAAAAAGCATAGACAGCATCATTTCAGAAGTCTCATCAGGAAGATTTGTGAGGAACAGAATTTGGTTAGGAGGTTGTTCGACATTAACATTATTAAGTAGACTAGGCTGACCAAAACCAGGTACGACAGGCCTGTTGGCATCCTTGTTCTTCTTCTTTTTGCTATCATCTGAAGTTTTGGGTAGCTTCGGACGTTTTGGTCTCTCTTGGAATGTGCCTTTAATTTTTGCAATAACATCACTATCAGTTTTAGAGTATTGGATTCTCTGAAAAAATTGGTTTCCAATTATATTTTTTTCCATCCTTAATGACTAACAAATCCAGCAAAGCACATAATTTGCGAAATCTTCTGATATTTAATACAAACCAAAATCCTATTTTATATACTGGTTAAATGAGTTTTTATCTTATTTCAGATAGACTAGATTATGTTGTTACTTTAGAAAATAATAAAAAAATGTGTTTTTACCATTGGTTTATCATAAAAAGGAAAGCCTTGCATACTTCTTAAGGCTACAGTGGCACTGGATATTTCTTTAAATATCACAAACGCCTGTCCTCGCATTTTGAGAGTCTTAAGTGCAACAATATCCAAAATTTGTCCAAATTGTGAGAAAATCGCATACAGAGATTTCTTTAGTTCTTCTTTTTTGATTTTCTCGTTTAGGTTGTTAATGTATATCGTGTGATTAGGTCGTATGTCCATTGCTGAAAGAATGTAATGTAGTAAATATATAATAATAATATTTACGTAAAAGTTTAAATTTGTTATATTATTATATTCTATAAAAATAAGATTTATAGAATGCAACTTACTCATTTTGAGAGGTTAGTTTAAGAATACAACTTAGAACGGAAAGCCACGAATCCTATCACTGAATAAAAATAGAGAAAGATGGGCTACCGCCGAAAAAAAAAACAAATTTAACTGTTGAAATAAGTAATAACCGACAAATTTTATCTAAAAATGCAATCAAATAATAGTCATAACTCCGACGGGACGCCGGACGCCTACATGGAAGTAAAGAATAACAGTTAACACTTTCCCGATTCCTCTTTAATGTAATGTAAGTACTGTGACCATAGATAAGGTAATTTCTTATTAAGCAGTTATGAGCATTGAACCAACAACAAACTGATAATTTACCGTTGATAATTTAATTATATAATAGATAAGTACTATAAGTTTTAACTATACAGCGCATATTACTTATAATGTTCTGTGTAGTTAAAACTGATCTATATGAAAATAAATAGTTACCTATAATTATTATTCTCTCTGATAATCTGATCTATTGTTATTGTTTGAAAATGTAAACTCAGATTAGGAAAAAGTAAGCGATAGCTTGAGGACTCAGATTAACTACCTA